>CANSNZ010000477.1:0-600000 GCA_947646795.1 Beta lomatogona
GTGCATTTTACCTTGGAAGCTCGGAATGCATGACATTAACACAACTTATATCGCAAAACTCCGAACTTCCGCTAAGGATGATTTTTATGCAAACCTTAACAATTACGAACAAATCCCTTAGCAATGTGCACCTAAAATACCACAAGAACATCGTATAACTTGAGCGCATCAATAATTCACCATGTATCCTTAATGATTAAGTATACTATCAACTTTTTTATCATTAACCCCTAATTTCGTCACCAAACCTTAATTAACCCCTATTTGAGTCGTTAATCTTAATTGACCATCATTAAAACACCACAAATGACCTCTTTTATCACTTTTCATCCATAACTCTCTTTCTTCTTCTTTGGCCTTAGGTGTTATTTCGATGCTAATTCGTTAGTGTAAATAAGTGAAATAGGGATCAATTAAGGTTTAGTAACAGAATTAGGGGTTAATGATCAAAAAAGTTGATAGTCACTAATCATTGAGGGCACATTGTGAATCATCAAGAAATTGAGGGGTATATGGTAAATTTTGAAAACATCGAGGGTATATGGTAAATAAAAAAAATTGTCGGTGTATATGGTGAAAAATAAGATATTTTTTTTGTGGGAGTAAATTAGAAGTCTTTTACTCCCTCCGTTTCTTTTTAATCTACACACTTTCCTTTTAGGTCTGTTTCTTTTTAATCTACACACTGCTGCTTTCTCTATTTTTGGTAACATGTCACATCTACTTTCTCCTCTTTTTCCACCCATGTCATCTACTTTTTAATATTTTAACCCACTTTTTAATTTATCTCTCTCACTTTTCAATTTCTCTTTCCACGTTTTCAGTTTATCTCTCATACTTTTACATTTTCTCCTTGGTTCTCCCCCAAAGTGAAGTGTATAAATTACTCCCTCCGTCCCATAATATAGTGCTTGTTTCTTTTTAACACGGTCTCCAAGACGTAACTTTGACCTTTAATATCTTCAATTCCGTATTAATAAAAAATATAAAAAATTGATATTATGAAACTACACATTGAGACGGATCTAACAAGTCCCACATGAATATGTTTTTTATATATACAAATGGAATATTGGTCAAAGATTTTAAAGTTCCCATAGGCACTATATTATGGACGGGAATATGAAACGGAGGGAGTATAATTCTAACCCTCAATTACAATTACAATGCTCTCTCACCTCTCTAAATTCATCCATATCAACTTTGCACCCAAAAGTCATCCAATTAAACACATAATTTCAGATTTTCAGTATCAAATTACCTTCTTCGAATTTGAGAAGCAGATAAGAAGAGTAAAAGAAAATGATTAGGGCCAAATTAATCTTTTTTGAGGACACAAAAAAAAATCGATCTTCTAGAAAATTTGAAGGTTTGTTTTAAGAGTATTTTTTTGTGATAGTTTATTTTAAGAGTAATTTTAATATCTAAAACTTGTAGCTTACATTTATTGATTGATAATTCAGAATTTATTTATTAGTTTTCTTAAGTAAGCTAATATTTTTTTTTTCAGATTTTGAGGATTGGATTATAGTATAATTTAATATGTTGTTTGTTACGAACTATGGGATGAATTATATGCTCTATTGGATATATGTGAGAACTAATATGTTTCTATGTTTAAGTTTAATTAATTTTGTTTTTGAGATTATAGAGAATTTCATGATGATTTTTCTTTAATTTTTAGTATGATTAGCTTACATGCAATTTCTCAAAAATGCAAAATAAAATAAAAGGCATAATAATTCAAGAAACAGAAAAATCAATAATATTAGCCATTTTCATATTTTTGGCTTTTATGGAATTTTTGGTACTTGATAGTTGATATGTATGGTGGATGAAGATGCATAATATTTCATTGTTAGAGGAGAGAGAAATTACAATAATAGGTGAGAGGAGAGGGAATTTTTTTTCTTTATGACTTTTATTTTATTTTGCATTTTCTAAAAATTGCATCAAACCTACAAGTAAGGGTGTCGGGAGAAAAGTGTCATAAGTTACTTTTGAGGTCTTTAACCCTACCTTTTGAAACTTCAGGATCTTAACCCTAATTTCTGGCAAAGTTCATGTCCTTACTTTTAGCTTAACTCCCTATACAACATTAAAAAAATCACTTTTATCATTGACAAGCCTATGATAATATATAGTAGGATTCCATTTAGGGTTGAGCAAAACTATCTGAAATTCCATAAATTTGATATGATATTTTGGACATCTGATTCGAAATCCATTTCACATCAAATACCCAATCCAAAAATTCGAATATTAAATAACAATATGGATATTGGTTTTTTATTTCAAATATCAAAATTATAAATAATTAAACACAATTTGAATCTTTTGGAGATTATATAAATTAACTTTATTCACATCCCTCCTCCATCTTATGCAGTTCACCAATTTATCTAACCTATATAATTCATGAACGCCAATGAATAGTATGTAAAGAAAACTAACTCGGATAATCCCTGTTAAAGTGGTTGATTTATTAATTAACAGATTAACATAAGCAGCTTAGGGGAAAAAGATTTATGTGCTATTGTACATTGTGAGAGAAATGGAGAGAGAAAGAGATGTGCTATTGTAATTTGTATATTGATAATAACATAGAGGGTGCAACTAGGGGTGATAATGAGCCTGACAAGCTCGCGAGCAGCTCGGACTCGGCTCGGTCAAAGCTCGACTCATTGAAGCTCGGCTCGAGCTCGGGCTCGGCTCGAGACTTAAACGAGCCGAGCCGAGCTAGGCAAAGCTCGGCTCGTAAAGCTCGTGAAAAGCTCGATTATTATTTTATACTAAAAAAATATTTTATATTAAAAAATTATTTTATATTAAAAAATTATTTATATATATTAAAAATTATATTAAGTATTTCTTTTAAGATACTAACTAAAGTATATATTAGAAGAAAGATAAAAAGCAATTAAACGAGCTTACAAGCCACAATCAAGCTCGAGCCACAATCGAGCTCACGAGCCGAGCCTAAACGAGCTCACGAGCCGAGCCTGAGCCTACGAGCTCATGATCCGAGCCTAAAGGAGCTCACGAGCCGAGCCTAAACGAGCTCACGAGCCGAGCTCGAGCCGCAAATTCTAATCACGAGCTCGAGCCGAGCTCGGCGAGCTTACTAGCCGAGCCGAGCCCATGAAAAGTTAAACGAGCTCGAGCCGAGCCCAGTGCTATTCGGGCTCGGCTCGCTCGATAATAAGTTGTTTACTGATCTCCTAAGTAGATGGACCTTTCCATCAAAACAACACTTCCTATATTTGGGCAGTCTCTAAAAAAATAAATTTCATTGACATTGTATAGCTTATTGGAAGGTTATACTTTTTGTATCTCGCCAAACAACGCCCAAACATATATCTTCTTCAAATAATCTTATTATGCATAACTCCAAAAATCCTACTTCTAGTGCTCAACTTCTCCTAAAAATGCCTAGTTTTTGTTGGATCTCTCTAAGACTAGTAGAAGTCTATTTAAGGAATGAGTTCCCAAATTTGGGATTACCATATCATAAACCTACAGAATATATCTTCTTCTAAAAAGTTATTTGTGTTGTTTGTACCCTTTACGATAAACGCTTAAAACCAATAAATTTAAAAGGGAAATTCTCAATGGTATCCTGAACTATAGATTTTTCTCTCTAGTAGCCAAACTTAATTTTAATTCTCAATGGTAATCCCATATTTATGGTTATACTTGACAAAGTAGTACTAATAGCCATTTGTTGTTCTAAAGAGTTGGTGAAAGGGTTATTTATAAACTAATTAAGGTTTTTTAGACTAGAATGACATAAGTTCCCTTAGAAAAAACTGATTTTCCTTTTCCTCTCATTGAAAACCTATTTAATTCCCGTATTTAGAAAGAGATGAATGAGAATGTGTTTTTAAAAGAAAGTTTTGCCTATCTACACTCTAAAATACTTGCTTAGTTTGAAAACAACCCTTATAGCAATTGTATATAACGAAAAATTGTTAATAACACCACTTTTTCAAGTGTAACCATAAACACGGGGTTACCATTGAGAATTGAAATTAAGTTTTGCTGCCAAAGAGAAAAAGCTAGATTTCAGGGTTACCATTGAGAATTTTTCTCCTAACATAAGCATGTTGGAAGCTAGCCCCTCTAATCTTCTGCAATATACACTATCTTTACTCTACCTGTCTACCAGCATGGATGATTTCCACAGGCGACGCCGCGACTATATAACTGATGACAAAAGTCCCTGAAGATTTGTCTTGCATCCTCTCCATCTCTAACCTAAATCATCCTAACGCCAGATTAAAGAAACCTCATTCTGGTATGAAAAGATTATTTGAGCAGCATTTACTCAAGCCTAAATGAGCTCGGCGCCACTGTCGTATTAACTGAGGTACAAATAAACTTGGGATATTATCCCAGATAACCCTGACTTATAGGCCTTTTTCCAATATAACCCCGACTTTGGCAGCCCTATCTCCGATAAACCTGAACTTGATTTTTGTCATTAAACCTGACGGAATTAGACACGGCTAGGGCTGTTCAAAGACCAGGGTCGGACCGGAATCTGGACCGGACCCGACAGGACCGAAGATTCCGGTCCGGTCCTCGGTCCAAAGAAAATCCCGATTCCGGGTTTCCGGTACGGTCCGGTCCAAACCCGGGAAATTCCGGTCCGGACCGGTGGACCGGAATTTCTTATTTTTTTAGTAAAAAAAATAAGTTTGTATGTTAAAAAAGTTTAAAAGGTAGTAAAAAGTTAGAAATTTAGAACTACTATTTATAAACTTTAGAAATATTGTTATTAATATTATTAAAATTTTAATATATCTAATTTATAAATATTTTTAAATCAAATAAAAAATATTTTTTTTTAAAAAAAATAAAGATTTCGGTCCAACAGGTCCAAGACCGGACCGGACCGGAAAAATTCAGGTCCAGACCGGAAAAATTCCGGTCCAGGCCAGGTCCAATTTTTTTCAGATTCCGGTCCAGCCGGTTCCGGTCCGGTCCGGTCCCTGGACCGGTGAACACCCCTAGACACGGCGTAAACTATTCTGTGTTCTTCATCCTCTCTCTTATGTTCTTCATCCTCTCTCTATCGTTCTTCACCACTTTCTCTCTCTTGTTCTTCAAGCCCTTGTTACTCTTCAATTTAAATTCCATAATATGTTTTAATTTGATTTCCTCACTCTTGTTCTTCCTCTCTCTCATTTTGTTTCCATTAATCAGTCCTTGTTTTAATTTGCTTGGCTTTTGTTATAGTTTGTTTCCTTACCTTTTGAGGAAATCTCATCTGACCTTGTTTTGGAGAATCTGCTTTTTCATTTTTATATCTCTTCAAGAATATGTAGGCTTTTGTTTTAGAGGAAATCAGTCCTTGTTTTAATTCTGCCGATTATGGTGGATATCCCTGATGGAATTTGGTTAACATGTAATAGCTGTCTTTGCGCCTAATTAATAGAAACAAAAACTATCAAAAAAATTAGAGGAAGAAACGCTGCTGCTGCCAAAACCCAAAAACTCAAAACCCAAAAACCCCCTAAATCGAAAAACCCAAAAACCCCCAAATTCCCAAAACCCAAAACCCATATTCACTTGTACCCAGATTTACGCAGATGAGAGAGAAATTCTGAGTTCCTTTTGTACCCAGATTCACACAGAGGAAGAGAATGGAGATCGAAGATGATGTTGGTGTTGCTGTTGTGGTTAATCGTGGTTGCAACCACAAAATCCCATGACAATTTTTCAAAACAAAAAAGAGGAAGAAATTTTGGAGAAAGTGGTGAAAACCATTGATGAATGCTTGAGAAGAGATGAAGAACAAGATAGAGAAAGAGATGAGTTTGGTTTTTTTTAAAGGCATTAATTATTTTTGTTCGAAAATAGTTAACGCCGTTAACAATTCCGTTAGGTTTAATGACAAAATACAAGTTTACGATCATCTAGGTAAAAAAAATTTCAGGGTTATTTGGAAAAAAACATTTATGTCAAGGTTATCTGAGATAATATCCCAATAAACTTTCACCAAGAGCAGAAATAGTAACAGTCTTTAACAAGTATGCTTTCAGAAACAGCTCCTGCATAAATATCAAAGCTTATAAACATTACTTCAAACATAAAATAAAATGAAAAGGAGCAGAACATTGAGTAGGAAAAGTAAAAACCCCTATATCGGCTCTCACAGGTAGATTCAGAAACTGACACTATGGTAAAAAAAAAACACTAGGTATAGTGCACTTTCTAAACAGACGGGTATGTATTCCCTTCTTTAACTGTTTTGTGTGTGTGTGAAACTGACATGGAAGCCAGTGATTTGCACTATTTCTGTGCAAATTTGGTTTCTGCAAAAATTAATTCTCATCAGATTTAGTAAGTTTTTTTTCGGCAAAAGCAGATGTAGTAAAAGTTGGTAGCATTACAATTATACAAATGCCTAAAAAGAACTATACAGCTAAGTTAAAAACCAGAAAAATATGTGCACTCTGTTCGTTAATTAAAAAAACCAAATGTTACAATAGATATGAACATCAGGCAAACAAAGTTCCGCCATATGAAATGTGAAACATAAGCTGCTATTTTGGGACAGGGAAAAAAACACCTCAAAATTTTTCCAGCAGCAACTATATGCTCTCTCTCTATAAGAAAAACAAAAGAGCCTGCAGCTGTACTAAATAAAACCTGCTTTACAACAAAAAGAAAGTCGGACCAGTTTTACGTAGACGATGCTAGCTACTTTTGCGGAATTTCATCTCCGGATGTCTCTTCATTTTTAATCATGGCATTCTTTGCAAGTTCATAACCTGCAAAGTTCATTGCACCAAGGGGAGCAACCCAGAAAAACCTGGGTAATGCTCCTTTAAAGAATCCAAGGGGGCCCTCCTGGCGGAGAATGGAAAATGCTATCATCGAGGTTGATACTGGTAAGCCATGGGGCGCTGTCATCATTCTAGTCTTTAGCACATCAAAAGGTGTAGTAACAACAGCAGCAATCCCTCCAGATAATGCCCCGACTGTGATCGTCTCCCATGCCTCCAATTCCCGACCCAGGAGATGCTGAGCAAGCTAATGAGAAACAGAACAGAAACAGATTGAGAAGAAAATAAAGAAGAACAACATGGCATATGCACCATAATGTCAGCAAGTAGTTTGCAATATGCTCAGGGCTCCAATCTCATAGCCAACACAGCCAAAAACAACAACTCATAGGTCTTATTTCATCAATGCATAACCACCCCATGTCATCAGGAATTCAGGATCCGAATTCTACTTTGGTTCAATGAGTGCTTGTGGGATTGGATCTTTGGATCGTAAGGTCACAAAGATTTTGTGAAAACATTGGAGAAAATGATGATATGCTAAAAGTTAACTCGACATGGAAGTTAACAAGAGCAAGATATGGATGTTTAGCTAGTAAATAATCATTTTAGTAAAAGTTCACTACTACTCCCTTTGGTTTTTATTAGTTTACCCACTTTCCTTTTTGGGTTGTCCCTTATTAGTTTACTCACTTCTTTATATTCTAATTTCAGAATGGTCCCACAAACTGTTTATTATTATCTTTACATTCTCACTCGACTTTTCTTGGCCCACAACATTAACTTCAATACAATATGCCAATAAATTAATACTTTCTCTTTCATCTATGACCCACATAACTAAAACTCCTAAAACCCTCTGTTTACTTTGTAAGAAAATGCAAATTGCATACACCACGTAACAAATTTGTTTTGCCATTAAAGTCCTCTAACATAATATCATCTAATAGGAAGATCAGCTAAGATAGAGTTTGACTTTAGATGATGCCATGATGGTCAAATTAATAATATAAAAGAGAGAATTGTTAACGGTTAGTTGAGGGTAGAAGAGATATGATCCATGGGTGGTGCTTTATAATTCTTTTGGTTGCAGGTGGCTATGAGATTAAAGCCCTCACTAGCAGGTGGCTTGGGGTTAAGAATCCTGGCACAGTTAATGCTTAGTGTGCTTTTATGTGTGTATCTTTGTTCCTTTTATTGTGTTACGCTGTTCCATCCATTCTGATGGTTAATCATTCTAGATAACATGCAAACCTATGGTACACCTGCATCAGTAATCTGTATGCTTGTCTGAATCATGATCAAGAAAGAAGAAACGGACAAACATAAAATTTAAACAAAAAAAGAGAGTTAGATTAATTAGGCTGATCTTCGCTTATAGAAAAAGGTAAATACCTTCTTGGACTCGGCATACAGCCCCATGCCAGCAACATATAATGGAACCTCTCGGCAAAGAGTTACACCTGTTCCACGAAAAAATCCCTTGAGACCATCTTGTCGCCAAGTACCCACAATAGCCTCTCCGACATTCTCAAAAATTCCAGCCTGTAACCGCTGCTTCAGCACCTCACATGGTATTCTCGTTGCAGTACCCAGCAATGTGCTACAAAATGATGCTAAAGATTGGATCTGAACAATATATCAACACCTCTACGTCAAAAATGATGTCACAGGAAAGATATTTGACGATCGATCAGACCGTCAATTAGGTGAGCAAAAACAATATAAGTTACAGACCAGATAAAAAGTCGAATAATAAAATAGCTATACAAAAATCTATCTTTAATTTGTAACAGATAAATTCCCGACAGTTAAGAAAATCAAGTAAAAGTTATTGTCTGACCAAACACGTTTGACCAGACCATCAGACAAAAAAAAGCTAATACTCCATCTGTTTCTTTTTAAGTGCAATACTTTGACTTTTGTACTATTCACACCCCTCAATTTAACCGTATTTCTTACTAATATATAAAAACAAAAATGATCATATTAAATGTTGTTGGATTTTTTCCAATGAATATTTTCATAATATCAACGTTTTATAACTTTCACAAATACATAATTGGTGATATTAATGGTCAAAGTTGTGTATTAGCAAGAGTGAAAGTCAAATTGTTGCACTTATTTAGAAACGGTGGTTAGTATTAGATTAGGCGAAAGAGTAACCATAACAAGAAAAGCGGTTTCCCAGTGCCCAATACAATTCCAAAAAAAATGGTGACAACAAATACGAAAATGGAAGGAAAAAAAAATATTGGATGGGAACATAAACCATCGGGAGGATATATTCTTAATAACTCATGAAATGATAATCTATTCCAACAAGAATTCATCACTATTCATTAATGAGTATTAGGCAATACGCACATCAATCCAAAGGACCTTCTAAAGACAGGCTATATAATTGACCACTATGCAAGCTTACAGAGGAAAGTGAAGAATATTAAGTCACAAACAGCAGAAGCAAGAGCCATGAACAAGTAAAAGGAACCACGAGTTGCAGTACCCATTCCTAAAAATTAGATATTTCCAGGGCAGTAATATTCCGATTCATATGCT
Organism: Beta lomatogona; assembly: GCA_947646795.1. Taxonomy (NCBI): domain Eukaryota; kingdom Viridiplantae; phylum Streptophyta; class Magnoliopsida; order Caryophyllales; family Amaranthaceae; genus Beta; species Beta lomatogona. Next base: position 9,354 of record CANSNZ010000477.1, read on the forward strand.
CAAAATTTTACATTTGTCATATATAATATGTACTCAAAATTAAGTATCATAAACAACGGACAATTTCCATTCAAAAAGGCATCAATATTGATCACAGGAAGTAATTCTTAATTTTAGAAAGTAGAAACTTGACAATACATATGGGACAAACAATTTGGATTTCCCAAAAAAACAAGCAAGATGGAGTGAGCATTTTTTTGTCAATCCGAAGATGTAATGCTCTCATGAAGCAGTCAACACTCAACAGTCATGGAAAGCTACAAAACAATTAGCCAATCACTAGGCTATCGAAGTCCTAGCTCCACACTCTACACCCCTTAAAAAAAGGAAAATATACATGAAGCATAACAAAGGCGATAACATTGCCAAACCAAGTCCTTCTGATGCTAATCACGCTGGAATATTATGGCTAAGTACAAGGATAGGATCATTGGAAACCCGTGAATCCTCCCTTTTTAAGAGTCAGGAGTGAGCTAAAGTGCAGCCATCTTATCCACTGAACTAGCTAGAAGCAAAAGAAGCAATTTATAGAAAGTTGAAACAAGCTTTAGGACTGCTTTACCTTTCTATGAGAGATCGTAAAATCCGCTAAATAACTTCCTCCTTGATAGGGGAGGCGTTCAGTATTTCTTTCTTTTTCTTTGGTGGGGCGGGGGGATGGGGGGAGGGAGGGGGCATTATATGAAATACTAGGGTGGCTATGGAAGTTCAAGTTTTTCTTGTTTCATGTTGTTTCATGCAGCATTCAGGATGTTGCCATATGAGTTGTAACAGAGTATTGCTCTTTAGCATTCACTGTCTGTTTTGTAGGCGGTAATAGAAAATAATAATAGTGACAAATAAGATAATTTTGTGACGCACGTCTGATGCCAAGGACCATGGTAATGTTTTCCATTCTCTTATCTTCTTTCACAAATTTTCCTTACGGTCCATTACCACTTTAGAGGTGGTATTGAGTAATCATGAAAAGTTGTAAAAAAAAACACCACATGTACGGGAAAGAAGTTCTATTACCATGGGCATGGGCATGAGACTTTCTTTAAAATTACATATAATTCATCACTATTACGCCCTTCTTACCGGCTACCAAACGGAGGGTTCAAAGTAGAAAGGGGTCATGTTTACTTTCAGGTGCAGTTTGTGGATGCTGTTAGCCTGTTACCATGTTCCTTCCCAATGATCTAGAAGAACATCAAGAATAGTCACTGTTCTACATACCCTTTGTGTCAATTTGGCCTCAAAATTCATGTCGCGAGTCCATTAGACAATTTTCGGGGTCAGTTATGGTCTATGGACTTCTATACCCTGCATAAAATCTCTTATTTAGCAGGGTATCCATCCAGTTTCCTTCCTGGTATAACCCTACAGGAAGTGTCATATGGATCCCATGTTCATGACTAGTGAGAGTCTCACAGAGACTAGACGGGTAGAAGAAAGCTTACTTCATGTTACGGGCTTGTGTTGCACTCCTTTTGTATCATGACCGTCATATTCTCGTTAGTCGTTACTGCCTGTCTTAAAATCTCGATCTAGCTGTGAATTGGAGGATAATATGAGGGAACTCTATGTGGTCATGGCTAATGGTCCAAAACAATTTATTTAATCGAAAAAATTGTAATGTATATTTATCAATAGTCGTCACATACACGACATGCGCAAATCAATAAGATAGCACGAACTAAAAACAAAACACGAATGACTATTTTATTCTATACTTCCTCAGTCTTTTAATAGGTACAACTTTTCCGATTTTAGGAAGTTCTCTATTACTTGCAATGTTGACCATTTTAGCAATATATTCTCTCTTTCTCTCTCCTAGCACATGGGGATTCTTTTTCTCTCTCCTCTTCTTGGTCCTTGTGCTCATTTCAACATTGCGATTGTTAAAAAACAAAGGAAGTATATGGCAACTTGGAAATTTTGAACAATTAATATAGCCTCTAAATTTCTATATGGTGCACCGCTGCACCAGCCAGCAGGTGGTGGAGATGCTACTGGATTAGAACTGGTACCTGCAATTCAGGCAAATTTGGAGCAAAGTTTATTAACACAAGCTTAGTCGCTTCAAAAGTTCCAGTTCGTAGTCCATGGCTGCAATTTTGAGAGATATGAGTCAAAGGAGCATAAATACAACCAAAAATATGATCAAAAAAGATAAAAAATGACAACTGACGAGAGAGTAATAATCACCTAGTAAACTGCCCAAGAATTGCTGGGATGGCACCCCTGTATAAGCCTCGAACTCCAATTTGTGGAACTCTAGCTATAACTTCAGGAAAAGAAAAGGTTGATGTTTGAACTCGAGTCTGAAACCAATGAAGCATTGTTAGACAGCCTCCAGTTAAGAATATATTCTGAATATTGACAGCTGTATAAACATGATTTGTTTCCCAGTCTTAAAAGTTACATTCACTTCTTAAGGGAAGAGCTACGGGCACAGACAAACTGTTGAGCGGTAATATTGCGAGAATTTCAAGTTCAGATATGAACATGCCTTTATGGTGTCAACTGGGTGTAATAAAGATGTCGAGAGCCCAGAGGCAAGACCGCCTGCTAGAGCAGATCGTAGAACACTTCCAGCAGGAATTTCCACAGGTGGAGCAACAGGAACCACAGTAGCCGCCTCAAACCATACATTGCTGCATCCATCAAACACAGATGATGAAATGAGTTTCTCTAACTCAATAATGCAAGTCACTGGGGGCAGCAACTATTTTAATAAACATAGATAGCTCAAGCCAGGAAGAATTAGAAGTTCCAAATTGATATATATATATATATATATATATATATATATATATATATATATATATACCTCTGTTTTTTTTAGTTGCAACAAATGCCTTTTTGCACATATATTAAAGAAAGAGGGGAGAGAGTAAAATAAAATTTGACCCAATAGCCCATGCTTTTTGCATGTGGGGTAGGTAAAGTGAGGATAAGATGGTCAAATTGCCCCAAAACCTTTACCAAGAAAGGGAATGTTGCATCTAAATAAAAACGCCTAAAAATGGACATTGTTGCAACTAAAAAAAACAGAGGAAGTACACACACATACACATAAATAGATATTCTGTATAACTCAAATTTTACGCATTTGTGAAGCTTTCAGGACCACCAACATAAAAATTGTAACACTATCAGATCACGATATGCCTACAATGAGGTGGTGGAATTGAGTTATCATGAAAGGCCCAATATACAGTCAGACAAAAGAGGGGGTTACAAACAGAGATCCTTTCTATTTATGTCCCCAAAATCATGATAGATTAACTTGCAGTTAACCATCAGGATCCAGAAAATCCATACTCCAGTAATTAGAAAATTAAATGGAGAGAGAGGGAAAAAGGAAAAAATAATCCTCCCTCCTCAAAGATCCCCTGAAACCAAATTTTAGAAATCCTGTGGAACAGGGACACTATATATTGCAGACATGTGGCTAACCACTACGTCCTCAACAGAAGTGAGTGATAAAAATACAAAATTCAATGAGCAAGAATTTCGTGATCAGATCTCCCGGAGCTAGTCCAAACTCCAAACTCTTCTCTTACTATATAACACCTGACAAAGCAACAATAGGACGCCAACCCTACCCTAGATCCTTGCACACCCAACTTCATCTTCTTCCAATACTGCAACTCTTCTCCCAAACAGAGCTCATGCAAGTGATTCTTAAGGTCCAATCTTCTCCTAAAAAGGCGCTTGCATTATCACTTTTCCATGGAAGAGCATAACCAATATCCTTCTCAGCAAAGCGAACATAACATAAAAATGGTAGCCAAAAATAAAAAATAATGAAAAAAGTGTAAAGGACAAATAGCACAGAGAAATGTGTACATAATACGAGCCACACTGAACATATACAGAAAGGTCGAAAAAGCTGATGGTTTAGGAACTTCTTTCAGAACCACTGTCTCTTTCCTTTTTGTTCTTTGTCACACAAAAACAGAGCTCTGACACTGATTGCAAGACTCTAAGACTGCTCTAACTACACAATAAAAAAAAACAACTAGACACAAACAGACAAATGACTAACTTCTTCCAAATAGAACACTTCACATCACTTATAAACAAAAGATCAGTCTTTCATTTCTACAAATACTTCCCCTGTAAACACAAATATCACTGGCTGGAACAAGGTAGGAGTATAGTCATAGAGGAAAAGGTACTGGCTATTTGACTTTCTTCAAGATTCTAGTTTTCCTTCCCAAATTAGAGTTGATTTTGGCTGAAGGAACCCAAGATGGACTTGGATTTTAATGAGAAATGGACATACTTGGGGAAAGAGAATCATGAGAGAAGTTGGAAGTTGGAACCTATGCCTCATTTATCCAATATAAAAAGCTTCAATCCTGGATTTTCTGCTCCAACCTAGTAGTGATCTGTGATCCCACTAACATCCTTTCCATCTGAATTACTCGACTCATCAGTAGCACCAACTCCATTGACATGGGAAAGATCTTCCATGTTCATCATTATGGTCCCTTGTACACCTTTTGCCCAATTTCTTGTTCAAAGTTCAAACTTCAAACGGGGCCAGATTTCTGATTTTGATCATGGAGTGATGACTATAGAAGAAACTCCTCTCCAGCAGAAAGTGGCACATACTATAGGAAGCTGTTGAGCCAGGAACAATGACAATTTGGTCAAAAGAGGGTTCAGAGGACTTCATGAACTGCTCACTGGAACACAGTAGTGTTTTCTTGACCCATAAATTAAACTGCACTGAAGGGAGAAAGAAAGTTGCCTGATCAAGGATATTGGTGACCAGGAAACCCTCAAAAGCTTTGAGATTACTATTCTATAGCACTCCTTTCTGACCCTTCCTGAACCCCTCTCATAGACTCATAGATCCATAGTGCTATGATAAAAGTTCTTTGATTTACTACTTCCACTCACTTCATTCCAACCCATTTCGAACTCCACCTCCTAACTTTATCACTTATCTGTTATCAAGATCAACCTCCAAGGTTAGTGAGATCATTGGAAGCTAAAGCTGGCCTATTCAATTCATCTCTGCAAGGGCTCTCCTAAGAAGTCCATCAACATTCCTATAATAATAAGCCATAAGCCAAAAACTGACGTACACCATTACTCAAATCAGATAAAATCTTTCCCTTCCAGTGAGCAGGGCACAAAACTGAGATTAACAAAGATACTAAATTCTATAAAGCGGCATCTCAATATCAGGCCTGGCTATAAACAGCAATTGAATTTCACAGCTAGAAAATACTTGCAATGAGCTCAACTGAACTCCTAGCTTAGAGAGCATCGCCTTCATCCTTGCAAGATTCAACTAGAGTAAGAATACAATAAGGATTCTCCAATTGTGATATAGAACCCACCAGATACTCTGAAAAATTATAATTTTCATCAAACAATGAAAAGAAAATGGAATTTCTTAAATTCATTATCTTTGTCAATGGTCACAAAGCAACAAGAGGAAGAAAATCATACAGAACAAAGTCCTTCAAACAACTGGAAGAGACAACTAGAAGAAACCCCTCTAAGAACTTGTAACCAGTGGCAAAAATACCACCACGGCACCAATACTCCAATATTACACTTGATTTGAATTCCCAAACTCTTGCTGCATAGACAGTTAATACTTTAATATTATAACCATACCATGTGAATAATGAAACCATTTTCCACTTTGTATTCTCCTTTTACTGCTGCCAGCAGCCAAGTAAGAACTTATCTAATAATTGTTCTTCATTCTGATAGAAGTTGTTCTTTTACTGTTGCCAGCAGCCAAGCAAGATCTTATCTTATAATTGTTCTTCATTCTGATAAAAGTTGTTCTTATAGTGTGTCGACCACATGGTAAAAGACACATTTGATATCCAAGCCTTCATTATAATAATCAATATATATATATAAAGGAGGAACTTTTGGGAGCATAGGGAGCTCCTCAAGATTTCGAGTTCATAGAGCGCGCCACGTAGGATTGCCATGTCATCAATTTTTATTCTTTTTTCTAAAAATAGAGTTCTACATAGATTTAAATGCATATAAGGAGTCTTGAAGGAGCAGAAATTAGAGTTTCGTTTTGAATGAACAACCTAAATTATTATATTATGTAAATTGTGTATAACTTTTGCTACCTAATTCAGAATATTATAATTTTTGTACCATTATATAGTGCTCGAAATATGCTTTGAAATAAGATTGGAGAAGCAGAAATTAGAGTTTCGTTTTGAATGAACAACCTAAATTATTATATTATGTAAATTGTGTATAACTTTTGCTACCTAATTCAGAATATTATAATTTTTGTACCATTATATAGTGCTCGAAATATGCTTTGAAATAAGATCCATTTACAATATAGTTCTACAATTTATGAAATAGAGAGCGCCACTTAAAATTGCCATGTCATTAGTTTTTATTTTAAATATTTGAAAAAAATAGAATTCTACATATATTTAAATACATAAAGAGTTTTGGGTAGGGGGAAAATTAGAGTTGCGTTTTGAATAAACAACCTTAATTATTATATTATGTAAATTGAATTTAACTTTTGCTACCTAATTCAAAACATTAAAATTGCTTTACCATTGGAGAGCGCTTGAAACATGCTTCAAAATATGATCTATTTACAATATAGTTTTACAACTCATGAAAATATATTAAATTAGATGCATTGTAGGACATTATTTAGTCTTTTTTTTTAGATAAATATACTAATGGCTATAAGTATTAAGTATAGTGTATTATATGTGATTATAATATTTGATTATAGGTCCAATTTACAGGATTAAACATATTATATTTCAAAACCTCAACCTTACTCAACTAAACTAAAAAAACATAGTATTGCAACAAAATTTATTAACTAAATTCTATAGCGATAAAGTTACATATTAGAGTTTTGGATTATGTAAAAATTAGAGTTTGATTTAAATAAAACAGCCTTAGAATATTATAAAGAGCTCCACCTAAGCATGCCATGTCATTCTTATCAATTTTTAAGAAAGTATTCTTTATGTCCTGCATCAATAAAATTATTACCCTCTACTTTCTTAAAGTATCATCCGGGTATTATTTATGTTAAAACTGTATTAGCTATTGTTAGTCATACCTGTTATTGAGATACCATTTAATAATATTTTTAGCTACAATATTCAATTGAATATTAAAAATTATAAAATTTATATATCACAATAACAAATCTAGAAATCTCGAAATTACAGTATAATGACAAATACTTTATCCATTTTTTTTCTACTTCAACAATTGGTTTGGATATGGTTTTTAAGGAAATAAAAAATGGGTAGTTTAGCATAGAGGTACCTCTCTAGTTAACTAGAGTAGGGGACAAATAAATCCTTATTAAAGTAAACGCAACTTGATAAGGCAATTCGAGTAATTAATGATGGTTTTATTAACATAAAGTAAAGGTAATATTGTCAACTGTAGTTTTTTTTTTACCAAAAGTGGAATGGTTCCAAAAGATGAAACTACCTAAAGTGGTAATTGTTGTAATAGAAAAAGAACGGAGGAAGTATGTAAATACAATGATCTTGAAAAAAATCTCATTTTACAACAACACAAAATCAACAATAATTTTAACAAAAAATTTGTAATAAAATAAAATAAACAACAACCCGTGCAACGCACGGGCTTCAAACCTAGTATTTTTAATTATGACATCATATACCACGTGAATAATGAAGTATACAGTATAAAGAACTATAATAATGAAAAGTTCTCTCACCGAGGATCATCTTGCAAACGATCAGAAGGTAGCAACATCATAAAATTTCGAAAATGTCCATAAGATATGGACCCTCCAGCATCTGCATTCAAAAATCTCATCATAGCATCTGCGTTGTCTTCATTAGCAGGAAGTCCAGCATTTTTTAAAGATGCTAAAATTTCACTTTTCTGGAGTGTGCCAGACTTGCTCAGGCATAGAGAAGTATAAGCACGCAGAATTGTTGCTTCCCTCTGTTCCATCAAGGTCAAAAGCTGCTTCCAGCCAAAAGATTTTGCAAATAGGTGACTTCTAGCACGTCGCAAAAATTCTCTTGCATATTTGCGTGGTAATTTTCTTTTTCTCATCGCTATTTCAAGATCTTCTAGGTTTACTTGGCCATCCCCATCCCGGTCGAGCTCCTCAAAGAATTTCCTTCCTGTAAAAGTTCATGACCCTTTGCCTTCAGTGATCTTTTGGATCCAGAACCCCTCCCCAAAAGAATAACTTCACCTTTATGGTTTGAAAGTGCAAAGAAGGACCTCAAATAAACCAATGAGGTTGTGCAGAAAGAAAAACAATGACCAGAAGGGAAGAACTTTTACTTATTTCCATTTAATCAACAAAAATAAAACCCTAGAAACAAAGCCACGTTTTAGTGGGGTAGAAATGTAAAGTCACTCACAACAGTCATCAAATAACTTGCTGAATTCTACACACATACATATGCACATAATGACCGATACCAGATACTGTAATAGTAGCATGAATCACTAGATCTTACTTATGTAAGATGAGAACTGGAACTATTCTTGCATTAAAGTCAGCAACATCTCCTCACAACCTGTCATATCGAGTATTTCGCTTTCTACTGAGGGTTAAAGTCGTTTATATTTCATATAATTGCATGCCGATTCAAGCACAAAGAACAACACTAAAACTTTAATTGATATGCGTGAAAAATTCTATTCAAACAACACTTGCAACTCAAGGATCAATGAGAGCACATACCTCCCAGCACCAAATAATAGATGCACTTGCAAAAAAATATACATCATACTACAGAAATATTGTAGATCTCTTTAGTTGCATCACCAAAAGATCCAAGATATACATATTTCTAACCAATATTTGTTTTACCGGGTATGTACATCAACATAACCAAAAAATGGTCGTCTTTAAAACAGAAAATACTTATGATTAGACAATCTCTAAACAACATTTTTGAATCTACGTTATAATAGATTAGAACGGTGACATGCAAAATGTTAAATTTACTTACTCTCATTCCTTCCTTTCATTCATTACCCTTTTACTCAGTCAATCCCAGTTAGGTTCTCGTGATTGTTCCATATTAGATACAAAAAATAATATCTGAAACTCTTTTCTAAAAGAAAAACCTCATAAATGAAGAACAAGAACACTACAGCATAAGGGACAAGAAGTCCAAGTGTCCAACTAAGATATATACATAAAAGTACACCAATTGCGTTGAACAGAAATTGATTGCTCAGAGAAGCCACCAAAGCATGAAACTGAACAGAGCACAAAAAGATTATACCCCACAGATGGGCTCAGAGAGTCTACTCCAGAAGATCCTATCATATAGTTCTGCGCGCAACACACACAGAATTAATATACATGTTGACTGCTGACCTTCCTCTTAAATCTAACAAATGTGAATTTTAACATGCAGATCCGCCAAAAGGGAGACTGGACTAATTCACTTCATCCCACCACCTCAAACAGCATGTTTCAAAAGAAAGATGCAAGCTTGCACAGCAATATACAAGCTTCCAGTCTGTCCACCAACCATACACATAGCAGACTAATAACAAAGGGTTTTGATTGGCCTCCTAACAGCAATTCAATATTAAAATTGAGTTTATCTATAACTTCCCCTTTATCCTCAACACCTTGTGGTTTATCGAAATGAAAAGAAAAGAGAAAGTGAGCGTTTTTAGTAGTATGCAATTATTTATACTTCCTCCATAATTTTGATGCAAATTTAGAAAGTTTATAAGTCTATGACTTCCATTAGCCCCTCATCCAGTCATTTAACTTAAACATTATGCTACCCCCTCCAATTAATAAACTGCATTTAAAAGACCTCATTATTGAATTGTCCAACCTCACAAAACATTACCTCCCTTTAAACAATTACCCCCACTGAGATACTGCCATTTTCATCATCTAACACCACCATCTTCATCGTCTCTACCATCAAGACCTCCACCAACCGCAACCTTAACCAAAACCCACCTCCTCTTGTATAAGCCCAACACTAGCACCAGAGATCGAAGACGCCGAAAAATGAAGAAGCACCACCACAACTTCGGAATATTATCGAGCACCGCCATGGCACCTTTCTCTTCTCTCTTTCTCATCTCACTCCCTCTCCTCCTTTATCACTCAAACTTCTTTCTCAATCTGTTATTTCACTCTCTCGATCTGCTTTCTCACTATCTCGATCTACTTTATCCCTGTGGAATTTCCAGCATGTCAGCATGGATGATATAGTTTGTGGTGGTTATTTGTGGTGGATTGGTTGTTTTGGGGTGTCATGACTCATGAGTAAGTGGGTTAGTAGTGGTAGAGGGATGTGGAAAGTGGTTACCGTGATGATAGGCCAATAAGATTTTGACGGTGGATATTGGTGGGTTGATGTGGGGTTGTGGTGGCCATGGAGGCTCTGGTGGTAATGTTAGTGGTGGGGAACAGTGAGGTTGGACGTGAATTTTAGTTGGGTGTGGAAGCGGGGCGGTGGTGGTTGTGGCAGTACAGCAGTAGGGTTTGTGGGTGATTTTGTTGGTGGCTGCAACAGTGGGTCATGACTCATGAGCTGTTGGTGGCAATGGGGGTTTGGTCGTGTTATTTCTTAAACCCATTCTCTCTTTCCCCCTTTAAGTTTATCCAATGGGAAACTCTGGAACAAAGACCCACTAGGCCCCTAATCCTTTATCTTAAACCTTGTGCCTTCCCCCTTAGTTCCGTCTATGAATAATCAGAGGAAGTATAAAGATTTAGAGGAATAGACATCAGATAAACCATCATCTAGATGTAAGCCTTTGATGTGTCTGCAAAGAAGTAAAACTACTAGACACCCAACGATACTGTTAGCTCCCTTTGTCTTCAACCAAAAGAAACACCAGAGCCACTTTCCCACAACAAGGTTGCTTTCAGAAACAAAGACCCTAAAGCCTAGAAAGCTAGACTTCATTCCTTAAGCCCATAGCTATGTTTTTCAGACTTCATCTCACCTCAGGTACCAAGGTCCGATCCTCGACACTCCAACATGGGTATTACGGATACTTCCTCACTTTGGGCTAACATCATGGACATTTTATATATAAAAACAGAGAAACACTTAGACCTACAAATACCCAAGTCAGAGTAACATAGGCCTACAAACTGTAGGCCCTACAAGCTAGATCCAAATTCACAAAAAAATAATAATAACATATATCTTCCCCACCCATGACCTAAAAAACTCCCTCCAATTTCCACCCCCTATAGGCTACATCAGATAGTCCAAAAAGGTACAATGGCAAGCAAGATTAAATGACTACAACACGGTCCCCAAAACGAATTTCAGCTCATCCTCCACTTATCTAACCAATAAGAGACTTTCTTGAGCACTAGATCCTAGAAGAGACTTCTCAAGTATGATCTTTTCAACGAGACCTCACACCAGTAAAATGTTATGACACCCCAGTCTGCCATGGAAGCAAAAGTTTCAAAAGAAACCTCATTAACAGCAAACCTGGCAACACTATATTCATTTAGAGTAATGCAGGAGAAGAGGCGAAGTTAGTGATTTGCAAATTGTAGAAACACAGAGTTTTCTACAAAACATTGGAGAGGAACCAAATAAATTTCCCTAGAATGCAAACAAATGACAACAATCACTTCCCCAAACACCTTAATCCCCGGAACCGAGATCCACTTCCCTCAATATCACGATTCACGACACAAAGACATCCACCATGAAAGCAAACAAATAAAGATAGAGGATTTCCACACCTCAAGCTTGCAGAGTCCCTTAAATCTCCGTCTAGGTCAAAAATTCATTGAGACCATAAAACAAGACAACAAAGACAACCCCCTGCACACACCTTAACCACCAAAACCCACTCCCCTCAAAATTACATGACTCAAGACATCCACCATAAAAGCAAACAAGAAAAAGATAGGGGATCTCCATATCTAAGTCTCATAGAGGCCCTTAAATCGTCGTTTAAATTCATAAAGACTATGAGAAAACACTAGCAGAGACACACACACAGCAACCACCACTCCCTCCCCCCCCAACAGACACACACCAAAAAAGTATTGCTATGCAAAAGCACTTTGTTGTGAAAGAAACACCAAAAGAGGTAACATAGCGTGAAATATAAGACTAACTTAAGCCTTAACCTATCTGACTGAGGTAACTTAAATTATTCCGCAAGACTTTAGGTATTATATCCAAACATATAAAAAAAACAAGCAAAATCAATCTATGATTATGACATGCTATAATTTAACACTTCATGCACCACTGGACAAAAAACGAAGATACACAAACTACAGGATCTAATGCTTCATATCTAAATTTGGAAGCTAGTAAATAAATTATTAAAAGCATACCTTCTGCCTCAGTGTATCTGAAGAAGTCTTGCACGGATATCAACTTCTTCTTGTCAGGAATGTCTTTAGAAGAACGTCCCAGTTGAGGCACAAGCTCCATAAGTTCTGCAATTGACACAGTTGACAGCGTTGATTTCAAGCGCTCGACATTGGACAAGGGGATATTAAGCAGCCCACTGGCCAGCTTTTGAGCTGATAAGCCTCCTGATTCTTCACTATTGCTAGCATTCGCACTATCATCTTCTTCTTTCATTGGAGATGCAACTCCGACAAGCGTAGATGGTAGTCCACCCACTCTAGCAAACTTTAAATTTCCGAAGAAGACATTCACATCTGCCTTTTTACCCTCGAACATATTAGTCACCGCCTTCCAGTGATCAAAGTGAGAAGGGGGTGGAGGTAAGGTTGGTGAAGATTCATAAAAAATTTCCTCATTTTGTTTAACACTGTGATCAAGCTTTTGGAGATTTTGTGTTATCTGGTCAAAAATGAGAGCTACCACCAGTTCAAGGCTTAAATGCTTCCCTTCATTACATTTAGTATCCTCTGTTGGCATCATCATAACAAACATTCCCTTTTTTGTTTCTTTCGTCTTAGAGTCATATAGAACTGAAGATTTCGGTGAGCGGACAAATGAAGCCTTTTCCTCATCACTTGTCTTTGAGCACCTTTTCTTTCCTAATTTAAAAGACGCAGGAAATGCCTGGGCAAAACCATTGAGAAACACCGACCATGTCATCGCAAATTGCAAACAGTTCACACATGATCCATCTTTTTTCTCCCACTCCCTTTCTTTCGAACTTTCCTTTAGCACATTGACCTTAGAATCAGCATTAGCACAGTTTGGCGAAAGCATGCCTAAGATGGTCTTTATTGGAAGCTTTATTGATGATCCTTTTCTCTTGTCCTCATTAGTACCGGGGGAAGGGGTACTTTTCTTCTTCGACGCAGATGAATGAATTTTACTGTTCCTACTATTGACACTAACACTGCCATAACTATTCAACTGTCCTAAAAGTTCAGCTTTACGAGTGCCACTCTTCGCGCTTAACCAAGCTAACTCAAACTCCTTTGTGGCCTTCTTAATACCCGCTTCTAGAGGCGAAAAAGCATCTTTAACAACTTGAATTGAATTAAGTAATGATTCAACGGGGTCGTTCCTAGATACCATCCCTAAAACCCTACAATTAACCCCTCTATCAACCCAAAATTCAGAATTTACAAACAACTTCAGTACCAACAAACGCGTCACAGATAAATCAAATCAATCAACTACAATCATCAAACACATTCCAATATCCTCATTCATTTCAGAGTTCAGACACCCACAAAATTCAATAAATGAGATCTTCACAACAATAACAAACAAAATAGAGAAAAACCCAATAACAAATGAAACAAAATTAATGCGATTCAGTGTCGATGTAACTATTACTTGGATCCCATGAAAGAATTTTCTTCATGTTTAGCAAGAAGCTAAATTGAAGCTCATAAACTTCAAGAATCAACTTGTTGATAAAATTAACAAAATGGGCACACCTGAAATTGAATAAAAATAAAAGGGTCAAGTTTTATTTCAACTATAATCTCAAGCAGATTGAAGAACAGAAGCTATCAAGTGTATATTTTTCTTTGTATTTTTTTTTTTGGGGTTTCTTGAAGTTCTAATTTTAATGAAGGAGAGAGAAAGAGAGTATACCTGATAAATTTTGAGGATATGAAAAAGAAGAGAAATTTCTGATGATAATAAAATTTACCCAGAAAATTTTCAGACAAATGAAATGTGTTAAACGAGATTTGTGGTGGATGGGAGTGAGAGAGATCAACCCTTTTTTGTTTTGGCGTAATTTTTCTGATTTTTATTTTTTGGGATTTTTAATTCTTTTCAACGTCTTTTTTATTTTAATTTTTTTTGTCTCCTGCTTTCTTTTACTGTTGGTTTCGTTAAGGAAATAACCTAAAAGAGAATCTATTTAAAACTTTAAGGAGAACTAAAAATACATGAATTAAATGATTTTTTTAATATGGATAATGGATAGACATGAAAGTGTAAACATGAGCAAATGACACGTAGGATCAAAAAGGCTGACGGTTGCAGTTTTTAATTCTCAGCAACCTAACCTCCATGTTTATCCAATGTGTGAATTGTGAAATTGTGATATGCAAATTATGAGGTCTTCCCGTGACAGCTATGATAAATATCTAATACTCCCTCCGTTTCATTTTAATTTACTCACTTTACTTTGATGGAGAATCAAGGAGGAAGTACAAAAGTATGAGAGAGAAATTGAAAAGTGAGAGAGAGAAAGTAAAAAGTGGGTTAAAATATTAAAAAGTGGATGACATGGGTGGAAAAAGAGGAGAAAGTAGATGTGACATGTTACCTAAAATAAAAAAAGTAACAGTGTGTAGATTAAAAAGAAACAGACCAAAAAGGAAAGTGTGTAAATTAAAAAGAAACGGAGGGAGTAACATCTAGCAAGGGGTAAAATCAATTTTACGTGGAACAAAAAAGATAAAGTTGCCGGTCAAATGAAAAAGTGACTCGGAAAATGTGATGCTAACAAATAGTGATCGTACAACTACAAATAATGTTCATGTAACTACAAATAGTATTTATGTAAGTAATAAATAGTGTTCAAGAAATATAAATAGTGTTTACAAATAGCGTCAGTCAAACAAAAAGTTGTCAGTCTAACAAAAATGTTGACCTCGAAAATTGCAAAGTTAACAAATAGTGTTCAACTGTTCATGCAACTACAAATAGTGTTCATGTAATTGTATGTAGTGTTTATGCAACTAACAAATAGTGTTCATTGAATATAAATAGTGTTCATGAAACTAACTGGTGTTTTTATATATTAAAAGGTAAATAAAAATCTGCAAACAAGGAAATTTTTTTTTTTATGTTGCCTTTTATTACTTTTTTATTCCTTGGTAACATCTAGCAATTAGATGTTTATCATAACTCATTCCCATGAACATCATTCAAATAAGTAAATACTTCCTCCGTTCCAAAATAAGTGAAACACTAGTCTCAAAAAGCTCTCACATAAATGAGAGTAGTGTTTCACTTATTTTGGAACGGATGAAGTATAAAATGTTCAACATTTATAAGAGGGAGTCTATAGTTATAGGTTCCCTGAACCACTATAGAGAATTTGCCTGTTCGAAAAAAGTAGTTGTCAGTTGTTTACTTGCTGTCAAATGTCAAATATTAGTTGTTAGAGTTTGACTGTAAAAATAGCTTTTATGATAATTAGTATTCGGTAAAACTAGTTGTTAGTTTAAAAAAATAACAAATAAATTGTATGCAATCTTCAAAAGCTACTCCAAAAGCTACATCTACCCCAAAAGCTAAGATTTATAGCTTTTCCAAAACACTAGTTCAAACACCAAAAGCTACTCAAATATTACTTCACCAAAAACAACTTTTCATCGTTATTAAAGTTTTGGCTTAGGGTCTGTTCGACAACAGTAGTTGTTCTGGTAGTTGTTAGCTGTAGAAATAGTTGTTAGTTGGTGTACTAGCTGTCAGCTGCCAGTAGCCAGTAGCCAGTAGGGGTGTTTTGAAAAACCTGACACGGTTGACCCTTCACGTTGACCCGCCGACCCACAATAACAAATGGGTAATTAAGCTAATATTTTTTATTTTAATGGGTTGGGTACTCGAACCGGTAAAAGAGGCAAGAAGCGGGTCAGGTAACGGGCCGTTTGTTTTGGCTAAGAGGGTACCCGATACCCGACAAAAATTCATTTTTTCCTCTGCCTTTCTGCACACGTTGTCGGTTGCTAACTCCCATTTTCTCATTCTCTCAACTAAGTTCATATCCAAGTATGAGCTCTAATTGATTAAGTATTTCAAATGGCCCATGTTTAATAATAGTCACTGCTACTGACTCTCAAGTATTTGACAAGTTATTTACGGAAGATTATAAGATACTTAAACTATTGTAGACGATTGCATGGACCCTTTAACAATGCAATTATAGAACTTAAAGAGGCTTCTGGCAAGCTATAATCATTATATTATATAAAGCTAGAAAAATTTACTTAGGTGTCATGTAGGCAAGGTCATGAAATCCAATGTGTCAATTAAACACGATTTTTTGGCCAAATGTACAATGCCTAAGTAATGACATGTGTCACTAAGTAATTCGAATTGGAAGAGAATTTGCACAAAATCGGCCAAGATTAGGGTTAAATCCGTGATTTATATATGGTGATTTATGGTTCTAACTAGGCAATTAGTATCCTCAAATCTTTATGTACATAATTAATACTAAATCATTATTGCCTTTTATTGTTTGATTGATATCAAAAACGTAACTTATGGTAAGGATTTGAAATTCTCAACACCTCAACTTTGGGAATCTTAATTGTCAATCATGCATATTTTTGGATTTTAAAAAATATTCAATGTTGTATACAATATTGCAAGTATAAATAGGGACCATATCATAGCTTACCACCACTCCAATCCGTGGACTAATATTTCCGAAGCTATATTTTTTTCTTCTCAATATAATATCATCATGGCAACATCATCTCTCTCTCAAGAGAAACATCATCTCCCTCACAAGAGATTACACAAACACCTATGAGCAAAAAAAAATGTGGCCTCCTAAGGTGGATAACTCGGATTTTGTTGATGTTGATGCTATGGTTTTAACCCTTTTTCGTGAAGGTCATCTTATGTTCCATAATGTATCCAATAAGTTCACACTAGATATTTTGATTTTTATAATATGATGTTATACGACTTCCAATACACTCCTCCAAGGGCTTATAAAGTGTGTGACAATTATTTTGAAGATATTGATTTGAACGATCATTAGTAGAATTTCTGTTTATTGCTGCAGTTTTACCCATACGCAGCAATAAACCACGTCAAAAGAAAAGGTAAAATAGAAAATACACCTATTGTTGCGGTTCTCAGCCAAAACCGCATCAATAGATGTCAACGGGAAAAAAATTAAATTTGGTTGACTGTTTGACCAGTTATATTGTTGTGGCTTCCAGCCGAAACCGCAACAATAGATTAAAATATTACTTTTTTTATAATATTAGATGCGGTTCCTTGGAACAACCGCAGCAAAAGACTCTTTTATGATATAAAAGAATGACGCGCGACCCAATTAGGGTTTCCTAACCTCTCAATCTCTCAGCCGTCCCTAACCTCTCACTCTCCTCTTCCTCTCTCATCCTAACCTCTCTCACGATACTCTCATCTCTCACATCCTTCTTCGTTCTTCTTCTTTGCCGGCCGTCCTTCTCCAATTTTCCTCCTTCGCCGGTTTTCCTCGTTCGTTGGCCGGAGCCCGGAGTTTTCGTAGCTCGTCGTTCGACTCCTCGTTCAACGGTTGTGATTCTCTGTCTCTACTTGCAATATTTAGTGTTTTATTTTCTTTCTATATTTTTATCTCTCAAATTTGATGGCAAACTATGAAATTTTTCATTATTTGTACCTACACTTATTGCTGCGGTTTTGGCCAGGAACCGCAGCAATAGGTGTACGTTTTTTAATATAAAAAAATGCATATTGCTGCGGTTTTGGCCAGGAACGGCAACAATAGGTGTACGTTTTTTAATATAAAACAATGCATATTGCTGTGGTTTTGGCCAGAAACCGCAACAATATCTTGGCCTATTGTTGTGGTAAAAAAACGCAGCAATAGGTTAATTACCTATTGCTGCGCCCTTAATTGTTGCACGGCCAAAACCGCCGCAACAGGCCACTTAATGACCGCAACAATAAGCATTTATTCTACTAGTGGATGGGGATGTTCTTCGGCTTAAAAATATTATTTTGCTTCATTATCTAGCAAGTGATGATTAGGAAGCAAGCTCATTATTTTGTTATCTAGCAATTTTGATTTATTACATAATAGGTTGTAGCAACAACTCTATGTTATGCATTTAAAAAAAAAATGTTCGGGATATGTCCATTGCTAATTTGTTACATTTTTTAGATTGATCTTTATAGCTTTAACCTTATCCATTGCTAATTTGTTACATTTTTTAGATTGATCTTTATAGTTTTAACATTATCCTCGATTTTTTATTTATGGTTGAATAGAATTATTTATGCTCGAATACTTTTGGGTTGTATACTCTTACATTTATTTTTTGTATTAAATAAAATGATACAAATAAATTATTAACTTAGCAAAATATAAATGTCATAATTCACTTGACATAATCCCGTGATGATTGTCATAATCAGTGGGATATGAATCATATGATATTGATATTTGGAGCAGTTATTAGTTACCTATTTTGTCAAGTGTACAATGCCTAAGTAATGGACAAGTGGCACAAAGAAATTCGAAATGAAAGAGAATCACACAAGATCGGCCAAGATTATGGTTAATTGGCGTGATTTTAGGTGATTGATGGCTCTAATTAGGCAATTAGTATCTTCAAATCTTTATATACATAATTCACAAGTAAATCATCGCCTTTTTTGATTTATTTGATTGATATGTAAAACATAACTTATGGTAAGGAATTCAAATTTCAATCAACCTTGATTTTGGGTATTTTAATTGTCAATCAAACTTAATTTCGAATTTAACAAAAAATCAATGCTATGTAAATTAATTCATATCGATAGTAGATTTAACGGTTTTTTCACCAAATACCCCTGACAAATAAATTTATTCACCAAATACCCCCACTTTTTTCAAAATTCACCAAATACCCCTGACCTTTAAAAAAATTCACCAGATAACCCTGATATTTCAAAAAATACCAAAAATGCCCTTTTTGGCAAACGGACGTTAGTGCTCCGTTAATTAATTAACTAATTAACCTAAAAAACCCTAATTAAACCTAAAAACCCTAAAACTCTAATTAACCCTAAACCCACCCCCAAGCCCACAACCCTCCCACCCCACCCCCAGTCCACCACAACTCCAACCCCACCAGCCTCCCCCCGCCGCGCCTCCCCTCCGCACCACCCCCACCCGTCGCCCCCCTCCCCGCAACCCCCACGCAGCTCCTCCTCCCTCGACATCCCGCAGCCTCCCCACCCCCGTCGACCATCGCGGCCCCCCCCCCACCCTTGTCGAATTCCCCCACCCACCCCCCACCCCCGTCGAATCCTAACCCCACCCTACCCCACCCCCCAAACAACCCACGCCCCCCCCCACCCTTCCCTCCCCCCCCCCGCGAATTTTCGCATCCATCCCCACCCCTCGAGCAATCGTAGGCGAATCCGAGGCTCGG
This sequence comes from Beta lomatogona, assembly GCA_947646795.1. Taxonomy (NCBI): domain Eukaryota; kingdom Viridiplantae; phylum Streptophyta; class Magnoliopsida; order Caryophyllales; family Amaranthaceae; genus Beta; species Beta lomatogona. Next base: position 28,912 of record CANSNZ010000477.1, read on the forward strand.
GTTTCGTTTTTGGTGTCCCGGGCGCGGGAAACTTGTGGTGCTTTTCACCCCTGTTGCGACTTCGGATGCACCGGCTTTTTTGCGGAAATCGAAGGGGTTGGGGTGTTTTTCGTGGAAGTGGAACAACCCGGAAGGGGGTTGGTAGAAAATCGGTAGGGGTGTTTTTCGTGGAAGTGGAACGACCCTGAAGCGGGCGTGGGGCGGAATGGGGAGTGGGTCTGCGGCGGGGCCGGGGAGGGGGGTTTTGGGGGGGCTGGGGGGGGGGGGGGCTAGGTGGTGGTGGTGGTGGAGGTTAAGGTTAGGGTTAGTTAGGGTTTTAGGGTTAGTTAGTGTTTTAGGGTTTTTTAGGTTACTTAGGGTTTTTAATTAACGGAGCACTAACGTTCGTTAGCCAAAAAGGGCATTTTTTGTATTTTTTGAAATGTCAGGGGTATCTGGTGAATTTTTTTAAAGGCCAGGGGTATTTGGTGAATTTTGAAAAAAGTGGGGGTATTTGGTGAATAAATTTATTTGTCAGGGGTATTTGGTGAAAAAACCGTAGATTTAAAAACCAATTGCAATGTCAATTTCCTATAAAAAAATGAAAATTATAAAAAATCAAACAAACACAAAAAAAAAAATCAATCTTCTTATTACAATCAAATTTATCATTACAAAAAATAACCTACAAACTTACCAACTTGAAAAGAGGAATTTCAATTATAGATTTGCATGCAATAGTGAATAGACTACGAAAATTCTCCATTGCATTTGTTGATCAAGAAAGTTGAGAGGTTGAATATGAGAAATTGAACTTCTAGGACTTGAACCCATGAGTTTTTCGACATCGGAAGAGACATGCAAGATGAAAAGAACTAACATTTTCCCCAAATCAAACCGTATAACAATGGATGTGGTCGAATAATTGGATTTCATCCACATGCATGAAGTTTCACCTCCATATTTTGGTAAAAAAATTTTGTTGAGCTTTCATAATTAAAAGCTGAAAAAAATCGGATGTTTTTATGCGGACTAAATCGAAAAGAATTCATGGTCAGAATTGTATTTGAGTGAGAAACAAAAAAAGAAACAAGTATAATATATATTTGCATTCCTCAAATGATCATGAAGCAAGAAGTCTATTTGGAGTTTCAAAGGTTGACAAAGTTTGATGGCATAGATGAGAAAGAGAAATGAAAGAGATAAATGTTTGGCGTAGGGAGGCGAAAAGTCTAATAAGAAATTGCAAGTGTGATTGTTTCATGTCGATTAAATAGGCAGATGGAGCATTTTTTGTTTTTCTTTTTTTTTATTAAGATTAAAGCATCTAACTAATTTGAAAAATAAGGATTTATAACAGTATTGTTGAAGTATATAGAAAGATAAGATAACCATCCATATATTTCTTTTACATATGACTTATAAATGAACTATTTCAGATGTATACTTACAATTTATCCTTTTACTAAAGTACACTAAGTATGTTTTTTAGTACTTCCTCGATTTTTTTTATATGTTACACTTTCACTTTTCACGCATCCTAATGCAAAACTTTGAAAACATATATCTCTAATTTTGTATTTGTAAAAATTATAAAAAGTACATATTAAGACGAATCTAAAAAGATCTCATATGACTATATTTTTATTCACGTATAAATCACAAACGATGGTCAAAAGTGAAATTTGTAAATAGTGTAAAATGTCAAAAAAAGCGGAGGAAGTATTTAATTTCATTAGATACTAATATTTCACGTTATAGATTTTTAGCATAATGCATTCATTGTACACCTGGGTGTACCACAATGCATGGTACACCCAAAGCTTTTTTTTGCTCATTTGCTTATTTGCTCATTTGAAGCTCTCCCTATTGTACGAATTTTGCTCATTTGGAGGTTTTAAATGAGCAATGAGAAAAAAATATCCTTGGATGTACCATGCTCATTGTACACCCGGGTGTATGATAAAATTTGCAATTTTTAACGTGTCATATAATATTAAAACAAACAATTTTACGTGTATATTCACATGGAAGAATTATTAATTTTAAAACATTATATAATAGGTAAGAAGAATTCCTCGCACAGGACCCCCACTCTGAAGTTGTTGCCTTAATAATTGGAGATATTGATAGTGCGGGAAAAAGAGATAAATTGTTGAAACAAATTGCGGAAGATAGAGACAGATATCCGAACTTCGTCCTTCTTATTTTGCCTTGCAATATCCTTTTCTATTTCCATAGGGTGATGATGGATATCGAGCTGAACACGTTTTTTGCTCAAAATATGTGAATACATTTTTCTTTTGTTGAACTTCATCCTTCTTATAGAGCTGAATACTCCCTCTTTTTTCTTTTATTGAACACATTTATCGCATTATTAATGGTGAGTTAAAAAATGACTATTAAATAGTGTGAAGACAATTTTTGCACCTTAAGACTAATGGAAATTTAAGTCATAAAATTACACTATTTATGGAAAGATTTAAAATAGGAACAATATATTGAAATTTCCCAATGGGGATCTACAGGTTCAACAAAACAAAACAGAGGGAGTATTAAAGATTAATTTACTTTAACTCCGACGTAAAAACATACAAGACTACAAAACAAATATATAAACAAAGAAGTGATAACATTACAAAAAGCTAAGTAAAAAACTTAACATTTTAGAATGTTTATGGCCACAAATAGTATTATATTCATTCATTAAATTTTGCAATGATTTTTTTAATGGAAAGTGACAATGTTGAACATTAGCATATAGTTATAAAGAACACATTTGATGATTTCTAATAAATATCAAGGTATGTGAAATAAACAACATATTTGATGCTTTCTAATATATGTAAGTAATGAATGATAAAAAATAGAACTGAAAAAGATAATGAATACAAAATAAAAAATTACATAATGTAAGATGACAAAAAACATGATGAAAAATCAGAAGTTACTTTAAGTAGAAAGGTCACTCCAACCATGAAAGTGTAAATAGTACTCCCTCCGTCCCAAAATATAGTTCCCATTTCCATTTTGGGTGTCCCAAAATATAGTTCACATTTTCATATTTAGTTCCACATTTTTCCGTAATTTGTCTAGAAAAACCGTGTCCCATCATTTATTTGCTTCTTGAATTTTGTTTTTTGCTTTGTTTATTCAACCCAAGTGTTACAATTAATGCTCTTTCACCAATTCTTCTCCATTCTCTCTCCTAAAATCATCTTTTCCCATACAACATTTATTTAAATAAACAAAAAATCTTTACTATCCCCTTAGATTCTACTTGCATAAATTACTGTGAAAAAAGGGAAATGGGAACTATATTTTGGGACGGAGGGAGTACTATATATGAGACAAAAGAGAATGAAAAGTGTTAGAATTACTCTAGAACAAGGGGAGTATTAGAAATTAATTTACATTAATTTTACAACGTTACATACAATGATACAAGACCATAAGACAAGTATATATAACAAAATAATATGATCAGACTTTTGTGACAGGTCATTGAATTCTCATTTATGTGCAATTACTCCCTTACATCGTAGAATCTACCAAATATTTTTTTTATAGATAACACCTGCCAAAATTCCCCGTGGCATAGTGGTCTGATGGGTGGTGGCCAATGGGTGGCCTGGTGGAGTGCAGTGGTGGTGTAAGAAAACAAGAGAGTGGGGCGGTGAACATGACTACATAAAGCGGGAGCGGAAGTGGTTCTATGATTGACTGCCAGTAGTGGTATGAATTGTGATTTTATCTGAGATTCTATAAAAAAAAAAGATTGATAACGTGTTCCACCATGATATTAACTACATTAGTCACTGAACGCACGGGTCATAAGCCAGTTTTTGAACATTTTAATACATGATATGACTATAAAAATTAAATCATAAGTTAACATCACACCACGTTTTTAAGATAAACATCTAAAATTTATAAAACAAACAAATCATGTGCGTTTTGAACGGGTCTAAAACTTTAAATGACTTAATTATTTGGATCACCATAATCAATGTGATCATGAATTATGGATTTCAAATTTACCAGTGCAACTCACGAGTTGTAAGACATAAGTTATAAGTCATAATTGTGCAATTCACGTGTTGTAAGCCAATTTCAACCAAATCAATAGTGATTATTACAAATAAGTCACAAGTCATAATTCACGGGTTGTAAGCCAATTTCAAATTATTCTAAATTAAAATAGTTATTCAAAGTTAATTAACTTACCCTAAGCAAGGTGCGGGTTTTTATTTCATTATACTATATACTGAAAATCTTTCCCTAAATTATATTACATCTTTAGTAAAATTTTATTAACATAATACATTGTACGATATAATAAGGATATAGTATGGTTATATTACCTTTGCGAGCACTAAATTTATTTCAATACTAAATTGTTAGTAAATAGAAGAAAACGATAAACAAGATTAGTATAATATATTTTGGATGGTTTATATTGTACAATATAACAAGGATATAGCATGGGCATCATAAATCATAATTGTGCAACACATGGGTTGTGTTGTAAGTCAGTTTTTAATTATTCAGAATACGATATCATAAGATTTTAAATCACCGGCTAATAATTTAATTTTACATATTATATTCTTTCAACTTTATATGCATACATTCTAATAATAACGCATTTAATAGATTTCGAACAGAAAAACTACTTAATAAACTAAATAAATTCCCGTGCATTATGCACGGGTCCAAGAACTAGTTATAGAATAGTTATGGACCTATTCTATAACTTTGTTTGTCCTTTTTTTTTTTTTTTTTTTTTTGGTATTTTCATGAGTTCTGTGATTTGTTTTCTCAAATCTATTGGCGGTAAGTTGGTCAAAATTTTAATACTAAAGGTTTACATTTTTGGAATTTAATTTGTTTCTATCAAACAATTATAAAATTGGGTTTTCGCAAGTAACATGACATTTTATAAAGGAAAAATTGATGTCATGGGTCCCAACTATGACTCAACATTTTTAATAGGTACCAACTATCGATTAACCTAGTGGAGTTCCTAGCTTTGGGAGGCATCGTCTTTTATTGGACCCAGATGACTTATAACTTGTTTGATAGGCAAACTAATATTATTTCATTTTATTTTTAATTTCTTAAATCTTTAAACATCTTTATTTTTTATTTCTTGAACTCATTAACTAGATACTCAGTTTGAGTGAAGCACGAAGGAAGAGAGGGAGGCGAACCCCAGCAGCGACAACGAGAACCACCCAACAGTTACCACCTCCCTGGCTTCACTCTCGATCAAATCCTTTGAGACTGATGTCTGTCGCTCCTCCTCACAACGTCACAGCACGAAGGAAGAGAAGGAGGAGTGCTTTCCTCTTCACAACGTCACAACTCACAACATAACTGAAATGAGTCTCCAATAATTTGATGGTTGTTTGAGACTAATTTTACCATTATAAAATTCAAGAATCAAAATTTGTATGGGAATACTTCTTTGAGTTAGAATGCAGAATTTGTGGGTTCATATGCTGTATTTATTCATTAACAAGCTCAAAAAAATTAGATTTTGGGATTCAGTTCTTGGATGCATAACTTTTTGGGTCGAAACTGGTTATGATTTTTTTTGTAATGTTCTTGTGATATTCAATACCCATACTTTTTGTTGTACTTCTTAATAATGGTCAGAATTTGCTGTAAATTTGTGGTTCAATTGGTGATATTGGTTATGGTGTTCTTAGTACACAGTTATGAAACTTTGCTATGAGTTTCAAGCTTTTGTGTGTAAAACTCAAAATTGTAAAATTATCAAACCTAACTTCATCCGTTTGTGGTTTACTTCGTGATATTTAGAGTTGTATTTTCACTTGTATTCTACTTTCAATCTAAAAAGAGAGGAGAGAGAAAGCACAAACCCACACAAGGAAAAGCCAAAAATTAGAATCCAACAGATAATTCGAATCCAGGAGATTTCTAGCCATTCGAGTGAAAACTAACAACAAGCTTCAGTAGCAAGGGGGAAATTTTCAAGGACATTGATAGAGGAGATGAAATGGGTTACATGAAGAATCCTAAGAGAGAGAAAACGCCAATTTTGATAATTTTTCCCCAACTAAATCATTGTTAGATTCCGCCATCGCTTTTTGAAACATTTCGAGGGTAATACGTCATAACCAATATTGGAACTCATAACTGAAAATTTTCAAAAAAACTTTGGTGATATTGGTTATGGTGTCCTCACTGCAAATGTTTCATAACTATGCAAATTAGATTCCAAAATTTTGATACTTTTTGTAAATTTTGCTATGAATCATTGTACCACCATTGTTGATGAGTGTGAAAGATGGAGCCATGGAGGATGGAAATGATGAACAACAACAAAGGAGGAAGGAGAAGGGTAGAGGAAGAAGAAGAAACAAAAGGGGTGTCACGTGATTTTTAATGGCAGTCATGTGACTCATAACCTGCTCTAGCAGGTCAGTAACCTGGAGGGTCCAATAAAAGACAATGCCCCCTAAAGTTAGGACCTCCACAGGTTAATCGATAGTTGGTACCTATTAAAAATGTTGAGTCATAATTGGGACCGCTGGCATTAATTTTTCCTTTTATAAAATAGAAATTTGTGGTTGTTTCTTTTTCTTTTTCCTAGTACCTTATGACCTGACCCGGGAAAATCGGATACCTGCAAACCGGGCACCCGATTTTCCCGGGTCGGGTCACATGCCGAGTTTTTTTTATTACTATCCGCATGTTTGGGTGCCCAAAAAATCGGATACCCGGTTATGAACACCCCTAGCTGCCATATTTTAGTTGTTAGAGTTTGAATGTGAAAATAACTTTTATAATAATTAGTTTTCTGTAAAACTAGCAGTTAGTTTAAATAAATAACAAAAATAGACTATATACAGTCTTCAAAAGTTACTCCAAAGGCTATCTATAATCCAAAAGCTAATAATTATAGCTTTTCTAAAATACTAGTTCAAACACCAAAAGCTACTCCAAACAATACTTCACGAAACATAATTTTTCACCATTATTAGAGTTTTGACTTAGTTCAAACACTAAAAGCTACCCCCAAAAGCTATTGTCGAACACTCCCGTAGTCCAAACACTAAAAGTTACATCAAAAGCTATTGCCAAACATACCCTTTGTTGCTGCTTCCTAGTCCCCTCGTACTCGATCTTATTTAACACCACCCAACCACCTATTTGGGATGAGCAATCACCATGGGTACATGGTTTCAAATCTAAAACAAGTTAATATTTGTCGAGTCCAAAATCAGAATCGGCAATATGATGACTGGTTTTGGATCAATTCTGACACAATTATAGTTGGTTTTGGTTACAATTCTCATTTTTTTGGACCTGGTATCCATGATTATCCAAAAGAACTGGTTTTAAAAACTGGGTATTTGATAAATTTGGTTCTAAAGTTGGATATTTGGTCCAAATATATAAAATTACAAATTTTACATAAAAATAATATAGGAGAAAAATAAAATAAAATAAAACCCACAAAACTAAACATTACCAAAAAGTAATTTATATGAGATTTTTATAATACAAAATAAAGTATATAAATTATTCTTTCCCACTTTATTTTAGGAATAAAAAAGTGTTTAAAAATTGATAATTAAGAATTGATAAAGTCGGAACCGGTTTCCACCAAGTCCAGTTCCTCATTCTCGAACTCTGTTAGACCATGCCTCCTTTCCCTTTTTTCTCTCTTCCCTCTCCTCTCCCACAAAACCCTAATTTTCAACCTAGGGGCTACCGCCACCCTTTTGGGAGGTGGTAAGCCCCTTTTCTCCTTTTGTTACTAGTTTTTTTATGTTAATGTTTCTAATAAACTTCAGTCTCTCTTTAGTGGAGAGTTTTTCTACCCATTTATTGGGTTATATCTACCCATGTATTGGGTTTTATCTCTCTCCATGTGAGAGTTTGGAGACTTTGTTTTTGGGTTTTTGTGTAATTCAAGAGGTTGATTTGTTGATTGAAATTTGTGCGGGGTTGCAACAGATATCAGTACTTCGTTTACAATCACTTGAATTGGATCTAGTTCTACTTCAAAACTACAAAAGATCGATAGACCCCCTTGCAGAAGGCTGCATCAGACAGCGATGTAAAAGACGAGGGTTTTCAGAAGTGTTAGATCTACTCAACGATCATGGTTTTGTCATATTAGAATTGTATTTATTTCATTTTGATATGTAATTGTTTAGTTTTGACCTCTATTGTAGATGTCGTATGACTTTGAATCAATGAATCAATTTTTAATTTCAAAAAAAAAAAAAAAAAACTCTGTTAGACCATTATCAATTATGATTCCCGAATTTGAAAATTGGTTCTAATTGAGTTCGAAATTTTGACGTGGTACGTACTTGGTCCCGCTAACCCCTATCCTCCATCCTCCAAAAAAAACTCAATCTTTAATGCTCTTATTGAATCATGTAATTAGAAACAAATAAACGTCCGAGTCCGAATGAAATTAGCAGGTTTGGGTTATATCTTAAACTCGTATAATTATGGGTTAACCCAACAAGACCGTTTTATTAAACAAGTTGAGTTAGGGTTAAACTTGCAAACCAAATCCTACATGGTAACCTATTAAATTTTAAAACTATAATTAATATTGTTAGTGTGGCTTGTAATGGATTAAAATATTCTCATAATTATTTAAGATTTATTCTTTGTTTGTTGCATTCGGTACATTTCAGCATATATCCAAATATAGAAAGTGGATTAAGAAAGTTACCATGAAGATTTATTTAGTTTGCATATATGTGTGTGTTTGATAAATTGGTTCATCGATGGGTTGGACCAAGCGTTGTGTTGCCCATTCTAATGAACGGATTATGTTAGGGTTAGGGCCTTGGGGGCATACAATTCGTTCATATGTGAACCCAGTACAAATACGACATGATTCAAACCGTTTGCCAACCCTTGAAAATAGGAGGAAATTAGTGAAAAGTATGTTTTTCTAAACTTTCAGGGTGGGAGAAAAGAAGTTGGTTAAATAAAACTATGGAGTTTTCAATAAACCAAAATGGCTAGATATATCAAACACCGATATTTAAATGTTAGAACTAAGAGTTTGTATAGGCATTTTGTAACTTTATCTAATACTTCTTATTTTTAGTGATTATCAATTATATTTTATAAAGTTATATTATGAAGATAATTTATGAAGGATTTCACTTATATTAACATGCTATTTATGAGGTTTTATAGAAGTTTTGGGTAATTATTATTTTTTAGCCCATGAACGTAATTGGGCCTTGATTTCGGCCAAAATGTCAAAACAAAATAAAGTATAATTATATGAAATTATTTTATAAAAACAACAAAGTATTTTTTTTTGACAGATTTTCATAACTTTAGGCAAGAAGAAAAAAAAAAATTTAGCTCAATGAATTCATATATAGTTCAATTTTTTGAATTAAGCAACTAATTTAGGCAATGAAAAAGGTTTACAAGATAGTTATATTTTGTATTACAAATTTATATATTAAGGTTTACAAAAGTTATATTATTTAATTGATGTGTAAAATATATCGCAAGTGTAGTTTTGCTGCCATTTTATTGACACATATTATACTACCTCCGGTTTTTATTATGTGCAACTTTTACTATATATGGATGCTTAGTATTATTTGCAACCTTTCTAAATTTTTCCTTTTTTAGTAAGTTTTTTTGAAGGAAATGACTATGTTGCCCCTGCTAAAAAATGTTAATAGTTTGTTAGATAGTTAATGACACTGCATTAAAAATCTAATCTAACTTTATTAATTTAACAATTCCCACCAAAATTAAACCACATCCCCACCTACCTCAATTAATTTAATGAATTAAATTTCAACATCTCTTCATCAGTTCATCAGATTTGGGGAAAAATAAACCCTAGTTCTTGAAACTTCATCTTTCTCTCTCTTCCCTCGATCTGAATTTCCCTCGTACTGTTCTCTCACTCTTTCTCCAACTTCTCTCTTCCCTTCAACATTCTTCTTTCAGATATGTTGATTTCTACCCTGAAAACCGTAGATCGATCTCGTTGAGTCCCCAAACTATGACTCTTTTCCCACTATACGAAGCCTTGTTTGCGAGTCATGATGAACTTGAGTTTGGGTTTATCGATCTTCTCATCGACGCTTTTGATCAAGGTTCCACTTGGCCGAAACTCTTCTACCTGTCGGGCAAGGGTGGGGTTATTTTGAGCCACCGGTCCTTGACCGCGTTAGGCGAAGTAATCAAATCTGTTGAAAAGAAGGAAGAGGCGAAGAAGACGGGGGAGGAATCATTGTTTTCTAGGGAGAAAGATGTTACATCTGCTACAATGGTTGCGAATTCTGAAGTGGGTGGACCTTCGGATTCTTCTAAGCAACCCAAATCTTACTTTCAGGGTGAAAATTTTGAGTCGTCTACAAAACCCAAATCTAAGGTGGTTTGTAAAACATCTCGTAAGGTCTCATCTACTAGTTTGAGAAGATTATATGGGGTAGGGGCTAAGATTACTGATCTGTATGATGATGAAGGAAAGAAAGAGTCTCCTGATGTTGATGAACCTAAACGTGAAATAAAACGACTCAAGGTTGATGTCGCTTCAGTAACTATTTCTTTACCCTAATTTATCATTTTTTTATTTCATTTTATTTGCTGATTGGTGGAGATTTATTTGTTGTTGATGTTATTGCAGGTGTTAATGTTGCTGTTGTTGAATTATATGATGGTTATTTTTCATGAGATTGATATTGTTGCATGCTTATTATCATTAAGTTGCCTGCTGTTGGTGTTTAAGTGATGCAAAATGGATGTTAGTAACAAGTTATAGGTGCTCATTATCATGTTGTTGCCTGTTGTAGGTGGTTTTATGATGAAAATGGATGCCTTATGTTGCTTGTTGTTGGTGTTTTATGTGATGAAAATAGATGTCAATAAAGCATGTTGTTACCTATTGTTGGTGTTTATGTGATGAAAATGGATGTTAGTAAAGCATGTAGCAAATTCTTACCTATTGCTTGTTGCCTATTTCTTGTTGCATTATGTGTCTTGGTCATGGCTTGTATTTTTGGGAATGTTATTGATGAATGATAATTATGAGCAAAGTAAGTTTGTGTTTCTCAATGACAATATTTGAGAGGACACCTATTTTACATAATAAGTGTGATATAATGAGTCCCTTATTACAGAGTGAAGGACATTAATTTTTACCTACAAAAACTTCATTCTAAATTCAATTGAGTAACAAGTTGAGTTCCATTACAAAATGTTTTCCTAACATGACTGCCTTTCACAAAAACTAGCATAAAAGAAAAGTACACATAACCAAAAATGATTAAACTTACAATCCCATTATATACACAAAATGATGGTTATGTGTGGCAGTCTTGTTTACTTCAGTGCCTTGAGATCCCTAATCTGCATCAACTTCCTGCTCAATTTGTTGCTGCAAATTCTCTTCATTGATTTCTCTGAAAATGGTGTTGAGATGATTCACTGCTTGGTTTATTATTGCTGTGCTGACCTCTAATTGTTCTGGTAACATGCCAAGTCTGCTCAGCTTTTGCTTACCCATATGTGGCGCCTTATAATTGTTTCCTCCTTGAACTTTGAGTATTTCAATCATGTATGTTTGCAATGTTATCCATGTATACTTGTTCACAACTGGTTCAAAGGCATCATATGCCTCTTTCACTTTCTCTATCAACTCATCTAAGTTTCTTGGAAAAGTTTGATATTGTAGAGATTGAATTGCTCCAAAAAGACCCAAATCCAACACATTTAAATCAGGAGATTGTGCTGGTTGAAAAACAAACTTAATGTTGAACCCCCCTTGAGTAGTGGCTTGAATGAACTCCTCATCTGTTGGCACTTGATGTGGCCTAGCGCTGTCCCACTGGACAACCACCTCTTTTGGCATGTTTGCAGGCCATTTGCTTATGATGGCTGGTATGACGTGGTTCAACAACATGCCCCTAATTGCTTCCTTATTTATGTGCTCAACTGCTTTTGTTTCAACTGTTCCAGCCTCTCTGTTTTTGCTCCTCTTCTTAGCCACTTGATGAACCACAAAGGGAAAAATTCCATATTTTCCATCATGGATCAAATGTCCTTGTGCATCATATAAAGGCTTGCCAATCACGCCCATGAACATAGCTTTCACTTTGAATCTTCTTGACTGCTGACATCTATATGGATCCTCTTCCTTTGGTAATAGATAAAACCTCCTTGTTTCAGGGTTTAAGAAAAACCACTTTTCATCAATGTGAATGACATTTTTCATGTCAACAAAAGTTGGGTTTGAATTTCTTGTTGCAGGCTCAATGTGTGACAATACCCACCTAAGTCTTGCAATTTTGTGGTCTGATGTGAGTCTTGGATGATTGGTACTTGTGTGTGTTCTGAGAATCCCCCTCTTTTTCAGTGAGTGGAGAGTAGAACGAGAAATTTTTAATGCTGCTGCATAACTTCTCTCAGTTGTTCTGAGATATAATGGTACTGACTGCAACCATTCTTCTGTGTATTGTCTTGCTTTCGGACCACACTTGCCTAATTTCTTGCTTCTGACATCAATAATATTCCCTTGAGCCATTTGATTGCATATTTCCTTGAACAATCTTGTTATTGTTGACTTGTGAACGCCAAAGTGTCTTGCAAATCTTGCCATGCTTCCTCTTGGTAATGAGCTATTATGAAGGAGAATTAGCATTTCATCCACAATCTGCCTTTTCTTTTCCATAGTCAGTTGTGCTTTGTGTTTTCTGACATTCTCTTCAGGTTGGACTTGTGGCATGGAATGTGTTTCTAGTTCTGGTGCTGATTCAGATTCTGAAAATTCGATATTATCTTCATTTAACAGTTCATCAATGCTGAAAAATCCATCTTCAAACTCTGCTTCCATGTTTGTGTTTGCTGTTTTTTTTTCCAGGAATAATTAAAGAAGGAGATGAGTTTTGTGATGGTGCTGTACTGCTGATTATGCTACTGTAATGGAAGATTTCAGGGTATTTTTTTGAAGGAAGGTTTCAGGGGTTTTTTTTTTTTTTTTTTTAAAGTAAAACTACATCCTCCTGAAACATTCTTCTCTGTAAATTTAATGGAACATTGTGAATTTTTTGTAGGGGTTACTGTATTTATATGCCTCCCTACTAGTACTTGCTTTTGTAATGTAATTATTAGAGGGAAACTTAAAATTCCCGTAAGGTATGAAGGAGTTGAAAATTTTAAAATCCGCCAAAAATTTTTGGAGGGAAAAACATTCCCCCCAAAATCAGAAAAGTTGTCTACCTATTTGAAACAACACCGGTCCCTCACTTACTCTCTCTAACTTAATCACATGCATTAACTTTTATTAAACACCATTTGGAAATTTTGCCTAGGAGTCTGTATTCACCCCCAAAGTTGCACATAATAAAAACCGGAGGTAGTATATTTATCTCGTTCTTGTTTTGTTTTTGTCTTTTGAGTTGAGAGAAGATTAGAGAGCAGTTAGGTCATCACAATGGCGAGAAAATGAACTATGATCCCACCTTTATCTCCAAAAAAAGTAAATGCTTCATTTCATAAAGATCTTTGTCGTTACTATGATACATGAGTACATGACCCAAGAAAAGAAGGAAGTAGTGAAAAGTGAGTCTTTTATATGATCTTTGGACAAGACATAGAGTTATTTAGAATTATTGTTGTAATAATTAACTACGGGAATTTTCAACTTACATTTAGTTTTTGAAAATTAAGAAAAGTTTAAAATGGTTAAGGAAAGATCTAAAAAAACAAGAAAATTTCTGAAAATTACAAAAATATTAAGAGAACTACTGGAAGAATGTTCAATGAAAAAGAAGATGAATTTGGAAAAAATAACTTGAATAAAACAAACCATAACTGGACTAATATGGTGTAAAAAGAGACAGTAAAAGAGGATAAAAGGCCTAGTAAAAATAGAATAGAAACCCTAAGTTGAATAGCTTTGTGGAACATACTAGCTAAAATTGCAATAAAAATGGTTCTTATGGAGTGGAGGTAATATTTTATCTATATTATACCTTCGTTCCTATTTAATCTACACGGTTCACTTTTCACTGGAACCAAGGAATAAGTGAAAGAGTTGGAGAGAGAGGAGAGGAATTATGAAAAGTAGGGAGTAAAATATAGAGGAGAGAGAAAAATGGAGTAGGTTGGGGGGGGGGGTTTAAGGTGGTGAGGGACCACATAGGGGACAAAAGTGAGGAATAATGATTGGGCATTTTACCTTATATAGATAAAGTAACAGTGTAACCTTAAAAAGGAACGGTTCAAAAATGAAAGTTTGTAGATTAAAAAGGAACAGAGGTAGTACATGGCAACAAATGGGAGACACTAATCGATAGAAAAGGAAAAAAAAATAAAAAAATAGGGAGTTAACCAACTGCTTCATTTAAACACAAAATGGGGAGAAGAATACCACATTCAAAATGAACAACAGTTTAAAAAAAAAAAAAAAAAGCAAAGACAAGTCTTCCTATTTTAACTTTCTAAACTTCTTATTTCAAGTAATTAGATGCAATTACACAATTAATTTAATTTTTTCTATGCTTTCGCACGCATTGTGCGCATTTAAGGCTAGTAGCTATCAAAGTGAACCTATGGGCCTTTGAAAAACATTAAAGTGGAACTAAGTATCTATCAAATATCGAAAGTGCTATTAAGGTACTTTAAGAAACGCTAAATTAAAATTTAGAGCCTAAAAACTATCAAACTGAATTAGAAGCATTATAAGACTACTCAAGTAATTTTGTTAATTTAAAATTTATTTCTATTGAAGATATGTTTATATTTTCATTCCGTCTTTCAATATTTTGCACTCTCCAATCAACTTTTCAATCATTCTTTTTGTGATGAACATTACAACCCAAGACTCATGCTTATATAGGTAAGAAACCCTAGCAAGAGAATAACGGCTATACAATAACAGCTGTCACTTAATTACATAAGTTGACAAAAGTATTCTAGGACCATATTAATCATCGGGTACAAACACCTATGATGATTTTCTATGAGCTGATCTGGTGTAGAGGCAGTGCTCCCCTTCATTCTTGTGTGCCATAACACATAAGCTGGACCTTGGACACTAGGTTGGACTAGGCTAGGCCTTGAGGGTCACAGCCCAATACTCCCCCTCAAGAGGTGAGTGAATGTGGAGAATGAACTCCCATCTTGGACAATAGATTCTTGTGATGTTCAGTAGAAAGAACTTTTGTTAGGACATCTGCTAGTTGCTGAGATGTAGGAGTGTAGGAAGGACTGATGACACCTTCTTCAGCTTTGTCCCTAATGAAATGACAATTAATCTCAATATGTTTAGTTTTGTCATGGTGCACTAGGTTAGCAGCAATGGCCAGTGCTGTTTATCACAGAAGATGGGTGTTGAGCTTAGATTCTATTGACCTAGCTCCTTGAGGAGTTTTATAACCCACAACACTTCACACACAGTCATAGCCATTGACCTATACTCAGCTTCAGCAGTTGATCTAGCCACCACAGATTGTTTCTTTGATTTCCATGCAATTGGAGACTTACCCAACATGATACAAAAGCCTGTAGTAGACCTTCTTGTATTAGGACATCCTGCCCAGTCACCATCACAGTATGCTTGAAGTTTAGCATTAGAGCTAGTAGCTAAGATGATCTCTTGACTAGGTGAGCCAGCTAGATATCTTAAAACTCTTTTTGTTGCCTGAAAATGAATAGAGGTAGGACTTTGCATAAACTGGCTTAGAACATGAACAGTGTATGTGATGTCAGATCTAGTAATAGTTAAGTAAATTAACTTTCCAACTAGCCTTTGATATGGCTCAGGATGAGAGAGAGGTGTTCCTACTGAGTTAAGAAGCTTGACATGTGTATCCATTGGTAGCTTCAAAGATATGCATTTGAGCATGTCAAATTGCCTTAAGAGATCTGTTATATATTCCTTTTGAGACAAAAAAAATACCATCTACACCTCTGTCTACCTCTATACCCAAGAAATAACTCAGCTCACCCATATCTTTCATCCTGAACTCCTTGCTTAATACTTGTTTAGCTGCAAGAATTGCTTCCATGTTGTTGCCTGTTAGAATTAGGTCATCAACATAAGCAAGTATAGTTGTGAACATGTCATGTTCATTCTTAGTGAATAATGAGTAATCACTTTTTGACCGATCTGAAACCATTTTTTTTTCAAAGATCGAGCTCGCCTTTGCAAACCACTGCCTAGGTGCTTGCTTGAGTCCATATAAGGATTTCAGCAGCTTGCACACACTAGTTGATTCATATTTAGGCTGTAACTGCTCCCCCTGGCCTGGGGGCCTTGATATCAAATCTGAACCCCTTTCCTTCATATCCAGGTGGAAATTTCATGTAAACATTCTCTTCAAGCTCTTTATGTAGGAAAGCATTTTTTACATCCATTTGGTGAGTGTACTAGCCTTGGATAGCTGCAACTGCTAGCAAAGACCTTAGATTTAAATAATAGTGGGTCATATCCAAAAATAGAAGTGTAAAGAGTATTTTGGGACAAATGAAAAAAGAAAGTGTAAAGAGTATTCTGGGACAGAGGGAGTAATCAACTCCATATTGCTGCTTGTTTCCAGGAATTACAAGCCTGGCCTTGTATCTTTTACTCTTTCTCTGAGGATCAAATTTGGTTGTGTATAACCATTTGCATCCTATAGCATGTTTTCCATGTGGCAGATCTGTTATCTCCCATGTATTGTTCTCCTCCAAGGCCTCCAACTCCTCATTCATAGCCTGAAGCCATTGAATATGCTGAACAACTTCTTTAAATCCCCTTGGGTCACATGTGTCATTCACACAACTCATAAGACATGTGAATCTTGAAGTAAACTGTGCTTGACTCACCTTCTGTACACAACCAGTTGTGACATGGTAGTCTGAGTGCCAGGAAGGTGGCTTGCTTACTCTGCTTGATCTTCTTGGAAAGGTGATCACAGGTTCATGTTCCTGTTCTATGCAATATCTTACACTTTCTTCTTCACCACTTGGTTCATAGTGATCATCCCAGTGAAGAGAGGTATGTTGATCCTTGACTTCATCTAGTTCCTTGTTTGATGCTTGAACTGAGTGAAAAACATGATGAGGGTATATTTCTTCATAGAACTTTACATCCCTTGATACAAAGGATACTCCAGTCAACAGATTATGAAGTTTATACCCCTTCTGAGTCACAAAATACCCTAAGAAAACACATGGAACACCCCTTGCCTGAAACTTGTCTCTCTTTCTTTCTGGATTATAAGCAAATGCAAGACAACTAAAGGATCTCAGTTGCTTATAGTTTGGTGTATTTTTGTACAAGACTTCATAGGGACTCTTTCCCTCAAGGATGAAACTAGGAAGTCTATTTGTGATGTGAGTTGCTGTCATCACACAATTACCCCAAAACTGCAAAGAGAGCCCTGCGTGAAATCTTAGAGCCATGGCTATCTCCAAAATGTTCCTATGCTTTCTCTCAGCTCTTCGGTTTTGCCGAGGTCTGTCCACACATGATGTTTGATGAGTGATACCCATCTTGTCAAACAGTGGCTTGCACTTCTTATCTTCAAATTCAAGTGCATTATCAGATCTAATGATCTTGACTCTTTTTTCAAACTGAGTTTGAACCATGTTCACAAACTTTTGTATTGCTTCAAATGCATCATATTTCAATTGAAGCAAGTGCACCCATGTTACTCTTGAATAATCATCTACAAGAGTAGGGAAATACCTATATTTTCCTTTATAATTCACCTTGTGTCCTTGTATGGCCCCTAAGTGTCAATGTGGATCAATTCAAATGAATCCTTTGCCATGGATTCACTTTTAGGATATGGCAGTTTTGTAAACTTTGCAAGTGGACAAGTTAGACAGATATCTTGACACTCTCCCTTCACCTTAATGTCTTTGATCATAGCAACCTTTTTCATAGGTGCATGACCAAGTCTATGGTGCCACAAGGTTTTTCTACTCATCTTCTGAACATTTTTTATCACACTAGGAACCTCATTATGTTTATCAACATTACAAGCCACTCTTATTCGTCGTTCCCTGATTACTTCTTAACTTGAGAGCCTGCTGCTTAAGTTTACTTAAACTTTTTTCAACAGTTTCATTGAAAAGATAATACATACCGTACTCCTCCTTACCTATTCCTCTTACTTCACCACTTTCTATATCTTGTATAATGCAATACTTATCACAAAACACAGTTTTACACTTCATATCTTAGCACAATTTATTAATAGACAATAAATTATGCTTGAAGGAGGGTATGTACAAAACATTTTTCAACTTCATGTTGTTTCATAGCAATGCATCTCCTATGTTAGAGATTTTTGAGGTTTCACTAGTAGGCAAATTGATCAAAGGATTTCCCTTACATACAGACACATTACTCAGGGTATTATTTTTTCCAGTCATATGATCAGAAGCTCCTGAGTCCAGGATCCAATCATCATCCTTTTTTACTGAATCAACAAAGTGACAGTACACCATACCTGAGTAGTTAATGTCCATTTCATCATCTGTTTCTCCACCTTTGGATGGAGTAGGGAGAAGCTTGAGAAGTTGCTCCAGCTGTTGAGTTGTGATAGTAGTTCCACTACTTGCAACAGAGTTGTTGTCACTACTTAGTTGTCCCTGAACAGTAGCTGCAACCCTTGCTCCACCTTGCTTTCCCTTATTCCACTTCTGATGAGAAGAATTACTCTTCCCTTTTCCTTTGTACTGACTTGTGGTCTGATTCTTTCCTTTCCCACCAGGAAATCCTATAACAAACTAACATTTCTCCTTTGTGTGACCAATTTTCCCCCACACACTGCAATGATTTCAAGTTTGCTCTCGTGCAGGTGTTCCTTTACTATACATTGCAAGAGTTTCCCCTTCTTCTTTTACTTGACCAAGAATTTCTCTCTGAGCTTCTTCTTGTTCAAGGTGACTACATGCTACTGATGGCAGAGGAGTCATCATGAGTATTTGACTCCTCTGAGTTCCATATGCCTCATCTAGGCCATTTAGGAACAAGAACAACTTGTGTTCTTCTCGTTGTTGTGTGAGAGCCTCCACAAATGCAGTTATCTCAGCTGTAACAGAAGTAATTGGTGGAAGTGAGTTCAATGACTCAAGTTCCTCCCAATAACACCTCATTATGGTGTAATATTCACTCACTGCTCTTCCTTGTTGCTTAGCTTTATACAAGTCTTTATTGAGCTTGTACATTTTGGAACCATTTGTTAGAGCAAATCTTTGCTCAAACTGCCTCCATATTTGCTCAGCATTGCTTACAACATGACTGACTTCTTAATGGATTCTAATATAGAGTTAGAATCCATGATTTATCATACTGTTGCATGTATCCCATGCCTCAGCTTTGGATGTATTGTTGGCATCTCTCTTCACAACGCCTGTAACAAAGCCAAGCTTTCTTTTTGCTACAAGACCAATTTCCATTGATCTCCTCCATGATCTGTAATTTGCAGATCCTTGTAATTGCTCAGTATTGATGAAGTTTGTTCCATCAGAGGGGTGTAAATATAAAGGACTGGTCACCTCTATGGTGGTCATTTTCTTTTTCTTCTTCCTAGCTATTTTTGCTGAAAGATGAGATCTTTGAACTTTATATTTTATACTAGATTTCCAGGATACAGTGCAAAGAAATAAAATTTAGTAACTCTAGCTCTGATACCATGGAGACATGTTTATATTTTCATTCTGTCTTTCAATATTTTGCACTCTCAAATCAGCTTTTCATTCATTCTTTTTGTGTTGAACATTACAACCTAAGACTCAGTATAGGTAAGAAACCCTAGCAAGAGAATGACGGTTATACAACAACTGTCACTTAATTACATAAGCTGACAAAAGTGTTATAGGACCACATTAATCATCAGGTACAAACACCTATGATGATTTTATGTAAGCTGATAGGTGCAGAGGTAGTGCTCCCCTTCATTCTTGTGTGCCAGAACACATAAGCTGGACCTTGGACACTAGGTTGGACTAGGCCTTGAGTGTCATAGCCCAATATCTATATCTCAAAATCAATTAAATTTCTATGTAAAGCAAGGAAAACCAAGGTTGTATGCGTATGGCCGCTCATTGTTTTATATGTTGTAGAAATATGGAGATGGAGAAGATGGAGAAGAGGAGAAGATGGCAGATGACACAATATTTTTTTTATTAGGAAAGATAATTGGTCCGAAGATCAACCCTTGCTAGGCTACTAGCCTGCAGGGCACACCAGCTCAAAGGCTGGGTACAAGGCTAAACAATCTAGAAGTAAATGCCCCAACATATTGTTGAGATGAGGATTCGAACCCTGAGCAATGCCCTGGAATTCGGGGTGGTGCTCCACTGAGCTACCACCTCTCCCTCGGCAAATAACACATTATACTTTTGGCTTTTTGACGATATCACTTGTAATTCATTTATGTGCTTTGACAAGGAAAACACCATGTATGATTTCGTACTATTAGAGAAGTAAATGTTGTTCATGAATTCAGCGTTTATATTGTTGGTGATGACAATTCAAATGATCACTTTGATAATTGCAATCTTGAAGGAGGCTATCTTTATACACCCTTTGAGAAGAAGTATCGAGTACGCAATATGCTTTAGGGTGTTGTGTCACAAGAGAAAGTCGCTCATGATACAATTTTGAGAATCTGAAGATTTCAACAAAAATTAATGCCATTTCAACTCAATGGTGTTTACTGTTTACCACCTAAATAGTGTACACACGCTCCTAAATAGAAGCCAACTGCTCAGGAAGCACAAATTCAGCCTGTACATACTCATCCACTTTTCCTATTTTCTCGGAAATTCGAAGTTAAGAAAAAAATAGAGGATTTTAAGTTCCTTAACTCACTTTGAAGATGTAGAAGCAGTCATCATATGCCATGGTTTTGGTGTAGCAGGGAAGGAAAACAATCTTATTTCTGAAGGGTTACGCAATCTATTCAATGATATTAGAAGGCCGAGCCGCTGTCTTTGGGCTTCTTAAGCATCACATCCTTGGCTTCATTGATTTTAGAGGCAAGGTAATGGCTGCCACCCGCATCAGGATGGTTTGCAATCATTACCTTTCTATGAGCTTCCTTTATCTTCTCTGTAGCTGCGCTCTCCCTGCCATTGCACAAAGTGACCATTAACATTCTCTGAAGCCAGCTCAGTGGCAAATGCTAGAAAGTAGAAGAAATGCCAGCATTGCTATTTGAGATGCTTACTGCAATATGAACATATGTCTAGTTATCTAGAAACTACCCGCCAATTCCAGTCATAATTTCAAGGTTGGAGATTATAAAACTTAGAAAAAACAGATATGAAACAACAAAATATTTGAGTTATAAGAAGGTTAAGATGGGACTTTGCAATACCTGAGCTACATCCAGTGTCTAAGCAACACTGAGTTTGCAGATTAGCTCAGGTAAGCTAAAAAAGGTTCACCCAAAAAAATTATTCTCGCCCGAACATGATAGTAGAAAAAGAAGACATGGGTGAATATTGAAAGACGAACATAACAATTTTGAGAAATGAGTGGTATGTTAGCACTTAACTAATCATACTAATACATACTAATAGCAATAATCATCTATTAATATGAATATATAATCAAAAATAGACTATACAATTCCAGTGAATTTTTTAAAAAATGATGTCATTTAATGCCATAGCAGAATTTAAGAAACTTGACATAGAACATAGCTTTGATCCAGGTAACTCAAAATGAGATTTAGGTACCTTCAAATATAGTTGTTCTTCTCTTCAACCCCTTTACTTCATCCATCTTCGATAAAACATGTCTTTCAGGTTTCTTTACAGGTAGTTAAACAATATTTTGCAAAGTAGTAGTTATTGCACTAACCTAGTTTACCAGATCTCTGTGAGCTATATTGAGGTCTACCTAACTACAGTACATACAAAGTCACAAAAACCAAAGAGATAAAGGAGGGGCAACTCATGGGATAATAACGAAGAGGATAAAAAGTACACCTTTCCGAAAATTAAGTGAAAGTGAGTAGACCTCAAAGAACAAATGGAAATCGAAATGGAAAATGGAAAGAACTCGAGAGAACAGAGGAAGTATTAGCTATTGAGATACCCTTTTTGTCTTTCAGCTAATCAATTACTAACTAGTTAGTTCTGCACAGAACTTGGCATCATTGTTTGGTTGGGAGTCGAAACGGCGCAGCTCATTAACCCATACAACAAACTTTTAAATGGACAAGGATCAAAAAGTTATAACAACTACCTTACGCCAAGAATGAGAGCTGCTTCCCTCCTGGTCATCGTAGGTTGGAAGCCACCTTCATAAAATCTTCGAGGTTTAGGTGGACGTGCCTTGAATGATTGCCATGCTTGTATTCCATATCTACCAGCAAGAGCAGCAGCAGCAACAGCAAGACCAGCAATCAACGGCGTTGCCTGGTAACATCTAGCAATACATTCAACTCAAAAATCTAAAGTTCACAAAAAGAGTTTTCACCAGAATGGTGATTCCATATATCAAAAACATCAATTGCGCAAAAATTCCATAGTACAATGCAAGTATCACAGAACACAAGTGTAGTTGGCTCAAATCAAGCAAATAATACTTAAAACTGTAAAATGCATACTCAGGATACAGCAAGCTTTGGTGCATGCTTTGAATCTTCACACATGAGTATAGAGATTCAAATCAATTTAATAGCAAAGAAGAAGAAAAAAAAGAGAAACATTACATAAAAGCTGAGAACTCAAGGTCATAAATTTAAAAAGCACCCCTTCCTTCCATCTAAATGTCAGATTTTAGGTTGCCTTACACATTATATTTAACTTCTAGCTCATTAAAGTGGCTTATAGATATGATTATCATTTCGATCACAAAACCAAAAATTTATACAAGGTGTTATGCAATCACATAGTGCTAATTGCTAACAGATGTTTAACCACAAATCAAAATTCAGATACTTAACAGAACATATGTCATTCACGATGTACCTCGAGACCCATAGTCAAAGGTTGCCTCAGAATGATCCACTCAATAAACATACTCAGCTAATAACGACAACCAGTAGATAGTTAGCTACCATGTCCTAGCTCCCAAAAGGAACTAAAACGACTTGTCTATCGGTCTATCCCCCACCCTCTCTCTATATATATGACTCTCTCCCCTCCCCCATCCTCTTTGTCTTACTACTGGCTCCTTAGTCGGGCCAGCCTGACGTGAAACTCAAAATTTCTAACTGTTATAGCTTATAGCACACTAATAAACTCTACATTTCTTACACTCTTCCCAAAACACCTCATATTTTCCCCCAAGTTTCTTCTCATAATCCCCTGTTATAAGATATCACAGTTAGAAATACGTTACTCCTCCAACCTGACTCCATAACTCACTGAACTATTACGGTTCCTAACACGTGGAATCGCAACGAGCCAACGACCTAAACACAAATCTGGAGCTGTCAGCACCCCTCACACGCTAATGAAGTTAGGCTATTATGGCAGAAACCAAACTAACTTTCCACTTTTAAAGCAAATTAAACAGAAATTCTGTGATTTAGAGCAAATATAACAAACTAGAGATGAGTGTGGTATACACACAAGTTTCACATTGAAATTCACACAACACGTCAATTTAAATTGAACCCAAAATTGGAAAATGGACTCTAAACTCAACATTTGACAAAACAGATCCAATTGACACCAACTAAATCCCTACCAGAGATGCCTAAAATTAACAAAAGAACAATATGTTCATTCAATTTCTAGTTCCCTCAAGAAATAAATATTTCCATTTTCGCAGTCCCCAAAAGATATGAATCAAAATCAGAAGAATTTATAATATAAGTTACCAATTGAAAGATCAATTCAAAGAGTAATTAAAAACCCAAAAAAGAATTGCTTCAAAAAAAAAAAAACCAAAAAAGAAAGGCGTAAAGTTGGGTAACAGAAAAGGCACTACTAACCATTCTTATGAAGAATCAAAGATGGAGAAGTGAAGCTCTGGATTATTAATATTCACAATTGGCTTGTGTTCAATGATCTGTGTTGGTAGGAAATGTCACTCGTTACAGAGAGTCAAAAACCTCAGGATCTCTTTCTGGGCCAACTGCCTGCCAAGTATCCAAATCATTTTACTACCTCCTTGCAATTATTATTTTTGTATACATATGAATATGACTATGGAGGTTTCGAGTGAAAAGTTATATTTGAATTTGGCTAATTTCGGGTTGGGTTCAGATCATTGTTATCGGGCCAATATCGGTCATGTTGTTCGGTTCGAGGTATTTCGGGTATGAGCTGTGTTCGTGTCTTGTTGGATTCGGGTGAAAAGTGGGTCTCATATTCAGTATTTGAGTGCGAGTCAGTTTTGCATATGAATATTGAGAGTGATTAGTGAGCTAGCATCTTTCCCTATTCCAAGAGGTCTTGGGATCAATGCTTACACTTGGAAGATTGAGATCCCTTTTACTCCACCACGGTCAAGGTTTCTCCAAAATAAAAACTACGTATACATATAAAAGGATGTTTTCGAGAGCATTAACTTTTTATAATTTTTAGTTGTTCGTAATCAAATATGCTAATAATCAAACTTATGCGTGAGTGTAGATTAAAAAGAAATAGAGATAGTAATTATTTAGTGCTAGTGAGTTTAATCTCTATTATATAAGGGAAGAGGGGAGGAAGATGGTGTCCTCTCCGTAAAAAGTCAATTATACCCTTAATGAAGTTACAAAAGTTGTACATTTAATCTCGCCTAAATTTTCTCTTCTCACAATCAATATAAAAAAGGAAACAATATACGTTTAGAGACTAAATAAATAAAATAATTAAATCAAAGAACGTTACTTTAAAATTTGAAAATTATGACAATTGTAGTTAATTTCCTCAGATAAGCTATAATAATATTAAAACTATCCATTGTTATATTAGTACCATGAGTTATTTAATTCAGTTGAAAGAGTGCAGATACCTATACGAATTAGTTGGTTCATTTCATTACATGCTCGAGTATTTTATCAATTTTTTATTATTATTATTATTATTATTATTATTATTATTATTATTATTATTATTATTATTATTATTATTATTATTATTATTATTATTATTATTATTATTATTATTATTATTATTATTATTATTATTATTATTATTATTATTATTATTATTATTATTATTATTATTATTATTATGTCAAATAAATCCAAATGTATAGGATCAAATTTATATCAAGTTAGTAGCTTTGAGCCAATATTATATCAGTTTTAAGAAGAAGAAGAGGCTGGTAGCTAATTACCATTTTAGGACGTTCGCTTATAAATTAGGCAAAATTTTAAAAAACTACCTTTTATAGCCATCTTTTTTCAAAAAATTACATTTTAAAAATTTTCTTTCGAAAATTAAACTACCTTATATAACAAATTTCGTTCAATATACAACCATTTTACGTTTATATTTAATACTAATCAATAAATGACAATCTTCGTAGGTGTCGTTGCCTGTGGGGTAGCGAGAAAAGAGCAGAGAAATGATAGGGGAAGAAAGAAAAACAATTTACGGTGACTCAATTATTAGTAATTAAGCCCCATTTACGGTAAAATGGTATGATATTGAAAGAAATTTGTTATAAGTTAGTTTTTTTAAAGAGAACTTTTAAAATGTAGTTTTTTGAAAAAAAAAATTATTATAAAAGGTAGTTTTATAAAAAAATAAACTAATGTGTTTTAAAAGTCAAGCACGCATCGCGTGCATAAATTACTAGTAATGAAATAATAGAGGGGCTTTAGGTTGTGAGGTGTTTAATTAATTACTGCATCCGATTTCTTTTGTTGTTCCCGTATTCCCCATTTGGAAATTTCAATATGTTTTCCTATTTTGAATCTTTCCACACATATTGTAACTTTATGACTTAAAACCCTATTGATTTAAGCTGCAATATAAATGTGTTCACATTATTCAATAGTTACATTTTCCTCGTTTACCCCTCAAACTTTTGTCTTATTAGTTGCCTAATAGATTAACTCAAAGAGTTAGAATCTTTATTTCTAATTAAGTTTAATTTTATTTAAAATAATGAAATATTTTCCATTTTTTAAGTTGCATTGGTTTCTCCTCTGAATCCAAATAGGAACAACAAAAGACAATGGAGAAAGTTCTAGCATCACATTTCATAAATGTAGATTCTGCGTAAAGCATCACATTTCATAAGTGTAGTTCCACGATTTTTAATATACATTAGTTTTTTAAGCCATATATATTGAGAATTTCTATCATGTGACTTATGCACAACCACTAGCACAATATACTTGGATGATGGATAGAGAGATTTTTCATACAATGGTTACGCTACGTGGCAATACAATCCTCCCATAACCCATAAAATATTAGGAGTTTTTAGAAATTTAATTAAAATATAAAAGATTTGAGATTGTTTTATTGCTAAGTGGTTTTTAGTCACGATGTACATTGATTACATGGGAGATAATAACTTGGTACTAGTACTTCCTCTAATTTTTTTTGGGTTATGCTATATGCAGCCCTTAGGGCTGCATATAAGACATAAATACATTGCTTAAAATGGAAATTAGTTGTAAATTTATGACAAAAGTTTGCATAAATCTATGTAATAAATGATTAGTTAATACTTGTTTTTTCCATTTTTAGTTTCTTTTCCCATTTTTTTTATTCCTTCTCCATTGGTTTTGTGAAGAAACCAAACAATATGACTTTATGGTAGAACATTATTCATTAATGTCGTTGTTTGGACCCCTGATCTGGTCCAACAGGGTTATGCAAAGCCCATCTAAAGAATCTGATATATATGCTCCCAAGGATCCCATCAGTCTTTTTAGACAGAAAGCAACTTTGCCATAAAAGGGAGACAACTTTCCCACAAACATGGATGCTCCCCAATAGGGTTTCCTGTCTGTGGAATCCCCAACATTATAAAAGCAGCAAGTCCAATCAATGAACAGGTATTGAATTCTCACCTAACAAAACCAGAGCATCTCTCTCTAGAACTGTTCACTTTCTCTCTCTACCTCAATCTCAACTGACTTGAGCGTCGGAGGGGCTTTCCCGGGAACACCCCCGGGCTAGTTTTCTTTGTTTTGCAGGACCTCGGTTGACAAGACTCGGGATTACATTCCAACTCGGGATTTTAACCTCTCTAAACACAATTAACTCATTTGACTAGTTTCTAGGCAGAAACAGTTTGGCGCCGTCTGTGGGGAAGACACATCTCAAAGCTACGTACCGAGAGTAACATGGCACCCCGAAGGAAAACAACCCGAGCCTCAGGACCTTCGCAACCGACCCCGATTCGATCCCAGCAACCCAACGTGCTGGTCGAGTCACTTGCCATCGACGATGAGGGATCTACTCCTCGTAACGAAGAGCAAACCGGACCCCCGGAGCAGTACCATGCTGATCAAACCCCCATCACCATGGCAGACATAGAAAGAATAGCTCAGCAGTTGAATGCGAACATGCAATGCAGCTTGCAGGAGCTCATAGCGGGAATCCCCCAATTAAACCAGGGGATACCCCGAGAGTTGACCCTAGGAGAGCCGCAACCCTGGGGTGATCCAAACACTCACGTCCCTAACCGGGACGGGCAACGAGTGGGAGGAGAAAGGCCCCGACAGGCCAACTCCCGTAGGACACCAAACTCAGATGCCCGACGAATCATCGAAGAGAATCATAGGCGTCGGGCGGAGCAGGACGCTCGGAACTTACTTAATGACAAAAGGAGAGCCAATCAGGAGAAGACTCGCCAAGAGGAGCAAGCTCAATCCAGGACTCCTAGACGGGGGAGGGAAGGGTCCCCCCTCGGGTCCAAGAAGACCAGGACGGAAGGGGAAGGAGACTCGGGACCTCCACGAAACAAAAGTCCCATCTTGGTCAACAGGGGGGTATTGAACTTCATGACGCCCTTCAGTCGGGAGATCATGGAGGTCCCTAACCCAAGCAAGGTCAAGGTCCCCCAGATGGAGCAGTACTCGGGAAATAGCGACCCCGACGATCACATGGCTGCCTATAAAGCCCAGATGAGTGTGCAAACAGGGTGTGAGGCGGCGTGGTGCCGTTACTTCCCGACTACCCTTAAGGGCCTAGCACTCAGCTGGTTTTCGGGACTCTCCCTTGGCATCATCACAAACTTTTCAGTGTTAGAAGCATTATTCCACCAACATTTCATTGCCGGGCGTCGGCACAAAAAGACAAGCATTCACTTGATGTCCATCAAGCAGCAGGAGCACGAAAGCCTGGCCGACTACATCAAACGCTTCAATGAGGAATCCCTCAAGATCTCTGATCTTCAAGACGGGGTAGCCTTCACCGCCTTAATGTCGGGACTCTGGCCAGGCAAGTTCAGATGGTCCTTGGCTGAGAATGAAGTCACCACATTCACTGAGGCCATGAGTCGGGCCCATAAATTCATTCAGGCCTCGACATCTGCAAACCTGTTGTAGAGAAGTCAAAGAAAAGAAAGGAAGAAACCCCTTACCGGGAATCCAACAAGAATAGTAAGAGCAACCAGCAACTCCTCCCGAGGACTACAGATAATGGAAACGACCACCGCTTCAACCGAAATCGACCGAAATCGACGTGAGATCTATTTAGATCTAAAACACAAGTCGGTATTGCCCATCCCTCCCCCTATAAGGACCTCAAAGGAAAGAAGGGATCAGCGACTGTGCTGTGAATATCACCGAGAGTGTGGGCACACCACTAAAGATTGTCGGGAGTTGAAGAAGGCCTTGGATCACTTGGCTGATCAAGGGAAGTTGAATAGATATATCAAGCACTCTCGGGAAGAGAAAGGGAAGGAGAAGGAAGGAAAGAATGACAGCGACAACACCGATGGTTATGTCGGGGTAATAGCAGGGGGACATGCCTCGGGAGGCTTAACCAGCAGAGCTCGCAAGGCTCACCTGCACGCCATAAAACATCAAGTCTTAGAAATCGAGCCAACACAAGCGGGGTGTCCTGTCATGATATTCGGGAAGCCTAACCGGCACATCCATACCCCCCATGACGACCCCCTCGTCATAGAAATGAAAATTGCCAACTCAAGGGTCAAGAGGATATTGGTCGACAGCGGTTCATCAGCGGACATCATCACGCTAGAATGCTTACGTAAGCCGAAATATACCGAGAAGGACGTAACCCCGACTCGCCGCCCGCCGATAGGCTTCGGGGGAGCATCGTGTATCCCCTCGGGTTCGTAAAGTTGGTCGTGAGACTCCTGGGAAAGAGGTAAGGGAAGAAGCCTACCAATCGACTTCCTGGTGGTCGACACCCCACTTCCTTATAATGCCATCATGGGCAGGCCCACTATTCGGTATACCAACTACTCTTGCAATATGAAACTGACGAGGGTCAAGTCGGGAAGATATATGGAGATCAACAGACAGCCCGGGAGTGTTACACAAACAGTTTTAAAACACCAACTTCAGAAGAAAGACCAAGGAAGAGAAAGAGGGAAGACCCCGCAGAGACCCCGACTGGCCTCGGGGTCTACCTATCAGAAAACCCAAAACTATACGAACGACCCCAACCAGTCGAAGAGGATGAAGAAGTAATGCTTGACGAAGGCCTCGGGAAAGGAGTAAGGATTGGCAAAAACCTTAGTCCCGAGGTCGTGGGAGAAACTCATCAACACCTTGCGTGAGTACAAGGACGTGTTTGCCTACTCCGCCTCCGACATGCAGGGGCTGGATCCCATGTTCGCATCACATGAGCTAAACATTAAGGAGGGATTCCGCCCAATCAAGCAGAAGCTCAGACATCAAGGGCCCGAGAGAAACGCAGCAGCAGCAGAAGAGGTCAAGAAGCTGCTGAAGGCGGGTATCATTGAAGAATGCCAATACACCGAGTGGTTGGCCAATGTTGTTCTGGTTAAAAAAGCTAACGGAGCTTGGCGCATGTGCGTCGATTTCACCGACCTAAACAAAGCATGCCCCAAGGATAATCATCCTCTACCTAAGATTGATAGGCCGGTCGATTCAACTACCGGTCACGAGTTGCTCAGTTCATGGATGCCAACGCGGGATACCACCGCATCCCGATGGCGGAAAAGGACCGGGTACATACAAAGATTCGTTACGGCCCAAGGCGTGTACTGCTACAAGATGATGCCCTTCGGGCTAAAGAACGCAGGGGCTACCTATCAACGAACAATCAATAAGGTTTTTGAGGAGCAACTCGGGAGAAACATTGAGGTCTACGTAGACGATATGATTGTCAAGAGCAGAAAAGCAATTGATCACGTCGGGGATGTGGCAGAAACGCTGAGCACCCTACGACGCCATGGCATGAAGTTAAATCCCAAGAAGTGTGTATTCGGGGTCAGAGGGGGGAAATGCCTCGGGTTCTTGGTAGATGAAAGAGGAATTGAGGCTAACCCCGACAAGATCAACGCCGTGTTAAACATGTCCTCACCGAGAAATGGGAGAGAAGTTCAAAGGCTAACAGGGTGCCTAGCAGCACTGGGCCGCTTCTTGTCCCGATCGGCTGACAAGAGCTTGTTATTCTTCAGAGCGTTGAAAAGGAAAGAGTTTGATTGGGACGACGAGGCCGAGCAGGCCTTCCAACAGCTGAAACAACACTTAGCAACGTTGCCCAAACTCATATCACCCT
The DNA here is from genome assembly GCA_947646795.1 of Beta lomatogona. Lineage (NCBI taxonomy): Eukaryota > Viridiplantae > Streptophyta > Magnoliopsida > Caryophyllales > Amaranthaceae > Beta > Beta lomatogona. The sequence continues at coordinate 59,503 of CANSNZ010000477.1, forward strand.
TGCCGGGAGAAGCTCTCTATATATATCTCTCGGTATCAGAATATGCTCTCAGTGCGGTACTCGTGGCCGAAAGAGAGGGGAACTCAACACCCAAGATACTTCATCGCCCACGCTTATAGAGGAGCAGAAGCTCGGTACAGCCAGATAGAGAAGATAGTGTTTGCACTAGTAATGGCAAGTAGGAAGTCAAGCCATATTTCCGGGCGCACCCCATCAAGGTCCTAACCGGACAACCCATCAGGAAAGTAATCGAAAGCAGAAACCATTCAACTTGGATGACCGAGTGGGCAAACCAGTTGGCAGACTTCGGGTTGGAGTACGAACCCCGAAGAGCAATTAAGGCACAAGCATTGGCGAATTTCATCAGTGAATGCAGCCCCGACCCTCGAAATGGGAAGAAAGGGAGTCGTGGGTATTGCAAGTAGATGGTTCACCCACCAAAGCCTAGCGAAGCGGGCTCGTGGATCACCCCCTCGCCGGGGATAAAATGGAGTATGCTTTGTCAAATTTGATTTTCTCGGCCTCAAACAATGAGGCCGAATACGAAGCCCTGATCTTGGGCCTTCAAATTTGCATAAGCTCGAGAGCCCAGGCAGTAATGGCCAAATCAGATTCACAGCTCGTAGTGGGGCAGGTCTCGGGAGAATATGAGACCAAGGAAGACAACATGAGGATGTATCTCAACAAAACCCAAGAACTCATCAAGAAGTTGTCATCATTCAAAATACAAAGACCTCCCGAGGTCGTGAAACCAACAGCCGACGCCCTAGCCCGTATGGCGAGTTCCGTAGATGGACTTACCCCTCGAACCATCATCTCGGGAAGTTCTACACCCGCCCAAGCATTAATTCACTCCGCATCCACGCCTTGGACGTAACCGATACATGGATGGGGAAATCATAAGCTTCCTCGTAGATGGCATACTACCCTCGGGAGAAAAAGAAGCTGAGGCTATTAAGAAGAAATCAAGTTGGTTCGTCTGGCATGAAAGGACCCTCTACAAAAAATCATACACTCACCCACTACTAAAGTGTGTTACGCCCTTTGAAGGCAACTACATCCTTCGGGAAATTCATGAGGGCGCGTGCAGCAGCCACCAAGGGGCAAGGACCATTGCCGGGAAAGCTCTGAGAGCCGGGTACTACTGGCCCACGCTAAAAGCTGATGCTCGGGAATTGGTGAAGAAATGCCCCAACTGCCAGCTCCATGGGGATATCCCACGGGCTCCCACGAATCCCCTGACGAGCATACAAGCAAAAGATACCATTCGACAAGTGGGGGATGGACCTAATAGGCCCCTTCCCAGCAGCCTCGGGACAAAGAAGGTTCCTCCTAGTGGCCATCGACTACTTCACCAAATGGGTCGAAGCTGAGCCACTAGCTTCTATAACAGACAAACAAGTGCAAAATTTCATCTGGAGAAACATCATCACCCGTTTCGGGATCCCAAGGACCCTCATATCCGACAACGGGAGACAATTCAATAGCGGACCAACCCGGGATTATTGTTCCGCATTCGGGATTCAAACACGGTTTTCACTGTCTCCCGACCCCGCACCAACGGCCAAGCTGAGGCAGCCAACAAAGTGGTACTGAATGGGATCAAGAGGTCACTAGAAGGAGCAAAAGGGTCATGGGTCGATGATCTCCCGGGTGTGCTCTGGTCAGCAAGAACAACAGTGAAAGAAGCAACGGGCAGCTCGCCCTTCAGCTTAGTCTATGGAAGTGATGCTGTTCTTCCAGTCGAGGTCGGGATACCTTCCCCAAGGATGACATTCTATGAACATGACAACAATGAAGTAGAGAAGAAAGTTGAGCTGGACTTACTGCCTGAGTCCCGGGGCAATGCACTACTCAAGTCAATCCGCAACAAGCAAAGGGTTACCAGACAATTCAACCTCAGGGTGAAAGCTAGGCCAATCCATGTAGGTGATTGGGTGGTCAGGAAGGTCGAGGCCACAGGGCTGGCGCACCTAAAAGGCAAGCTAGGGCCTAAATGGAAGGGACCTTACAAGGTCACAGAAGTGATCAAGCCTGGAACATACCGACTCGAGTCACCTGAAGGCACACCACTGGCCCGACCTTGGAATGCTGACAATCTGAAGAAGTATTACATTTAAGTAACTTAGGCCACACTTGAGCCTTATCTTGTAAACCACAACTCGGGGCAACAATTTATACCCTATTAGAGTTGGCGGGATTTTGGAAACTGGGCCACACATGAGCCTACAGTTCATTTTGTTAAAGACGCAACTCGGGGCAGTAAGTTGTACCCCATAGTTGACAGTCTCGGGTGCGATAATGAATGAAAGAGCATTTGGTTCGTAACAGTTGCATTTTAACAAAATTACACTCGGGCATTTAGAAAATTGGAAGTGGCAAGCTAGACTACTCGGGAAATTTGGCTCAAACAAAAATATAAAAACAAAGGTAAACCGAAAAGGAGGAAACAAACACTACTCGGGAATCTGGCTCAAAAAAAAAACACTGAAAACAAACAATTCATAGAGATTGTGCAAAAGTACAGCCTAGGCACCCGAAAACATCATCTCATACGCCAAAACACAAACAAGATCCGAGAACGGACTCTCGGGGTACATAAAAAGGTCCACAAAAAGTTCAAAATCATAAAAATTATGGTGCAGCTTCTTTGGTCGGGGTCCCCTCGGAACTCTCTCCGGTATCCTCGCCGGAGCCTGGCCGCTTCACCCGAACGAGAACCCCGACCTTCACCCCCGCCTTCAACAACGAGCTTCCCGTCCTCGCCAGACCAGACCCGAACCGAGCACCCTCGGGGATTCCCTGGCATGTCGGCTGCACTGGGCCCATAACTTGGGAAGCTCCCTGGGTCCGAGAAGCCTCCGCATTTGCCTTCGCCCCAAGGCAATACGGCGGTCAAACTCGGCCTCAACCGCATCCCGACCCAATGAAGCATTGGTCTTGGCCAAAATGGCCCGAAGCCGCTCCTTGGTTTCCGGGTGGCCAGACGGTAGGAAGCCGAGGCCATCTTCCCCAAGTAGTTAAGCCCTTCAGAGAAGTCTTCCACCGGGCCAACCCGCCCTCCCGGGCCTTCGGAGCTTAGCTTCCGCCCTTTTGAGCTTATGTCGGGTGGACTTGTGCTTCTTGGCCGCCTCCTCAAGCTTCGACCTCGAAGGTCACTAGCAGTCTTCTCGGGCCTCATTGCGCTCAATCGTAGCAAACGGCCCAACGAAGCCTCGCATTCGCTTTTTGCCGTCCCTCAAGGCCTTCATGTCATTCACGCCTTGCTTGCCTCCTCAAAAGTGGACTTTCGGGAGTCAAGCTCGTCATTCGCTTTTTTCGACTCAAGACTATCGGGCCACCGCCTTGGTCTTCAAGGCATCAACCTCCTTTTTGAGGGACGCTATCTCGTCCTCAAGCCGAACCCGGCGGCGAATAACCGAAGTCATCCTGGATAGAAGTCTCGCAAAAACGCGAAACATGAGAATCAACATAATGAAAGAGAAATGTAAAGCACGGTCGGGAAAAATACCTCCACCAAGATTCGTATAGGGTGTTAACCTCCTCGCCTCCCAAAGCCGACAAGGCCACATCGTCGACCTCAAGCATAGATCTCCCGAACAGCGTGACGCACTCCGGGCAAGTTTCGAGTCGAGGTGGTGCCTGGAAAGGGCACATTGGCACCGATCCGGTCGGCTCGGGTCCTCTTCAGCAGCGGCTCGTCCACATCAATAAGGACTTGCGGGGTTTCAGTTTCACCCGCCTTGCGCTTAGAACCAGTGGATACCCCCGACAACGCTTTGTCGGAAGCCCGAGAAGCGACAAGCTTCTCGGCAGCTTAGGCCTGCTCAATGTCTCCCTTCACCCTCCGGGATCGAGTGGAGGGTTTCTTAGCCCTCTTGGAATCCGTATCCCGTAAAACAAAGAATATCACAACGAGTCGGGGGATTTCAATGAAAAAGGCGTCGAGTCGGTAACTTACCTTAGGAGGCGGGGGGAATTGACATGGTCTCCTCCTCCAACTCACCCATCGCCTTCAAGGCCAACTCGATGTTGTCAATGTATCTCTCAGCCATCTTTGGATCCAATTGACCTCGGGCAACAACTGAAACAAAAGAAATGTCAAACACTTAGCATAAAAAATGAAGACTTTAAAGAAAGACAAAGGCGAGATTACCCTTGTCACAGCTGCAACTTAAGCCCGCAGCCGCCAGGAACATCTCGTTCCGTACATCAAAGCGGGACGGGAGCCAGTTCTTGGGGGCGTATGAAAGGGCCCCGGTATGAGTCCGGAGAGTGGTAGAAAAATATATTCCCACTACTGCCTCTTGTCGGCACATCATGGGAACTGTTTGATTCAAACTAAAGCGAGGACCACCCTCCACCGGAAGAGTCGGGATCCCCCATTCATCACTAGTGTATATGTGAAAGAAATTTCGTCTAAAACCCTTTTGGTTAGAAGGGGCATCTCGAACTACCTTAAAGCCTGCCCGACATTGAAAGCGGAACCATCCCGGGCCATGCCTATCAGCAGGACCCAACATCAAAGTGAACATGTTGCGCCATAAACGCACACTCGGGGTCACCCCGAGAGACTCGCAAATGGCCACAAAGCCGTTTATTGTAAGCCAACTATTGGGAAGCAGATTGGTTAGAGTCAGCTGATAGGCGTTCAGTAGGTCTCGGATGAATTGGTGCAATGGGAACCTGAGACCCATTTGCAAGCTCTGATGATAGACCGACACGCATCCCGCCTGGGGCGTCAGAACCGTGTCCGTATGCTTGGCACGAACAACAAAGAAAGGGTCGTGAACCCAGAACTTGCTCCCAAGCAACATGTTTAAAGTTCCTCGCCATGTATTTCATGAATATAGGGTCGGGATAATATGTATGGGAACGTCCCTCGGGGTCCAGTGGGGGGTATTCTTGCCCCGAGGTGCTCGGGCCCTCATCCGCTTCCGCTCCATCGGACACCATCACTACACCATCAGAAACATACCTCTCTAAGTAACTCCTAGCACAAGGCTTATGCGCGATCGATACTTCCCAAGGACCCGGGATTATACCCTCATCTTCTTCCGATAGGGAATCCAAAGGACTGGGTAAAGGAATCGCCTCGGGTACCACCGCGGGATCGAGGCAAGGGATCCGAGTACTAACTAAGAAACCACTCTCCCCTCGAATCTCCTCTGAAAGCCTATAGGGAGAGGAGGCGGGGGTACTCGACCCCGACTCAGGGTCCATACTAGGGAGATCAATCTACGACAGAAAGCAGTAAGAAATGTATAGCAAAGAAAAGCGTACCTTCTCGGGATTATACGAACTTGGGGATCACCACGCGGAGGATCAAACGAACTCGGGCAGGAACAGTTGAAGATATCTCAGAGCGATTCTAGAGAGATAAAGAGGAGAGAGAAAGAGACTTGGCAAATGATTGAAATGTACGGAAAATAATTCTCCTCCTCCTCTAAATAGTCTCATCCTCAGTCGCGCGCAACGACAACCTCAAGGCCTCCTTTGACGGGCCCTTAAAACTTGGGCCTTCAGTAAAAAAGCCCAAGGATCAAACTTTGAGTCAAAAGGCCCAAATTGGAGTGAAGACACTAAATTAGGAAAGTCAACGGTCAAATGGTCAAACATATGAAAGTTTGACTAGAAGCTAGCTCATTTCTCAAAGTTTGACTAAACACCTCATGACCAACTCGGGATCCTTTAGGAAGGCTCATCAGCCCCCGAGTTGGCCCATACCCACCTCGGAATTGCCAGGGGGCTCAGCACTTAGCCAGGTATAGGCTAAGCACCTCATGACCAACTCGGGATCCTTTAGGAAGGCTCATCAGCCCCCGAGTTGGCTCATACCCACCTCGGCATTGCCAGGGGGCTCAATACTTAGCCAAAGAATGGCTAAGTACCTCAGCACCCCACTCGGGATCCTCATAGGAAGGGCTCATTAGCCCCCGAGTTGGTGCATCACCCTTCTCGGCATTGCCAGGGGGCTCAGCACTTAGCCAAATATTGGCTAAGTATCTCACAACCAACTCGGGACCCCTAAGGAGAGGCTCATTAGCCCCCGAGTTGGTGCATACCCACCTCGGCATTGCCAGGGGGCTCATTACTAAGGCCAAATATTGGCTAAGTACCTCACAACCAACTCGGGATCCCTAAGGAGAGGCTCATTAGCCCCCGAGTTGGCCCATACCCACCTCGGCATTGCCAGGGGGCTCAGCACTTAGCCAAATATTGGCTAAGTATCTCACAACCAACTCGGGACCCCTAAGGAGAGGCTCATTAGCCCCCGAGTTGGTGCATACCCACCTCGGCATTGCCAGGGGGCTCATTACTAAGGCCAAGTATTGGCTAAGTACCTCACAACCAACTCGGGATCCCTAAGGAGAGGCTCATTAGCCCCCGAGTTGGCCCATACCCACCTCGGCATTGCCAGGGGGCTCAAGACTTAGCCAAATATTGGCTAAGTACCTCACCACCAACTCGGGACCCCTAAGGAGAGGCTCATTAGCCCCCGAGTTGGTGCATACCCACCTCGGCATTGCCAGGGGGCCCAGCACTTAGCCAAATATTGGCAAAGTACCTCACAACCAACTCGGGACCCCTAAGGAGAGGCTCATTAGCCCCCGAGTTGGTGCATACCCACCTCGGCATTGCCAGGGGGCTCGTTACTAAGGCCAAATATTGGCTAAGTACCTCACAACCAACTCGGGATCCCTAAGGAGAGGCTCATTAGCCCCCGAGTTGGCCCATACCCACCTCGGCATTGCCAGGGGGCTCAACACTTAGCCAAATATTGGCTAAGTACCTCACCACCAACTCGGGACCCCTAAGGAGAGGCTCATTAGCCCCCGAGTTGGCCCCTACCCACCTCGGCCTTGCTCGGGCTCAAGACTTAGCCAAATATCGGCTAAGTACCACATAACCAACTCGGGATTCTATGAGAAGGCTCGTTAAATCCCCAAGTTGGCCCATGCCCACCTCGGCCTTGCCATGGGGCTCGGTAGTAAAAGATGAGCACACTCGGGATCACCTGTGGCATCAAGGCTACTTCGATCGAGTCGGGTTCGGCATTCACCCCGGGTCGCACCCGCCCGGTAAGAAAAATCCGACGTTCTCGGGATTTTCGAAGCTCGCACCCAAGTCGGGACTAATATCCTCCCAAGTCATTTATCGTTCGAAAAGAGCATCCTCGGGGTTCGTCCTCGCAATCAAAGCAACGTAGGCGAGACCCGCACCCTCGGGCCGGGATCACTTGCTAATAGGCACTTGATGCCCTCGAGAATTGCCCTATAACCTAGAACCGAGACGGGATTCGTACCTCTCCGGGTCGGGGATGTGGTGATGAACGATGAGCACACTCGGGATCACCATTGGCAACAAAATAACTTCGACCAAGTCGGGGTCGGCATTCTCCTTGGGTCGATACTGGCCTGGCAAGAAAGATCTAACATTCTCGGGGTTGTTTGAGAACACTGCAACGTCGACAGAGCCGCACCCTCGGGTCGGGATCACTTGCTAAGAGGCACATGGTACCCTCAGGAATTAGTCTACAGCTTAGAACCGAGTCGGGATTTGTAAGCTCCCGGGTCGGGGCTCATCAGATAAGAGGCACGCCATGCCTCTCAGAAACATCAGAAACCTGGCCAACACCACCTCGGGGTCGCTCGGTGCTCAGCACGATAGCGCCACCTCGGGGTTGCTTGGAAGCAGGCCTAATAGCCCTCACATCACCTCGGGATTTGAATGGGGCTCAGAAATTCACGAAATCTCCCTCCTCGGGATATGCATGCTTTGAAATCTCCCCCGTGCTTGGTTAATCCTAGCGCCATATAGCTAACTCAAGGTATCATTCAAGGAATATCGGCAAAAACATTATTGTTCCGCCAATCAACCGCACTGAAAGTCGAGGATCTCACTCCGATTACTTGGCGTGGGGCTAATTGTTTGGACCCCTGATCTGGTCCAACAGGGTTATGCAAAGCCCATCTAAAGAATCTGATATATATGCTCCCAAGGAGCCCATCAGTCTTTTTAGACAGAAAGCAACTTTGCCATAAAAGGGAGACAACTTTCCCACAAACATGGATGCTCCCCAATAGGGTTTCCTGTCTGGGGAATCCCCAACATTATAAAAGCAGCCAGTCCAATCAATGAACATGTATTGAATTCTCACCTAACAAAACCAGAGCATCTCTCTCTAGAACTGTTCACTTTCTCTCTCTACCTCAATCTCAACTGACTTGAGCGTCGGAGGGGCTTTCCCGGGAACACCCCCGGGCTAGGTTTCTTTGTTTTGCAGGTCCTCGGTTGACAAGACTCGGGATTATACTCCAACTCGGGATTTTAACCTCTCTAAACACAATTAACTCATTTGACTAGTTTCTAAGCAGAAACAGTTGTATATGTGGCAGTTGTTGTCACTTGTGATGAGAATAAAAGTGAGAAAAACAAATAAATACTCCCCAAAAAGGAAAGCAAGGAGAGATAAAAATCAAAGGTAGCACTCAAAACAATGGTGATAAAAACCGTAATATGCTCGCAGCTTTCTTCCTTTCTTCCTTTCTTCCTTTCTTCCTTTCCAACAAGTATAAGTGATATACTTCGTGTTCCTGACGCCTGAAGCAAAGCATCTTTTTATTGTTTTTGGACCTCTTTCTATAAATATTACCTTATCTTGCTGCTTGTGTGACATTAACAAAAGTAATTTTTGGTTTTGCCTGAATATGCAGCACTATGTCATTTGACGCACCAATCACAAAAGTTGGTGTTGCTCTATATACCCAAGATAGTACTACTTTATGCACCCAAGCTATAGTTGGTGTCACACGGTTTCTGTAGCAAAAATCATGATATAATAAAGACGTATGGCAAGTAAAAGCATCATGATAGGCATTGATTTGAAGAGTTTTTCTTCCCCCCACGAAGTCATTGACATCACCCCGATTTATTTTAACCTCTACCAAATGATCTCAAAATGTCATCTTCCATGCAAATGTGCAGCAACTAACATAAAGAAAAACAAAGCAAGATATTGTGCTCCTGGGACACATTGTATAAAAAAGAAACAAATTATATAAATTAATACAGGTACAAATTTGACTGCCTTAATAATCGCACCACAACTCTAATAATGAGAAATATAACACTAGTGGAAAGAGCTCTTTTTGTGATGAAAGAACAAATCAACAAATACAAACAATTCGCCAAACAACCCCTACAGCGGTCCTTTTATTCAATCTTCTACAACTTTGCATATGAAACTTGAAAGAAGATGAGAATTACGAGACTCTGTGTTGTCATAATAGCCCAAACTGTTAATTAATCTTCAAATGATTCGATATTGGCTCCCAAATATATTCATTGTGATTTTCTTGATCCAGTTTTACCGTGGACTACCGGCTCCCACCATTGCCGACGGCTATCTCAACATCTTTCACTGGGGTGCTCTCAAATTTTCCAGGGACTGAATGCCTTCGGGGCCCACCTGGAGAGGCAGGGAAAGACAGCCTTTTCTTGGCAGACCCAACAACGGATGGTGGCTTCTGATCAGGTGGTGAACCATTCTTCTCAACTACCCCCAAGGGACTAGGGGGCTTATTCTTTGCCTTTGCTGATTTTGTTGGTGCCATGTAACTCGGAATTGCAGGAGAGCTCGCAAGGCTCTCATCATCCCTCACTGATGACCCAGCAATGCTGTGCCTCCTGAATCTTTCCGACTGGACACTCATCATGCTCTTCGTGTCATCATCTAGGGCCCACCCATTTGTTTTAGGGCTCTCGGGTCTTGGTTTTCCGCGTGAAGGGGTTGATGGGGACTGCCGACTAGGAGGTCGGCCTGACCTTTGTGCGGTTGGGGAAGGCTTGTCGATGCCAAGGTCTCGAAGAGCATAAGCCCGGTTTATTTCACCCGCAACCGAGAGTGTGCGGAAGCTCTTCACGGAGCCATGGTCATTGTCCTTTTCCAATACAGTGCTTCTTGCCTCCCATGGTCGAGCAGCCATCCATCGTTCCAACCAACTCCATCCCCACTGAGGATTATTCGGGTCCATGAAGGTTGGGTTTGAATTTTTGTTGTTTTTCTTAAGTTGCTGCCAAAAATAGTCTCTAAGTCAATCACCAGAATCAAAATGATCTTCAAAAAAATTCTTCACAACAATAAAAGCCATGCGGTGGACCCTCCTAATGTAAGAGTTCTCAACACTAATGCTTTTAGCATGTTCAAAACATTGCCATATCCATCGACATTATATTTGTACGTCTAAATTTCATCACCATGGATTGTTGTTGAAACCTACACAGTCAGTCATCAACATATTTCCTATTTATATGTGAGAGGGTTTTCTGGTTCCTATTACTATATTGTAGCCATTTCATTCAAATCTTTTCCCACAAAGATCTGTAAATAACACAAAATTGCCACTGACATCTAAGCAAGTGATATATTTAACCTAAGAGAGAAATATATAATACCTGATGAGTGAATGCATAAGCTAATGCTCTTTCTCTTCGCATAGCAGCCTCCTGCTTGCTTTGTATACTTGCTTCGAGCTGCTCTTTAGACTGTGTACTATCATCCCATATTTCATCCATCTAAAATGAAGGAGTATAATAAGTTTGTTTAGTTGACTTCCCATCATATCATTAAATGAAAAAAAAATCATCTGTTGCATTGCATGTAGCTTCATGGGTTCTTCCTCGGTCCCACAGCAAGGAAAAAAAACAATCATACTGGTTCATTCTAGCCACTCTGTGTGGTAAAGAAATGTAAATGTAGCTATATAAGGATTCTTACATATGTACCCAAACATGGACAGCCTTATCATGAAGAATACAACTACAGTAGATTTTATAATTATTCATTTTGGAAAGAAAAAAAAATTAATGTGGAGAAATTGGAAACCTCATAAATAGTTAATTCTCCTCATACTGGATTTCTTAATATCCATGCTAATATAGTAATTTCAGATAGGACGTTAATTTTCAGTACAAAAGCAAGACTATTTTTGTATTTGAAATTTGATCATTTGCCAAACACATGAGAAGGAGAACGAGTTTCCTGTTATTATTATCTAACAGATAGAGGCAGAAGAAGAGGTTTGACAAACTCACTCGAAACTTTTCAAGCTCTTTCTCATGCTTCTGCTGCAATTGCCGTTGAAGAGCCTGGTTCTCCTCTGACATCCTCATCCTCCTTGCACGAATTTGAGATTGCACACGGGCAAGTGTCTGCATGCATCTTAGGGTTGTTGCTGCCTGGCGTTTCACAGACTGTCCTTCAATCAACGATTTAAGCCTCACCAACCCTCTCAAAGCCCGTAGTGCTCTCCTTGCCTGGAAAAAGAAAAGGCACCTATGACTTCCATATTTTCATGTGAAAAGCCTCATTTTACATTATAATTGATCTTAACAACAAAGACATAAATCATGATTACAAGCACATATTCCCTTCAAGACAAATTCTCAATCACCAACGACCCTAGGATGATAGATACATGTAGTAAGAATGATATTTAATTTATATATATTTCTAACTAAAAGCAATAAAACCAAGTCAACACATGAAATGCCTATTTCTACAAGTTGATCTTGGAGTAAGTTACAACGATATAAGCATATGATCACATCTCATCATCATTATCCTAAAGGAAACACTTTCCAAATGCAAACCTAAAGCAGACCTTCATTACACAAGAACAAGACATACCAGATATCCTCGAAATGCAGTTTGAATTTTGATAGCCGCGATTTCCTCATTTGATTTTCCAACATAGCGTGGTATAGTCGTTAGACGGACAACCTCAGCAGCGGCCTGAGCAGCTGCAACCGCTGCCTCTGCAGCAGCAGCTGTGGCAAGTGCAACTGAATAAGCATGCTTGTTCTGCTCATCGTCTATTTCAGTTGGAACTGTCTCACCAGATGGAGGCAAATGAGGAGGAGAAGGCGGCCGAGGAGGAGTAACCACTTGCTCAGCCGGAATAACTGCCTCAGAGCTCTTGCTTTCCTCAGAGCATTTCTTCTTGGATTTGCTTTTGTGTAAAACAAAACAACAAAGGTTTCAAAAAAAAAAAATTACTCAACTGCCATAAATTAGTATAAAAACTAGGGAAAATAGAAGAAACTTATATAGGTTCACACCTGGTTTTTCTTGGATTGAGGGCTTAAGGCTTTCTTCACAGCAGAAAACCACCCCCCTTTCTTCCCCATTTCTACCTCATCAACCTTCAATAAAATCCCAAAAAAGAAAATTTACAAAATCATTTTCAAATCCAAATCAACACAAGTATAATTGTTCAGAAAATTTAGTTCTAAACCTATTAAACCCACAAATTCACTAAAAATCTGAACTTAAGATAACAAGTGAAATACTAGGATAACATGGCACAAATATTAAAATTGAAATGATACCCAAATGAAATCATTAATTGACCTATTCAAAACCATATGTTTGGCAATACTAGCTGAAAATAAACTCAAACCGATAAGCTTAACTGAAACCGATAAGATAAAAGCTCGAAACCGATAAGGGCTTTAACCGATAAGGCGACTGATTACTTTAACTGTTTGGCAAAGTTAGTTGATTAAGTTGATAAATTATTTTGGCGAAATTAGTCGTCGTCAAAATTTTGGAAAGATTTTCAAAAATTTCAGTCACTTGATTTTGAAAAGGTAAAAATTTTAACTTATCATATAAGTCATTTTAACCACCTGAAATTTTATTTTAGGTGCTCCCCAAACACTACTAATTATTTTAGCACCTAAAATATGTTAGCATCTTATCATTTTAGGTAGCTAAAATGCTTCCCCAAAATTATTAACCTAGGGAAAGATCTATGAAAAATAAGATACCATAAATATATTACAAAAGATAATGCAATGATAAACCGATATGGCAACACACCCACTTCACACCGACTTATCTACCTAATAAATTTCTCAAAACCCCAAGAATTACAATATCCTCAGATCTTAAACCAATATAATGTTCCACAAAATTAATAAAAAAAATTCCCCAATCAGATCAATCTCTGAAAAAAATGCAGTACCCATAAACGAAAATGCCAAGATCTCCAAAACCCAATTAATTAATATAATTATCATACAAGAACATTACAAAGGTACAAACTTTAGACCCACATTAAGAAATAAATACAACATGAAATAAAAGGGTATTGATATCTAATTAACACCACCAAATTAAACTAAAATGCAAGCAAAAAAAATTTACCTGAAAATTTTTTCTCTCTTTTGGCAAGATCTCAGTCAAAATTCTCCTATATATTTGTTTCTCTTTTTTATCAATTTATCCAAATATAAACAAAATTAAAGATTAAAACTTTAATGTGCCCTTTTCTTCTCCTGGCAAGATAGGAACAATTAGACCCAGATCTTGCCAAAGAGGAAAAAAAATCCAAACTTTTTTTTTTTGGGAGAAAAATGAAGAGGAGAGAGAAAATGAGAAGATTGAAAGAGAAATATGAAGGGGAAAACGGGGGAAGTGCAAGTAACACAGCTGGGGTTATCTGGAGATGGGACCCACATCAAGGAAAAATGTGGGCCACTTGATTAAATTTATAAATTGGGTGTTTTTTGTGATTGATTAAATTTACACCCTACATTTTTGGGTACTCTAATTAAACAACAACCGACAAGAACGATAAGAACCTCGCTGTTTTTACCCTTTTATGTTTAAAATTTTGGAGTTTTTGCTGATTTTTGGTGGCAAGTATAACTGCCACTTTTTGTGATTTTCTTAATTCTTTAGTACTATGATTTCATAATTTGTTGGGGGTGTTTCTCGTCTTTTTACTTGTCATAGAACGCCATCTCAGCACTTTACTAACCGTTACACTAATAATGAAGCAAAGAGGAATAATGGGATATATCTTATGTAGTTATGTGATTATGAAGGTAGTTAAATTCCATTGAGTCATGATACCATGCATCGAATGATGTGAAAATAAATAGACCTGTTACCGAAAATTTGGTTTGGGGATAAGTTTTGGTTTGAATTGATTCATACCATGGCATAACTATATTTTTTGTATTGTTTATGGGATTATATACTCCTCCATCTTATATTAGCGTGTGTTTATTCCACCTTAACAAATACTCACTCCGTCCCAGAAAGATCTGAACATTTGGTGGGACACGTAGTTTAAGGTGATAAGTTGTAGTGTGGTTATCAAATATTATTTTATTTAAAAAGTAGATGTGATAGGAGTTGGTGGGACATTTTTTATTGTAAAGAGAGAGAAAGTTGAATAATTTTATATTGATAAAATGTATAGTGTGGGCCAAAGATGTATAAAAGAAATAATATATTGATAGTGGGACCATGCCAAAAATGGAAGTGTTCAAACTAATTTGGGACAAACATAAAAGGAAAGTGTTCAGACTATTCTAGGACAGAGGGAGTAAGTTTCAGGTCCAATATAACAAATATGATCAGATCTAACACAACACTTAAAAAACAAACTTAAAAATAAGTTCCAATAAAAGTCAATAATAAGTTTAGTTCAAATAAGTTTAGGTTTTTTCAGGTGAAAACCCTTAATCGATACATTTTTACTTTTGTTTGTCTCATCTGACTTGATACACTTTCTAAAATGGCTTCGTCCCACCAATTTAATATTAACTCTCTTTATGGAAAATTCGACAATACACTAGTGGAAAAAACCTTATATGTCACTTAGTAACAGATTTGGTTTTTACAAAACCGCATCCGAAAATCAATTAAAAAAATGGGAGGGGAAGCTGGGCGGAAAATCTGATCCGGTCCTTAGTGAACCGGATCAGATTTTAGATACTGCTCCGGTTTTCTAAAATCTGATCCGGTTCACAAGACTAGATCAGATTTTCGTTATTTTTTCAAAAATAAAAAACCGCGTGGCCCTCTATTATCTTCGGCCCATTTTCCTCGTGGCCCATTTCCTCCCATTTAATGTTGTAAACCCTAACTCCCGATTCCATTCTACTCCCTCATTCACCCTCTCGCTTCTCCTACCCTCTTCCCTCTCTCTCCTCTCTTCGTCCCCACCTCACACCCACAAAACCCTCCTCTCTCATTAGCCTCATACCCTCCTCACCCTTTAACCCTAACACTCAGACTTCCCTCCACCACTCTCACGCAATCACTCTAACCCCTCGCCACCATTGTTCTTCCCTCGTCACTCCTCAGCGACGTCCTCGAAACCTCAAGATCTGAAACAACCGACGAAGGCTGAGCTAGGCGAAGCGAAATAAAGTGAAGAAGAGTTCGCGAAGGAAGACGAGTTCATCAGCGACGAAGACTTCGCGAAGGAAGAAGAAGAATCTGCTCTCCATTTCGTCGCGTTCAAATCCCATGCTCCCCAAATCCCAACACCCCCCTTTACCCAAAACTAGATCTAGTTAATTTTTTTTGTAATTTTTGTTCATTTTCTGTAATTAATGTATTTTAGTTAGATCTAGTTCCATTTTTTTTTTTTTGTAATTTTCGTTCATTTTCTGTAATTTACCTTTTTTTAGTTAGATCTAGTTCTTTTTTTTTTTTGTAATTTTCGTTCATTTTCTGTAATTTACCTTTTTTTAGTTAGATCTTAGTTCGTTTTTTTTTTTTTTTTTTTGTAATTTTGGTTCATTTTCATTTTTGTTTCTGAAATTTCAAATCTACATTAGTTTTTTTCGTTTTTTTTGTAATTTTCGTTCCCTATTGTTGAACTGGAATTCTGTAATCTTCTTCATTTTTTTCGCTCTTTCATTTTCTGTAATCTGATTTTTTTTTTATATACTTAACTGGAACTGGAAGTATAGTATTGTTATTGTTAAAGGGTAAGCGTGAGACTTGCAAGGTAGTGTAGACCTGCTGGCTCAGCAGGTCTGCACTTTTTTTTTGAGATAAATTTCAACAAACCGGCCGCGGTTTTAAGTGATTAATCGATCCAGCTTTTACCTTAAAACCGCATCGCTAATGTGATTAATCGATCCGATTTTACCTCAAAACCGCATCGCTAATGTGATTAACTCGATCCGATTTTACCTCAAAACCAAGTAAATATTTTGGATTCTGCTGCGAAGCCCGTCGATGCGGACCAAAATCGAATCGCAAGTTCGGTTTGACCGCATCATATGGACTTTTTTCCACTAGTTATAGCAAATGAATAGCACCCCACATTCTTACATCAAAAAGTTGAATACAATAAAAAAATCTCACTACCAACTATCAACAATAAATTAAAAAAAAAAAAATAAACTCAAAACTCTCGTGTAGGTCAAATTGTATCGATTAATATGAACGAATGGAGTAGCTCGCTCTTATTCGATGTTTTAACTTATGTAATAAAAATTGTTAATTCTTAAGTACCATATAATGTTATTAGATATGTCTTGAATTATATATTCAATATATTAGATTTTAATATATTTTAGAAAATCTTATAAAAAATATCACCCTTTTCGTTACAATTTTTGTGAAAAAGACGCATTTTATATTTCGTAAGAAAACACATTTTCTACATAAACTAGTTTTTAGGTCCGGACTACTCCCCGAGTAATGATATTTTTCAATTATTAATATTTCACTTTAAAATGATAACACTAAATATGACTTGGTTTAGTGGTTAAAACTTTAATATATGAGTTGAAGTCACGGGATCAAATTTTATACAACGCATTTTCTAATTTTAGGAACGTCTTCTAATATATTAGTACTAGTCTATTGACCCGTGCATGATGCACGGGAATTTCACAAACTAACTAAGTTTGCTTTTTCAATTGAACATTAGGAAAGTAGTTGAACAAAGAACAACAAAGTATAAATAACTTCAAAATTATTGCATGGTAAATCATATAATTCAATGTATTACAACTTCATGTAACAAATTGAGCTTGGACATATGTAGTTATTGATTGAGTTATCAATGACAGAACTTCCATAGTTCGATTGAAAACCCCGTACAAAGAAAGACGTACTTATTACTTATAACAGAATGTCACTATACATTTTTAGTATGAATATAAAATATGAAGTAACATTATATTCAATAAATTACCATAAGAGTAACAAAGAGTGGATAACGCAAGTGAGTTCTCAACATTATTATCGCCTTGCCGACTCGAAAACTCGGTGATATTTTATTATGTTTGCTTGAGAGTATAAGCATTCGTTTTCGTCTTGCACGCTTCTGTTCTTGTTTCTTCTTCTTTAAGTAATTGAATGATTCTGCATTAACTTTAAAAATATGCGATATTCTTTTTTTCTCATGATTACGTATTTAAACATATGTAAGCATATATAGAAAATCAAAGTATTTTAGTAAATACTATTATTACAAAAGCATGGTAATGTAATAAATTACAATTTAGAGAGAAATAAATCAATATTTCAATATATTAATAATTCATTAGACGATTTATTTTAATTAACTTTTAAAATATTAATTTCTATGTACAAACTAATTAAAATTCAAAGAAATAAGTTAATTATATACATAAGTATTATAATAGTTTTACAAAAAAGAAATAATTCTACCCTAACTCAGTCCATGTATGTATAGAATTTGGCCCATACTAAGCCCGTTAGTAAATCCTAAATGATTTAACAAACTAATTATATCATTCCAACTTATAAATTATTATATTACCCTCTATAATCATTAATATTTCAACGATTAATAAAATTATATAATTTACTTTACTACCAAAAATATAGTTTCATATTCATTAGTCCTTATAATTTGAAGAATTGTTCATGTTGTAATATATATTAAGATAGATAGATGGTTTTTTTAGCTCACTTGAAAATGGATATATAGGGGGAACTAAGGCCCAATAAGACAAACAAAAAAAGAGATCATGGATCTCTCTCTTTCTCCATTTTTTTCAGCCCATGATAAAACACTAACCCCCACCCTTTTCTTTTTCATTTCATTTCCCTCACTCTAACTCTTCACCTTCTCCCTCTAACTCACTCAATCTCTTTATTTATTCGCCTCTCTCTCTCATTCTTTCTCTAAATTATACTCTAAATCTACAAATTCCTATTTCCACAACAAAAAAATGTTCCTAATCTACAAATTTCAATATATATTATTCGATATTTATCAAAAGAGGAAACTACAAAATAAAGGGTGAATTTTTCGGAATTTTCAAAGAGGTTATTTAAGAACTGATTTTTTGGGAATAATTATATGAAAAGTCGAATTGAAGGAGAAGAACTCGAGGATTTTTTTCAATAATTCGAGAAGAAATGGAGGTTTTTGGCTCGAAAACTACAAAAGAAGATTTTCACTCCATAAAACCTTGCATGCAGGTATTTTAAATTTTTTTCAACTTTTTTAATTATATAAAACCGAAATTAATAGATAATTGATGAAATTATATTGATCGTTGTAGATCTAGACATTTTTTGAATATTATAGTCCCCTTCTCTCTCTCTGAGTTAGGGCGAAACACCCAATGTGTCTGGCTTGCGTCGCCACCTAATTGTGGCCGGTTCTCGTGGAGGAGATGGCAGAAGAATTAGTAGAACAGTGTGCGAGACTTAATATCGCTGACGAAGAGAATGAAATTGTTGACTTAGGTTTAGTAGATTCCGGAATCGCGAACCTGAAAACATCTCTCATGCTGGTGGGGAAAGTAATTTCGGAGCGCGCAATCAGTCTGGATGCTTTAAAACGGACGATGACTCAGGTTTGGGCGCTTAATCGCAATCTCGTGTTTAGGGCGCTTGATTCAAATACATTTGTCTTCCAATTCTTCCATTGGAAGGACAAAGAGAAAATTCTTGCAGGGCGGCCTTGGAGTTTTGATCAGAAGTTGTTGGTGTTGAATGAGATAGTGGGTGATGAGCAACCTTCGCAGGTTGTGCTTGATACATCTCCCTTCTGGGTCCGTATCTATAATCTTCCGTTTAATTGCCGAGCGGAAGAGGAGGTTAGGGCTATTGCTTCTTGTCTTGGACCGGTTATGGAGGTCGATCTGGATGATTTTGGGTTAGAACGTTTCTGCCGAGCCAAAATCATGCTGAATATTTACAAACCTTTGCGTCGAAAACAGCGGATTCGTCGTAAGAATGGGGTTCTAACAACGATAGAATACAAATATGACAAAGTTGCCGTATTTTTGTTTTCGGCAAGGGGTGTTAGGGCATAGTGACAAAGACTGTAGTGCCGAGTTGCCGGAGGAGTGTGATACTGAACTGGGTTGGGGAGTATGGTTGAAAGCTTCTCCTCATAAGGGAAGGAGTAAGAATAAAGAAGAGGCTATGGCTATAAAAGCACGGAAAAAAGTGTTGTTTGTAGTTAAAGCAAATGGGGGGGAACGTGATGAGTTTAAATCTCCCAATGAGGGGCTGGGAATGAAAGTGCAGGGGGGTAGGGTTTTGAAGGGGTGTGTGGTAGGTGCGCCAATCGAGGTGAATGAAGGCTGGGTGGAAATGGTGTCTGAGAGTGGCAGTGGAGCTGATGGGGTCAACGTGATGCAGGGTCCACATGTGGAAATCAATATGGAGCAAAGGGGGTGTGTTGGTGTGTTATCCGAGGAAGCTGGTGGGGACCCACTTATCTTATTGGGAAATAATGGTGTTGGTGAGGTCACCTCTGTCATTGGGGGCAGCTCCACGCTTTCAATGCTTCCTGGTTTGGTGACTGGGGTGCCAGGTGGCGAGGCAGTAAATGTGGTGGGACAAGAAGGAGGGCATCATTCTTTGTCTATTCCCACTTTCCAGGTGGGGATTGGCTCACATCTCCCCAAAAAGGTGAAAGTTAAGAAAAAGGTACATGTTACAAAAGCAATTTCTGATCAGGTGCCTGTTTCGCTCTTTCCTATGGATACATCTTATTTTTCCTCTGTTTCTTGTAATGCTGAACTTGATGCATCTGTTATTATTCCCAATGGTAAAAGAAAATGTTCTGAGATTTCCCTGATTGACACTGATATGACTGTTATGGATGGTAATAAGAAATTAAAGACTGCTTTAGGCCAGGATCAGGATGTGATCCAAGTAGCGGAGGTTGGTTTTGTCCAACCCCGCGAAGAACAATGAAACTCTTAAGCTGGAACTCGTGGTTTGGCCAACCCTTGGGACGGTTAGTGCTCTTCATTCTCTCTGTTGGAGGGAGAGGCCGAACATTGTTTTCCTGATGGAGACAATGGTGGATAAGACTGTGTTGGAGAAAATTCGTAATAGATGTGGTTTTTCGGATGGATTGTGTTTGAGTAGTAATGGCAATTCTGGTGGTGTTGGTTTGTGGTGGAGGGATCTAGATGTTTCTGTGTTGTCCTTCTCTTCCCATCATATACATGCTGCTGTGTTAGATGATAAAAAACACCCGAGCTGGCACGCGGTGGGGATTTATGGTTGGCCAGAGACGGGAAATAAGCACTTGACTTGGCAACTCTTGAGACAAATAAGACATCAATGCCCTCTTCCATTGCTGTTTTTTGGCGATTTCAATGAAATTGTGAGTATGAATGAGAAAGAAGGTGGGGCTCCGCGGAGTGAGAGATTGATGGATGCTTTTAGGGAGGCAATAGATGACTGTGGGGTGAAGGATCTGGGCTTCAAAGGGAGCAGATTTATTTGGCAACGGGGGAATTCTCCATCTACTCTGATTCGGGAAAGACTTGACCGTATGTTAGCGGATGACGAGTGGTGTAATTTATTTCCTTCTTGGGAAATGATTCATCTTCCAAGGTACCGTTCTGATCATGCACCTTTATTGTTGAAAACGAGAATTAATGACAATTTCAGAAGGGGGAATAAGTTGTTTAAATTTGAAGCGATGTGGCTTTCTAGAGAGGATTGTGGGAAGGTTGTGGAAGAGGCTTGGATTGCATCGGGTGGTTCTGACATCACTAATCGCTTGGAGTTGGTGTCGAACCAACTTTCTTCCGGGGCAACTAAAGCTTTCGGTGACTTGAATAAAAGAAAGAAACAAGCTCTCTCTAGGCTCAATGTTTTACAACAATGTGCTCCAGATGCGACAATTATTGAGCAATGTAATGTCAGAGCTTCGAACTTGATGACATTCATCGTCTTGAGGAATCATATTGGCATGCTAGAGCCCGTGCAAATGAGCTTCGGGATGGGGACAAAAACACCAAGTATTTTCATCATAAGGCTAGCCAACGTAAGCGTCGCAATTCTATAAATGGTTTGTTAGATGAGAATGGTGTGTGGAAAAAAGGAAAAGACGAAATTTGCGACATTGTGCATCAGTATTTTGCGGGTTTGTTCGCGTCTGACAACCCGTTGAGATGGATGAGGCTGTGGATGGGCTGTCATCTTGTGTGTCGAGGAGATGAATGATTGGCTTCAGGTCTCCTCCTTCCGGGGAGGAAGTTCGTGAGGCCCTTTTTTGCTATGCATCCTAATAAAGCACCAGGTATTGATGGCCTTCATGCTCTATTTTTTCAAAAGTTTTGGCATATTGTGGGGTCCGATATTATTATGTTCGTGCAGGATTGGTGGAATGGTGAGGTGGATTTGAGTGCTCTTAATAAAACATGCATTGTGTTAATTCCGAAGTGTGAAAATCCGAAAAGTATGAAGGACTTTAGGCCAATTAGGTTATGTACGATCTTGTATAAGATCTTATCAAAAACATTGGCTAATCGACTGAAAGTCTTGCTTCCTTCCATTATTTCCCCGAATCAGAGTGCTTTTGTTCCCCGTCGTTTGATCACTGATAATGCTCTTGTAGCTTTTGAGATTTTCCATGCTATGAAACGAAATGATGTTAGAGGTGATGGGGTGTGTGCTTTGAAGCTGGATATGAGCAAAGCATACGATAGAGTTGAGTGGTGTTTTCTAGAGAAAGTTATGGAGAAGATGGGGTTTTGTGTTGAATGGATTACTAAGGTGATGGCCTGTATTTCTAGTGTCTCTTTTACTTTCAAAGTGAATGGGGCGGTGGATGGTTCACTTGTGCCAGCTCTGGGGTCTTCGTCAAGGTGATCCTATTTCTCCCTATTTATTTCTCGTTGTGTGCCGATGCCTTCTCTACCCTTCTCTCAAAAGCAAAGAATAGAAAAAAAAGATCCACGGTGCTAAAATTTGCGTGGGAGCCCCATTGGTGTCTCACCTCTTCTTTGCAGATGATAGCATCTTGTTTAGTAAAGCTTCCGTGCAAGAATGTTCTATGGTGGCCGATATTATCATGCAAATACGAGAGAGCATCGGGACAGAAAGTCAATCTAAGCAAAACGGAGGTTGTTTTTAGTCGATGTGTGGATATTGATCGTTGCAATGCTATTGTGAGTGTGTTGGGTGTGCAGGAGGTTGATAGACAGGAGAAATATTTAGGTCTCCCAACTGTAATCGGAAGATAAAAAAAAGTTACTTTTGCTTGTATTAAGGATCGAACCGGAAGAAATCGCAAGGCTGGAAGGAGAAACTCCTTTCTCGCACGGGCAAAGAGGTACCGATTAAATCGTAGGCGCAAGCCATACCCACATATATGATGAGTGTGTTTTGCCTCCCGAGTGGTCTAGTTGATGAAATTCACTCGTTGTTGGCTCGGTTTTGGTGGGGGGTCGAATGGGGTGGATGGGAAAATGCATTGGCATAGTTGGGATGCTTTGTGTCTTCCTAAGTCAATCGGGGGCCTCGGTTTCCGTGATTTGCATTGTTTTAATCAAGCGCTCTTAGCAAAACAAGTTTGGCGGATATGTCAAAGTGATTCCTCTTTTCTTCATAAGGTGCTAAAATCCCGATACTACAAAGGTGTGGAGTTCCTTGACTCTAGAAGGGGCCATAATCCAAGCTTTACTTGGAGGAGTATTTGGGGCTCTAAGTCGTTGTTGTTGGAAGGATTAAAATGGTGTGTGGGTAATGGTGAGAGTATTCGAGCATGGGAGGAGGCATGGATTATCGGGGAGGGGGCACACTTTGTTCCGACTCCTAAGATTGATAGTAACATGAATTTACGGGTGTGCGAGTTGATTGATTTTACTAGGGGTGGCTGGAACGTCGAACTTGTGCAAAGTAACGTTTATCGAAGAGGAGTGGGCCTCGATTCTTAACATTCCATTATCTCGTTTTCGGCCGCAAGATCCACGGATATTGGTGGCCGTCTCGCCATGGTATTTTCTCGGTAAAAACATGCTACCGGGTTGGGAAAGTTGGGGCACTTACGGGCTTGGAGGTTGCAATATGGAGAACGGGAGGGTACGGCTCGGCGTGAGGTGTGGCGTGTGCGAGGGACCGCCAAAGCTCCATCACTTCCTTTGGCGTGCGTGTAAGGGAAGCTTGGGGGTGAAGGAGAGGCTATGTTGGTGGCATGTGAGTGATGTAGCCACGTGCCCGATTTGTGGTGACCCGAGTGAGTCCATATTTCATGCTCTCTTTTTATGCAAGTATGCGCAAGCTGTGTGGCAGGTGAGTTCTTTTGGTTATCTACTTGTAAACCTCCCTTCTTCCTCCTTTGAAGATGCATTTTCCTGGTTGACAACTAAATGCACTAGTGATGAATTGCGTACCATAGGTGCTCTATTGTGGGCTGTATGGTATTGTCGTAATAAACACATCTTTGAACAAGAATGGTTAGATGCACCTTCGGTGGCTGGGAATTTTGTTAAACTTGTGGAGGAATATTGCTCGTATGCGGCGAATGTATTTAGGCCCACAGGTGGGCTGCCAGCCTCGGAATCCTCTTGGTGTAAACCCCCTGATGGGGTTTTGAAGGCCAACTTCGACGCGCATATTAACCCCAATGGTGAGGTGGGGTTAGGGGTGGTGTTTCGAACCTCTAGTGGTAGTGTTCGAGTGATGGGGGTGAGGCGTGTGGTCGATCAATGGGATCCTTCCACGGCTGAAGCTATGGCGGCTTTGTATGCGGTCGAATTAGCTCTGAGATTTGGCTATGAAAAAGTTACCTTCGAAGGGGATGCCCTCCTTGTTGTTAGTGCTGTCAAGAATAAGTGTGTTGGTGGTTCTCCTTTGTTTCATGTTTTTAATGACATTAATAGGTTGTGTTTGAGCTTTGAGTTTTTTTTTTTTTTTCTCATGTGAAACGAGCGGGCAATGTTGTAGCCCATCCGTTAGCTCGTTGGGAGTGTGAGCGCAACTCTGAGTTTGTATGGTTTGATTCGTTTCCCCAAAGTATTTCTACTTTGGTGGAACTTGATTTGATTTAATCTATTGCTCACTTTTCCCCTCAAAAAAAAAGACATTTTTTGAATTATATAAAACCTAGTTATTTGAATTTTGTGTATTGAAAAAGATTTTCATTTTTTTTTCATAGTGAATACATGCATGTGCAGAAATTCAAATCCATGGTCGAAATTTCGAATTGCATGAATGATTCTACAATTAGATCTTCATTAACGGGTTATTTTCGATCCACCATTCTTGTTTCTCTTTGTGTGAAAAATTTAGGTTTTCTTTAGTATATTTTTTAGTTATAAACTGTTATATATTATCGAGAATTATTTTGTATTTTTTTATTTAGGTGTATTAATAAAATTTAGGTTTTCCCTTTTTTTATTGTATGTCAAAATAATGGAGGACAAATTACTATTTTTTTTATTTAAAAAATTTAATGGTTGTAGATCTATTTTAATCGCAATTACCTTATTATCGTTTTTTTAAGATAAAATTGTTAGATTCCTTTTTTTTAATTTGATGCATGAACAATAAGGAAGAAAAAATCAATTTTTTTGCTTATTTTTTTCGTTGTTGGAAATTACATGCAATATCTGTAATTATATTGTTATAGTAAATGTTTTTTTTTTTTGTTAACGTAATAATTTAATTGTTAGAAATCTGCTGTTTTTTTTATGGCTTATTTTCTATGAAAAAATTCATCCTATGTATTAATTGAACCCTAAAATTCAAGAAATAAAATAGTTTATTTCATTTGTAAGAAAATGTCCTCCAAAATTGTATCAAGAATATATGTAAAAAAAAATGTATGTGTAATAATCAAATCTGCTTGTTTTTTCAAATTTTCAATTTAAAACTTAATACATGAATTTATAAGTATATATATATATATATATATATATATATATATATATATATATATATATATGTACATAAATATATATATATATGTACATAAATATATATATATATATATATATATATATATATATATATATATATATATATATATATACATATACATAAATATAAACATATTTTCTGATTTTTTTTTCGTTTTGAAAACCAAATCAGGTATATGTTGTGTTGTAATTTTTTGAAACCAAAACATATCAATTAATGAAAAATCATAAGTTGCAAAACTAATTGTATGTTTTAAATTACTATTTTGAGCAACTTATTTGGATGTGGGCTGCCTTGATATTGATGTATTACTATGTACTTATTCGGATATGTTAAAAAAAACTCGTTATTGATAAACTTTAATTAGGATAATGAACTTAAAAAAGTTGAATGCATAATTATCATGTTTTGGATATTTGTTAGTTAATTATATAGTACCATGTAATAGGTACATATTACATGTAACATTCTTGTAGACTAAAAATCTCTCTAATTTGCATGCATATGAGAGTGAATAAGTAGTTGTTGATGAATGAAAAGTGTCAAAAATAGCAATTAAATGATTAATAAGTTAAGGAACATAGTAAGTTTTACAAATTAAACCGATACAAAGGAACCCTCATATGAAACCAATGCAAAAACCTTAACTTACAAACTTTTGCTCATAATCTATAAATTTAGCACCTTCAACAATATGTGATGTTCTCTATTTAGGTTCGATTATGGGTAAAAAGTGGAAATCCTAAATTAATTTGTGCTTTGATAGTTATAAATAGTTAGATGTCAAACATATTCATAATAATTTTGTCCATTCCCAATGTGTGTAATTTTCTAAGTTTGAATACTATTAATTGTACTTTACAAAGATGTCTGTTAATTAATGTTGAGTATTGTAAAGGGAATGAATATTAAATTATTCTAATTGTGAATTCTAAGGAAAAGTTAATAATTATGATGCTAAAGTTAATAGTTTGAAATAGTTGGATTGGAAATGTAAAATTACAAAGCATTAATCAATGTTTACAACTTTTCAAGTCATTGCTTTTCAATTGTAAAAAATTTGTACAAAATATATGGTTTCATTAAATTTGATTAAATTGCGAATTATCTCATAAAAAGTTATATTCTTCAACTCATATATGTCTTATTTATAATTTGTTTTTAGAATTTTATATGATATACTTTTATTAAACGAGCTTAATAACCATTAATATCTAACTTCTTAAAGGTAATCTTACTTAACATAGGGGAATAGTGGCAAAAGTCAAAGAAGTCCTTTAAGCTACTTTGCTAATGGTATGTTTGAGATTCCTATTCATATGACATATTAATCTTGGTGATAATGTTAGAAGCCACATGTTATTATTGTGATTGAAGTTGTTATTTTTGGTGGTTTTTAGTTTAGAATATATTACATTTTAATTAAGTTATTTGCAATACTTATATACTAATATAAATTCTCCTATTTCTGTTTTACTTGCATGAACCGGGACAAATGGAATACATTGTTTCAATATGGAGATTATTGGAAAAGTTTAAGGAACAGGTAACTAAGGGCCCGTTCGGTATTACTATGGTTTTCTGTTTTTTGGTTTTTTGATTTTCAAAGTCATATGATATATGTCCTATAATGAATAAAAAATTAGTCAAATTTATTGGGAATATAATGATTTTAAAAACTCGACAATTAAAAAGTAAAAACCACTTTTTCTAGTTTCATGTTTTTGGTTTTTAGTTTTCAAAAAAACTGAAAACTGAAAACAAAAAACGATAACGAACGGGACCCTAAGCTTTCATACTCTTATAGTAAATATATTTACAACTAAGTAACATAGATATCTTCTATATATACCACTATTAAGGTACAATATATACAACTCTTTATTGTTCGTATATGGTTGGTATGTTTAATAGAATAAATATTGATACATGTCATCTAAACTATCCAACTAATTAAAATTTATTAGGTAATGGTGTTAACATTATCAATCAATTATAATCCATCTAAATTCAGAATAATATCAAGGTTAAAAAAAATTATGCCATTAATTTTCGACTCAAAGATATGTCCCCCAAAGATGACTCCTTAACGTTCCCAATTTCTCCAATTGATAATGTAGATCCTTTAGGAGAATTTTCTATAACAAATATAACAAGTAAATAAAAATGGACAACAAATGTACTTAAGGAAAAAAGTCCAGAATAACATGTACATGTCATGCTATTTTTAATTGTCTACATGAGCACTTTGTTCATTTTAGTTAATCAATACTACTATATATTCAACTATATAAAGGAAAAAGGCTTTTTGATAAGCTATTAATACCAATATCTTAGTATCATTTTAATTTTCAACTACAAAGATGTATTTTTGTAAGTAATTCCTTATCTTGCATATAAATTACTTATAACATATATTGGTAGATTTACAAAGAGGTAAATATGATTAAACATTGACTATATTAAATAGAGTTATTTAATTTTCTTATGACACGTTTTTATGCAATGCATGTAATGTATTACAAATAGCATAGCATCAAATTGCTAATCTATGTCGGGAGATAAGGTAAGCACGATAGCACCTCTTTTAGTATTTCATCTACAAAATATTTACGTATATGCTTCATTTTACAACATTTTAATGTCTTTATTTGATATTCCACCTCATATATAATGTTAAATGTAATAATTAGTATTTGTTTTTATTTATAATTTGTTTTTATTTATAATTTATTGCAATTTGTTATGTAATAATTATCCGCCTTGTATTTATTCAATATTAGGTGGAATATCAAATATTAGCGTATAAAATGTTATAAATTTTAATGCTTCTATAATTACTTACCCATGTCTTCTTGATGTGTTCTTGCATATTTTCCACGCGAAATTCTCGCTTGGTTTCCTATTTAATGCTTTTTTTTGTTTCGTGATCTTGATTGCTCATCTTCAATGATATGATTTACTTATGAGGTGTAGAATCGAATTAGGATTCTAAATGTTTATGATGTAAACTAATCAATAAGAATGGGGTAACATGAGTATAAACGTGTAGTATATGTAGAGGATAACGTCTAGTATATGTGTGTGGTTTAAAACAAAACTTAGCTAACATGAATGAGTATAAACGTGTAGTATATGTAAGTGGTTAAGGACAAAAAAAATTCGACAGGTTTAGGTTATAAAATTGAACCAAAAAGTTGGCTAACATTTAAGTGCCTATATATATATATATTATATTCTTTTAGGGTATATTATGGATGCCTCACCTTCTATGTACTCAACCTTTGTCTTAGAAAAGAATAAGAATGATATCAAATCTAGGAAAAAATGGAAATATAATTAATACACCATTAAGGAATAATAAGTAGAAATCGAATCTTTTATGCAATCAATTCGAATATCTTACTTATTTAGAAAGCAATTCTCTCAATAATCTCTATTGTAAAAAAGGAATCATGATTTGCATTCAATGCAATCAATTTTTTTTATTGTTTTATCTCAACTTAACATATTTACTTCAAAGAAATGCAAATAAAATCTGTTAAATTTACTTCATTTGGGCCGTAAATTTGTCCATAAATAAATAGTAATTTTTTTAAGGATTTTTTAACTACAATAATACAATCTTTTGCCCGTTCTCTCGCAATAATACAAACTTTTGATTATTTTTTAATAATACAAATTTTACACAAAGTTTCCTACAGTAGGTCAAATTGACTTGTAACCTGTAAAACAGGTCAAAAAAATTTACAAAATGATCTTTCTTCTTTCTCCCTCCTCCCCCAACCCCCACCCACCTGAACCACCTCAACTTGTTACCTCCTACAACAAGTTAATAATTGGTATTGCTCTTTTGGAGGAATTTTGATCGAAAGTTTGTATTATTAAAAAATAATCAAATGTTTATATTATTGCGAGAGAACGGGCAAAATTTTGTATTATTCTTGTTAAAAAAATCCTTTTTTTAATTGACTTATATTTAACGATTTCGATAATTTTTCATTAACAAACTTAAGAAAATAAATAGATTACCCGGACATCCTCATTATATAAGCAAATCTCTTAATTACAAAAAAATTTACAAAGCAAATCCTTCAATAATCTCTATTGTAAAAAACGAATCATGATTTGCTTTAAATGCAATCAATTTAGGAAGGAATCATGATTTTACGTATCATATATTTTCAATGTATATAACTATTTCCTTAAATATAGTGGCTCCATATATATACTATATCATATCTAGTATACGTATCATATCTAATTAAATACCATTTGGCCGGTTTTTTTAGAATATTTTTTTAGGGTTTTTTTCAACAACCATTTGGCCGGTTTTTTTTAGAGACCATTAGGATTTTTTTAGGAGTACATTTATAAGAATATCTAATTGAATACCATTTGGCCCCTTTTTTTTAGAACATTTTTTAGGGTATTTTCAACAACCATTTGGCCGTTTTTTTTAGAGAACATTAGGATGGTTTTTTAGGAGTACATTTATAAGAAGGTGAATATAGGAGATATAAAGAATGCAAAGAGAATAAAGTAGACAAAATATATTATGATAGTGCATAAATTGCAAAAAATATTACAAAATAATTGATAACATGATTATTGACTTAGGATATCAAGAATGAATATACATAATTGTACTTATTAGGATTCGAAATCATAATAAACTAATCGTCGCTAGCTAAGTATTGCAACAACACTATATTCTTCAATTGTAGCACATCTCCATCGTTTAAGTCAAAATCCTTGAAAAATGGGGTACACACTTTATGAGCCCTTGGAGGAGTGCAATGAAGGTGATACAATATCATGTTATCACAATCCAAAAAATAGCTTCATTCCCTTTTATGTTGAAACAACATCTTCAACATTATTCCAAATGTCGGAATTAAGATCTACATCTGTAGTAAATTTTCTTTGAACATCAAAAAATTTTAAGTAACCTGATCGAAACATGGTTAAGACCATACAACTTATTTCATAGAAATTAGAATGTTCTAATTTCGGATGGCAAATCTTCACGTTTGAATTAGGCTTTGTAATTGGATTTCCAAATACTGATATTTCCATTGAAAAAAAAAACTTAAGGTTGAGAGAAATTAGAAAAACAGTGTGTTAGTTCAAGGGAACATGTAGGTTTATTTGATATTTCATCTTCTATTTATAATACAAAGGTGTGGACCTAACCTAAGGAAATTAGGGTATGTTTTATAGAAATTTGACTAAGGGCGTAATAGATAAGGAAAGTAGATTTAATTTAATTGAATTAAGGACATTTGTTTGATACCATTTGTATTGCAATTAATTCATAAGACCGGTTTCCAAAATATATACACTAAGGGTTTGATTAAATATCTCTTATTTTACTTATATTTTCGGGGTAAAAGAAAAATAGGTATAATAAGTTACCATAAATTTCCGATTTAACTTTATTGGTTTACAAAAGGAACCAATTTCATTTCCTAAAATAATTATGTCATCCCTTAAAATAAAAAAAACGGGTATAAAACGTGGAAGTAAAATTTTCTATTTAATTAATTGGTTTAGAAAATGAACCGATTTCATTTCCTGGAAATAATGATTTTATTTATGAAAAGTTATCTTGATGTATATTTACATGATTTATGGAATTACGTAACTATAGGAAAGATAGTATAAGTTATATCATAAATCATATTATTCCCGCAAAAAATATCGTGAATAATTTTAGGGCAAATTCATTTATGGAAAGTTATCATATACTAAATCCTTAAATATATATTTTACTTATCATATACTATATATCCTTTTATATCATATTCTTACGATATATATACTATATCATATATATTATACGTATCATATTTAATTAAATATCTTATATTTTACGTATCATCATATACTATATTATTAAATATTTTTAATCAAAAAGCAAAGTACATCTTCGTTTTTTTAGGAGAACATTTTTTTGGAGTTTTAAAAACTACCATTTGGCAGGTTTTTTCAAGAGAGTATGAGGATGTTTTTTTAGGAGTACATTTATAAGAAGGTGAATATAGGAGATACTATGAATGAAACAAAGCGATTTTCAAGTAAACAATAACCTATTGTAATAAAGATAACGAAGAATATAATTAACATCATGACATGATGAAAGCCATAACCATAACCGATTACAACTTCGAAAAAGAGAGACTAAAACTAAACACAATTTGTCAGAAACAACTTTTTAAAAACCACTTTTTGCGAGAAACAACCTTTTAAAAATTTTTCGGCAACTTCAAACCTTAAACAAATTTTTTGTTGTTGGAACCAATCTTACTCTACTTTCCGACGTTGACCAGCCGGATTCGGCGTTGACTCACATAAGTCGATCACGTGAGTTGCACGTGACTCGTGTTTTGTTCCATTTGAACCCTTTCCCTCCTCCCCCACCCCTACCCACCCGAACCACCCTCACCTCGCCCCCAACCCCACCCTCCCCCCACCCACCCGAACCACCCCACCCCCAACCACCCCACACAATATGCTTCTCTTTACCAAACCCCAAACCCACCAACGTCAACCACACCACGTCCACCACCAACATCGAAACCCATCGACCACCCCCTCTCTTCACCAAACCCCAAACCAACCTTCAACCATAGCACCACCACCAACATCGTCGAAACCCAAACCCCCTCTTTCTCTCCCCCTCTTCACAATCATCTGTGTACAATACCTTTGCTATGTGGCGAACAGCTATGCGGCGGCGAAGCCTAGAGTAGGGCTGGCGGCGCAGGTTGATGGCGCGAGAGAGAAAGAGACTGAGAGAGAGGAAGTAGGGCCGCCAGCTAGCGGTGGCTGCAGATCTAGGACACTAGGAGTGGTCGGGAAATGACACGACATGCTGGGGTGTGGTGATGCAGTGGTTTACAGGGTGGTTAGAAGGCCGTGGTGGGGCGGCAGGGGGTCGAAACAGAGGAGAGAGAAGGTGGAGGAAAACAGGGGAATTTTTGGGGTTTCTTTGGGTCGCGTTTTCGAGCGAAATTAAGAGAGATTACCGGCGAGTTTGTGAGTGAAGTGAATGGTGAGTGTGGTGTTTAATGGTGGCGTGGTTGGAGCTTTCCGGAGCCCGGAACCCAAGCCCGGGGTAGGAGGAGAAGGGGAAGGAGTGAACTGGGGTAGGAGGAGAGAGATTGTAGGGGAAATTGGAGGGAAAGGGAAGAAAATAGAAAAAAAAAGACCCATGTGCTTCGCACATGTCAGTCAACGCCGGAATCCGACTGGTCAACGTCGGAATCCGGCATAAGGTTGGTTCCAACAAAAAAATTTATGTTTAAGGTCTGAAGTTGCCAGAAAATTTTTAAAAGGTTGGTTCTCGCAAAAAGTGATATTTAAAAGGTTGGTTCTGACAAATTTCGCAACATTATATTTTGTTAGCTGACATAGTAATAGCTAAATAAGAGTGCATAAATTGCAAAAACTATTACTCCCTCCGTTTCATTTTAATTGTTGCGCTTTGACATTTTACACTATTCACAAGTTGCACTTTGACCCTCATTTATGATTTATACATGAATAAAAATATAGTCATGTGGGATCTTGTTAGATTCGTCTTAGCATGTATTTTATTAATATGTACTTTTTATAATTTTTACAAATACAAAACTAGAGATATATATCCTCAAAGTTTTGCATTGGCATGCGTGAAAAGTGTAAGTGTAACCATTAAAATGAAACGGAGGGAGTACAAAATAATTGATAACATGATTATTAGGATTGCAAAAAACCTATAGGTCATAAGTTATTTTACCAATTAGGATTCAAATAATAATTAACTAATCGTCGCTAACTAATTACTATATTCTTCAATTGTAGCACATCTCCATCGTTTAAGTTAAATTCCTCGAAAAATGGGGTACACACTTTATGAGCCCTTGGAGGAGTGCAATGAAGATGATACAATATCATGTTATCACAATCCAAAACTAACTTCATTCCCTTATCTATTGAAACAACATCTTCAACACTATCCCAAATGTCGGAATTAAGATCTATATCTGTTGTAAAGTTTCTTTGAACATCAAAAAATCTTAAGTAACCAGATCAAACCATGGTTAAGACCATACAACTTGCTTCATAGAAGTTACAATGTTTTGATATTTCCATTGAAAAAAAACTGAAGGTTGAGAGAAATTCGAACAACTGTGTGTTATTAGTTCAAGAGAAAATGTCGGTTTATTTGATAGTTCATCTTCCATTAATAATACAAGGGATAATACAAAGGTGTGAATCTAACCTAAGGAAATTAGGGTATGTTTTATGGAAATTTGAATAAGGGCCTAATAGATAAGGAAAGTAGATTTAATTTAATTAAATTAAGGAGATTTGTTTGATACTATTTTTTATTGCAATTCACTCATAAGACCGGTTTCCACAATATACACTAAGTATTTGATTAAATATCTCTTATTTTACTTATATTTTCCGGGTAAAAGAAAAACGGGTATAATAAGTTGCCACATTTTTCCGATTTAAATTAATTTGTTTACAAAACGAACGAATTTCATTTCCTAAAATAATTATTTCATTTCTTAAAATAAAAAACAAATACAAACATAGTTAAAAAAAACGGACAATTAATCATAACTAAATGAGGCGAACAACTTTATTGCATTGCTTAATGTATAAAAATACATAGTTTACTTAAACATTGTCTATTTAAATAAAAAAGCACATTCCTCAGCCCAATCAATATAAAAATGTACAAATATAATGCAAAAAAAATGCGACTAAGAAATGTTTCGTCCGCTTGTCCAACAAGTAAGCTGTAGGCTTAGCTTCCTTGTCGAGCAAGTAGAGTAGTATCTTGAGTGTTCTTCAGATGGAGACTTGTGCAACAATGCCTGAATTATAGCTTGATCCTGAGCCTTGGCTTCGCTCCCGAACCTGCACAAAGGGACCCACCCTGGAGGTTTGGGTGGTGGTTCCCCCTCCGATGCTTAAGTCAGTTATCAGGAGTTGTAAGAGAAAGTAGAGATAGAAAGAGAAAATGAGAGAGAATTTATCAGAGTAACTTTTCACTGTTTGCATTGAATGTGTTTTTCTCCTGATTTCAGGGGTATTTATAGTGATAGCAAGTTGACAGCTAACCTTAAAAACTGACCTACAATAGTGGCCTCTGATTGGCTGAGGAATCAGGTCACGCCACGTGGCAGACAATGACTGGGGGAATGTCTATTATCCACTCTCCTTCAGCCACTTGGCACTGTTGGGCTTCGACTAATGGGCCAGAACTTGATCCTTTTAACTCAGCTGAGTATAGCCCGGAGATTCAGTTTACTCTTATTTTAAAAATAGGGCGACACGTGTACGACTCGATGAGCCCATGTGTCGTAAAGGGAGCCGTAGATATTATGCTACAACATTTGCCCCTAAAAGGGCTTTCACCGTAGGCCCATCTTGACGGTTAATGCCCTTTTACCCAAGGTAGTTTTTGTTGGCCCATCTGCTAGTTAGGGCCCGTTTTACAGAAGGTCGCATATTCAAAATGGAGGAAATGACGAACCTCTGGCCTTGTGCTATACCGGTCATATTAGACCGTTTGACTCTTGTTTCGGTCATTCTCGACCGGCTGTGCAGGTTTCTTATTCCTCTATAAATATCCTTGGTGTGAAAACATTCAACCATTTACCACATCGAACAAATTTTTTCTAGAGAGAGAGACTCCGCAATTTTCTAGAGAGAGAGAGAGATCGTCCCGGCCTGCGCTCCTCATCGAATTTCCCAGACGTTCTTAGCAGGTATCGTTTCCTTGATCTTTTATTCTTCTTTATTCTTTATTTTTTCATAAAAAATCAATAAAAATGGAATCATCTTCGTCAAATAATCCTAGTCGACCAAGAGCTTGTCTTGACCCTAGAACCGATACTTCCTCTTCTGGCACATTCTAGAGTTGGGCCTCTTCTGGCCGAGTACATATTTTTTCATAGTTTTGGCCGAGAAAGTCAGACGACCCAGTCTTTACCTGTGCAGGGTAATCTGGCGCGCGTCAAGCAAACGGCCCGCTTAAGACGAAAAGCAATAATTCCATCGAATAGCTCGGATATGGAGGAATCAACTGGACGAGTGCCAGATGAGGCAAGAGAGGTCCAAAGTGCTCAATCTTTGGGCCGGCCTCCTTTTGATCATGATGGAGAAACTTCCGAAATAAGGACCGAGACCGGTGCTTCGGCCGGGATGCCGATACGGAGGAGATCGGCGAAGGTAATAACGGTAGCGATCCCGAGGCCGCCGAAGAATCGACGAAGCCTCTACAACCTCGTCGGGAGATTAGAAAACGCTTAGGTCCCCTCTCGATCCAGGCTTCATTTTAGTTAACCGTAAGTGGTTAGAGAAACTAGGACCAGACCCTAATTTCTTGTCGTCTTTCATGCCCATGCCGGGCTTCTCCTTTGTCACTCCTAATAATGACGCGACAATCCTGAGTGCCCCCAGGAGCCATTTAGCCGTTTATAAACTGGCCCTTGACGCTGGACTGAGGTTTCCTCTCCATGACTTCATAGACCTAGTCTTTGCAAGTACTACCATATCGGCCATAACCACCGTGGCGCCAAATGCTTGGCACAACATCCTGACGTTTATTGCCGTCTGCGGAGTTACGCGGCTTAGCCCTTTCCCTTCAAGCCTTCACCCATATCCATTACGCGTCTAAGGTACCTGGGGCTATGGACGGGGCCTGGCTAAGCATCAGCAACCGTCCAGGCTTCATGACCGCTTGGGGGAAATCGTCAAAGATGCACGATTGGAAAGCCGATTTCATCTTTTTACGGGCGGCCAGCGACCATGTCACAGAAAGCTACAGATTTTATAATAGATCCGTCACCAATACCGGACGAAAGCGGTCTTGGCTGGAGCTGGAGGATGAATTTGACGAGGAAGTGGTGGAGTACTTCAGAGTGAAGGAGTACTCCCGGCCCGGCCAGCGATCTTTTAAGGGACCGTCCAACTGGATACCCTTTAAGGAGATGTTTTACCAAGACGACTTCTTGGTAGCCGCCGGCTTGCGTTTGGCCGAGGATAGAGGTATATTTAAAATCATCCAAGTAAAACCCTTCGTCCATAACTCATATGACAGACGTATATTATTTTTTTTTTTTTGTATTTACGGGACTCGGCCGGACAACGCCTCGACCCATCTTGGACAGGAGAAATCGGCATGTCCCAATTCACGGATAATTTGTGGAAGGAGTATGCAAAGAGCAAATAAAAAAAGGGCGGAAACAGTGGTAATAATAATATATATATATATTTTTTTTTTTTTTTTTTTTTTTTTTTTTTTTTTTTTTTTTTTTTTTTTTTTTTTTTTTGTGACCAATTCTTGGACGTGGGTCACTCCAAGAAGGAGAACGTCCAAACCTGGACGATCATCTCCTTGGGCCCACGCCTCGTCCAAGAATTGGTGTCCAATTCTTGGACGAGAATCAACCAAAGAAGGAGGTCGTCCGGCCTTGGACGACCGGCCTCTTAATCACCATGCTCGTCTTAGAACTGGTTCCCAATTCTTGGACGAGAGTCATCCCAAGAAGGAGGTCGTCCGGACTTGGACGACCAGCCTCTTTGTCACCATGCTCGTCCTAGAATCGTTTCCCCAACTCTTGGACGAGAGTCATCCCAAAGAAGGAGGTCGCCCGGACTTGGACGACCAGCTCTTTGTCACCATGCTCGTCCTAGAACTGTTTCCTAACTCTTGGACGAGAGTCATCCCAAGAAGGAGAACGTCCAAACTTGGACGGTCACCTCTTTGGGACTATGCTCGTCCAAGAATTGTTTTTCAAATCTTGGACGAGGGTCGTCCCAAGAAGGAGAACGTCCAGACTTGGACGGTCTCCTCTTTGGGACCAGGCTCGTCCAAGAATTGTTTTTCAAATCTTGGACGAGGGTCGTCCCAAGAAGGAGAACGTCCAAACTTGGACGGTCACCTCTTTGGGACCATGCTCGTCCAAGATTTGGTATTCAATTCTTGGACGAGGTCACGTCTTTAGTACAATGCTCGTCCAAGAATGGTGTACCAATTCTTGGACGAGGGTCATCTCAAGATGGAGAACGTCCAGACTTGGACGGTCACCTTCTTGGAGCCATGTTCGTCCAAGAGTTGGTATCCCATTCTTGGATGAGAGTCACCCAAAAAGGAGAGCATCCAGACCTGGACGTTCACCTTCTTGGGGTCATGCTCGTCCAAGAGTTTTGCCCCAAATCTTGGACGAAGAACAACTAAAGCAAGAAATCGTCCAGACTTGGACGGTTACCTCTTTGGGACCGTACTCGTCTGGATTCTTGCATCCAATTTTTTGGCGAGGGTCGGCCATAGTAGAACGTCCATATTTGGACGGTCACCTTCTTGGGACCATTCTCGTCTGTATTTTTACAATGGTAGTTATTTCTTTTTTGTGGACGATCAGTCTGATGCCTTAACTTTTTGCAGAAAAATGCTCCTACAAACAAGCTTCCACCTGGGAAGTCGTCCTCGTCCAGGAAGAGGCCTACTGCAGCCGCTGACCAGCCTTCAGCGAAGAAGCCAAAGGGCTTTACAAGGAAGAGAGCGGATAAGTCGGCTCCTGCTGCCGAGAGTGGGGAGAAAAGCATGCCTCCCCCACAAGCGAAGACTCTTAAAAGAGAGCCGTCAACTGCCGGATCGGCCGAGGAGGTAAGGGATGCACACGCAGCTGTGCCGCTCAGTGTTTTGCCGGCCGACTCGCCGAGGTCAACCCCGAGTCCGCCCCCGGCTTTGGTTGCGCCGGGAGCCGATGCTGCCGCCCGAGCTATCCCGGGTTCAGCGGCTCAGTGGCAAAGCTAGTGCCACAGATGCCCCTAGCTGTTAGGACGGCATCGATTTCGTCTGGTGAGTCGTATTACCCCAACATAGTTAGGACGATGCGGGTCGGTGGACGGTCCATGAGTCCGTCCAATAGACAAGCCATCGTCTTCCCTATCAAGATAACTGACTCTCCCCCTCTTTCAGATAAGGGCAAAGGCCCTGCTATTCCCCCAACTCCTCCCACTGCTGATTCGGACGAGGAGTCTTCTCCTGCCTTTGCCAAAATGTCAAAGCTGGAGAAAGAGCGGCTGAAGCAGGAGCTCTTCAAATGCTTCCCTGAATCCTACATCAAGGGATTAAGGGGAGCGTCCGCCGGGCATGTGGGCTACATGTCTCGACTTCTTTGCCGAGGTATTGCTTTATGACTGCCTTGTTTTATACTTGTATAAATTTTTGCTTTGCAAATCGTCTAACAACTTGCCTTGTTTTCCATGCCCCAGCTTCTGGCTCGCAGCATGCTAATCAAGATTGGGCGCGGGAGCTTAGAAAAGAGAATAAACGGCTCGTCCATTTGGCAACTACGGTAGGTGACAAAGCCATCCATGATATTGAGATGGCTAACACTCTCCATCGTCAATCCCACGGAGGCTTTGGAGAAAAGATCGGCACTCCTGGAGTCTGAGAACAAGAATCATCTTGTTAAAATCAACCAGCTATATGCCGAGCAAGGATCGTCTAAGGATGATCATAGACGCTCTCTCTGATGAGTTGAAAGGCGAAAGGGATGTCGCTCTTATTGCCGCCGCTGAGCTGAGAAGAGAGAACATTCTCCTAAGGGCAAGGACTGCCCGTCTGGAAAGGGAGGCGGCCAAGTCCTTCGACGACGCCAAGGAAGGGTTGAAACAAGTCGTCAATACGACCAAGGACTGGGCCGTCAAAGCCTTTGGGATGCTGGCTGAGGAAACTGAGGTCCCCAGCTTCGTTCGTCGTCTGGAGTATCAAGAGAGCGTTCATCGGGCTATGGTATGCGCCGAGGAACCTCCGGAGTTTGAAGAGTCAGACGACGAAGCTGCTGCTGAGGTGGAGACCCCTAAAGACGACCAAGAGACCCGTTCTGAAGACGAAGCCTAAGCTTAGGTTTATTTTCATGCTTCTTTGTAACTCTTCAGCTCCTACTTTGTAATTCTTCACAAATCATATATGAAAGAATATTTTTGTCAATTCCCTGCCTTTTATCTTTCTGAACACTAATTTTGACCAAGTATAATAGCACCTTCGTCCTAAATCATCGGACGATCTGCTTTTCATGAAAATTTACAAAATTTTAATCTTAAGTAAAAATGTGACTCGTCCTGAAAAATTGGACGGTCTACAATATGAGTTTGATAATTGCATATGCATCCAAGTACCAAAAAAGGTTCGTCTGGACGGCATCTAAGTACCATTGAAGGAGAACGTCTACACTTGGACGATCACCTTCTTGGGGCCATCTTCGTCTGGAATTTGCCTCCAATTTTGGACGAGGATTACCCAATGAAGGAGAACGTCCATACTTGGACGACCACCTTCCTGGGGCCACCTTCGTCTGGGGCCATCCGGGTTTTTGGACGACCTTCGATCAATAGCTCGTCCTATATACTTCTGTAATCCCCCCGTTCTTGGGCTTAGCTCAATCAAATATCGAAGGGAGCTAAAGTCTAAGAAGGAGAGCGGCCAGACTTGGCTGAGCCTGCTGAAGTTGATGGGCGAGCGTTAGATGCATGTTCACATAATGTTTTAGCCGGCTTCCTTGAGGGAGCAACACTCGTCATTAAGTAGCGATCCCTTACTAGGGTCTGGACTACCTAGCTGTCCGTATTTTTTGAAAGTAAGCATCCTTTACTAAGGGCTTATTTTCAGCCGCCTTTCTCTCGGAGACTATTGACGTTACTTCTTACTAGAGGTTTTGTCAATTCGACGGCCATATATGCATTATTGGCCGGTCTCTTTGAGGGAGTGATGTTTGGCGTAAATGCTAGCAATTTCGACGTTCGCTTTCGTTTGTATTATTTTTTTTTTTTTTTTTTTTTCCAAGTTATTGTCACTTTTAGACGAATAAGCGATTTTAATGCCCCAAAGTGAAGCAACTTGGTGAAAATAAACAAAAAGATAAGATAGTAGGAATTGTATTATATGGATTTTGCTTGGCCGAAAGCCAAGATGCATGTATACAATTCTTTTCTTACTAATATGTGCCGTGGCCCTTTGGAGTAACTACAAAGTACCCTACTTATATCTCGACGAGGATCTCGAGCTAGACGTGGTACTTCTTTAAGTTGTCTCGAATTCCATGTACGCCGAATAGGTCGTCCATCTAGACTTTGCAGACGAAAAGTCCCACTGTGTATTTCCTGGACGATCAGATAAGGTCCTTCCCAATTTGGTGTTAGTTTTCCCAACTCTTTAGCTCGTCCAATCGCTTCCATTTTCCTCAGAACAAGATCCCCCACCTTTAGCGGTCGTCTAACAACTCTTTTGTTAAACTCCCGAGCCATACGCAGTTTATATAATTGCATTCTTAGCAAGGCATTGCCCACGACTTACGGGACTGGTCCAAGGCCGTACGCAATGCGGCCCAGTTGGCTTCCTCTGTGTATAACATGACTCGTAGGGTGGGCTCCTCGATCTCAATGGGCAAGACGGCTTCAGTACCATAGACTAGCATGAAGGGCGTCTCGCCTGTAGAATTCTTAGCAGTTGTTCTAATGGACCATAATACCAATTGCAGTTCTTCAACCCATTGCCCTTTGGCATTGTCCAACTTCTTCTTGATTCCATTTGATAGAATCTTGTTGAAGGACTCGACTTGCCCATTAGCTTGTGGGTGGGCGATCGCTGCAAAGTGAGCTTTGATTTCTCTTTTCGACGGCCCGAGTCTTTCAGCTTAGGCGTTTCGAACTGTGGACCATTATCAAAGACGATTGACTGAGGCATGCCAAATCGAGTTATAATGTTCTTCCAGATGAAGCCCTTGACGTCGCTTGTTGTTATTCCTCGCATGGCTTCAGCTTCTATCCATTTAGTGAAATAGTCCACTGCTACAATCACAAACTTCTTTTGCCCAGCGGCCACAGGGAAAGGTCCTAGGATATCCATGCCCCATTTGGCAAAAGGCAGAGGGAACAAGATGGGGGTCAAATAGTTGGACGGCTTCTGATGCACATTCCCATGCTTCTGACAACTGTCACATTTCTTTGCATAGTCTATAGCATCCTCCTTTAAGGTAGGCCAGTAGTACCCCGTCCTTAAAGCCTTCTCGCCTAAGGCTCTTCCCCCCAATGTGAGAGGCACAAGCTCCTTCATGGAGTTCTTTCGAGACTTCCGGACCATCTTCTCTCGGTGACGCACTTGAGTAGAGGCCGGTTGAACGACTTCTTGTAAAGTGTCTCGTCCCATAGTTCAAACCACTTGTCTCGGCCTTCACATACTTGGCCTCTACGGAGATCCGAAGGCAATCGCCCCGTCTTCTTGTATTCAATGATCGGCTCCATCCGGGACATTCCCTCGGCTGAGAAACATAACCTCCTCTTGGTCGATGCTCTTTTTGGGTTTGACTTCCCAAAAAACTGTTCTAGGTACCTCACCCTCGGCCGAGCTGGCCAACTTTGAGAGAGCGTCGGCTTGATGATTTTCTGACCTTGGTATCCGGTCGAGAACAAATCGTTTTAGTGGCTCAATCTCATCCTTGATCGGGCCGCATATATTTGCTCATTGATGCTTCTTTGCATTCAAAATCTCCGTTGACTCGGTCGACAACTAGGAGAGAGTCCGATTTTGCCTCAATTTCTACGACTCCAGCCGCCTTGCACATTTTGATTCCAGCCAAGAGTGCTTCATATTCAGCTTCATTATTGGACGCTTTGAATTGGAATCTTAATGCATATTCAAATTTGTCCCCTTCGGGAGATTGACAAATGATCCCCGCTCCACTCCCATTGATTGTGGACGATCCATCAACCATGAGCGTCCAATGCTTCCTTCCTTTAGCTGGATCGGATATTTGCTTTATGGTTGGCCGAGTAAGCTCAACTATAAAATCAGCCAAGGCTTGCCCCTTAATGGCCTTCCTTGGTTCGAATGATATATCAAACATGTTGAGCTCAACCGCCCATTTTAACATTCGCCCAGCAGCCTTCCATCTTCGCGAGAACTTGCTTCAAAGGCCGATCGGTATAGACGAGTATACGTGCGCCAAAAAGTAGGGCCTTAGCTTTCTGCTGGCCATGACGAGGGCCAATCCAAACTTTTCAACATTAGTATACCTAGGTTTTCCGCGTCCTTGAGCACGTGACTCACGAAGTATATTGGAATCGGGACGGATTCTCTTTCAGCCAACAGGGACAAGACTCACGGCTTGAGTGGATACGGCCAAGTATACAAACAATTTTTCCCCCTCTGCGGATCGACCAACCTAGGCAATTGTTGAAGATGATCTTTGACCTGCTTTGGAGGGCCGCTTCCGCCTCGTTGTCCATTCAAACTTGGCTTTTTTCTTGATCGTGGCAAAGAAGTGATGGCACTTGTCGCCCGACTTGGACAAAAATCGTCCAAGGGCAAGCCAAACATCCCGTCGGCCCTCGCACCTCTTTTACCTTTGAAGGAGACTTCATGTCTAGGACGGCTTGAATCTTTTCGGGGTTGGCTTCTATTCCCCTCGATCCACCAAGAAACCTAAAAACTTGCCTCGACAAAACCCCAAAGACACATTTGTCGGGATTCGGCTTGACTTGTATTTCCCGAGAGTTTCAAAAGTTTCTCTCAAATCATCCACATGACTTTCTTCTTGTCGGCTCTTTACTATCATATCATCAATATATGCCTCCATATTTCGGCCCTAACGTGGCTGAAAAACATCATTGATCAATCTTTGAAAAGTGGCCAGAGCATTTCGCAGGCCGAATGGCATCCTCGGCCACTGTCTGCCCTTTTTCGTTATGAAGGACGTTTTGTCCTGATCCTCTGGCCACATGGGGATTTGATGAAAACCCGAATAGGCGTCCATGAAGCTCAGCAAAGCATGACCAGCCGTGGAGTCTACTAGACGATCCAACTTAGGCAAAGGGAAACTGTCCTTAGGACATGCCTTGTTGAGGTCCGTGTAGTCCACACACATTCTCCAACTGCCATTGGGCTTCGGCACCATAACCACATTTGCTATCCAGTCTGGATAGTAAGTTGCTTTGATGAACTTGGATTCCAACAACTTCTGGACTTCTTGGTCAACGGCCTGGTTTCTAGCCGGTCCCAAATGTCTCTTCTTCTGACGAACCGGTTTCAGATTTGGGTCGACATTCAAACGGTGGACGGCTACTTCCGGATCAATTCCCGGCATCTCTTCGACGCAATAGGCAAAGACATCTTGAAACTCTTTCAACAAGTGGACTAGACGACCCTTCAAACCAGGACTGAGCGAAGATCCAACTTTGAGGGTCCTTTCTGGACGAGCCTCATCCAGACATACTTCTTCGGGGGGCTTCTACTGCGGCTCGGACGTTCTACCGATAGTCCCATAATGGCCATTACTTCTTCAGACGAGGAGGGTTCTTCCTTGATGATTTCATATTTCCTCTTCTTCTTTGGGGAGATGTTCAGACGCCTTCCTTGAGGGAGCAAGAGGCGTCTGAGGGCTCCCAATGGTCAGCTTTAATCCAGACGTTTTCCTCTCGCTGGTCATCTGCGTCTGTTCTTTTTCTGTCCCAGACGTTTTCCTTTCGCCAGCAACTTGCGTCTGGTCTTGCTTATCAGTTTTCCATGA
This sequence comes from Beta lomatogona, assembly GCA_947646795.1. Classification (NCBI taxonomy): domain Eukaryota; kingdom Viridiplantae; phylum Streptophyta; class Magnoliopsida; order Caryophyllales; family Amaranthaceae; genus Beta; species Beta lomatogona. Next base: position 103,060 of record CANSNZ010000477.1, read on the forward strand.
TGATGGTTTCAGAGTAGTTAGGTAACATTCCCTAGCCGCCTGTTGGTCTCCATACAGGGAGCCAATCTTGCCGTCATCACACTCATACTTCATCAACATCAGGTGAGTTACTATCACAGCTTTGACATGATTCAGGGTTGGTCGTCCAAGAATGACATTGTAAGCTGTCAAATCTCGGACCACCAAAAACTTGATAAACGAGTTCTTGAGGCTTCCTTTTCACCCAACTCGGACGGGCAACGTGGCCCGTTCCCATGGGGTGGATGACTCCTCCCCCAAACCCAATGATGGGATGGTGGACGGGGACCAAGTTCCGTTCGTCAAACCTCAACCTGGACAAGCAATCAGCACTAATGATGTCCGTCGAACTCCCGGTGTCGATCAGGATTCTTCTCACTCTCAAGTTTGCTATTTTCATTTCTACGACCAAGGGGTCATCATGGGGAGTCCTCAGCCTACCCCGATCTTGCTCACTAACTACCACCCTTGGGAAGGGCTCAGCCTTCGTCTGATCAGCTAACAAAACTTGGCCGAGCTCCCTAAGGTAGTTTTTGTGCCCTCGATTAGTTGGTCCCCCAAAGAAGAAAACCACCCGAGATTACGAGAACAACATCTTCGTCTCGTGCTTGCACTCTCTTTCTTCTTGTTATGCCAATCATCTTTCCTTGGGAACTTCCTTCCCCCTTGCGGCATGTAGGAATTCATCTTTCCTTTTCGGGCCAACTCTTCCAAAGCTCTCTTCAGGTGCTTACATTCATTAGTCTCATGACCACAATCCTTGTGGAAGTGACGATATTTGCTCTTATCCCTATTTCTATAAGGTGTTTTCATCTCGGTGGGGCCTTCAACTCATATTGATCCTTGATCTCCATGAGAATGGAATATTGGTCTTTGTTAAACTCAATAGGATTGGATGAGGATGGCTCGGCCAACTTTCTCTTGCTCCTTCGGACGAAGTGGTGGTCGCAGCTATAGCCCGGAGTCTCGGCCTTTTTGGGGTTGCTCTTCTTTGGGTGAGCAACCTCTTCGAGGCTTCTTGGACTCGGGATGTTTTGCTTCAGCACACACTTCGGTAGCGTGGATAAACGCTTCCGCCTCTCTCAAAGCTTCAAAGCAAGAGTGGAGATTTTCTTCTTAACAAGGTCAAACTTGAAACTTCCCGGCCTTAGACCCACGATGAAGGCGTCAAAGGCTACCCCAAAGCATTAAGATCTTGGATCCGAAGTGCCTCTAGGTTAAATCTCTTAACAAAACTCCTAAGGGCCTCCTTAGGTCCTTGGACGACCTTGCCTAGGTGCATGCTTGTCTTTTGTTCTTGCTTGTTGGCAACAAAATGACTAGTGAATAAGAAACCGAGTTCGAGTAAAATTATTGACTGAATTGGGGGGAAGATTATTGAACCACTTCTGGGCTACTCCCTTCAAGGTAGCTGGGAAATTCTTACACCAAGTAGCATCGTCCACTCCTTGGACGTACATCTGATGTTTGTAAGCAGACAGGTGATCATCAGGATCAGTTGTTCCATCAAAAGGCTCAATGGTTGGGAGTTTTACCTTTGGGAAGGGGGGCGCTTCCATGATCCTGGCCGAGAATGGGGTAGGCCAGTTGATCCGGAGGGCTCCCCATTGTCCCTCAATGGGTATGAACTCCTTGCGATACTCTTTCATTACAGGATTGGATGAAGTGTTGATCGGTTTTGGACGCCTATAAACCATGGGTTGAGCCACGGTCTTCTCCTGTCGTGGATGGACAAGAGAGTGGCTTAAGCTTCGGCCTTCCCCTACGGACGACAACCTCAAAGGAGGGTCTCTCGGGTATGGGGTAGATCCCGTAGCCGAACGTTGCAAAGCCGTGACCCTTTTTGCCTCTAGATACTCCCTGGCGTCGGTTTCCATTCTCGTGCCCACTAGGATGGACATGGTCCTGGGTCCTCACCACCGGATTCCAGTCCATCTTTCTTCTCTCGTTCGGTATCCTCCGTTGCTTTCCTCTCGCGGTCCTTCTAGAGGGTTCCTGACGATCGGGTCGACTAGGACCCGGACGATCTACTTGAGAACGTCCTCTAGGGACGAGGTGGATTGTTAGCGGCTGGCTCGGGTTGTGATGAAAAAACAACATATTGCTTTTAATCTGTTCCTGGACGACCTCCGCCATCCTTGTCTGGAAATCATTCAAAACATTCTCCGGATGGGCGGCGATCCTTTGGACGATCTAGATTAACCTGGATGACCAGGTTCTTGGCTTGGTCGGGAACATTGACGATAGATGGAGGCCTATCTCTTCCTCGAGGTGGTCTTTCATGCTCCACCGTATCTTCGACATTAACTTGAAGGCTTCGATTTCTTGCAATGTTGGATGATTGACAATCGGTCATTGTTACGTCTCCCCCCACGACGGCGCCAAATGTTTCGTCCAGCTTGTCCAACAAGTAAGGCTGTAGGCTTAGCTTCCTTGTCGAGCAAGTAGAGTAGTATCTTGAGTGTTCTTCAGATGGAGACTTGTGCAACAATGCCCGAATTATAGCTTGATCCCGAGCCTTGGCTTCGCTCCCGAACTCGCACAAAGGGACCCACCCCGGAGGTTTGGGTGGTGGTTCCCCCTCCGATGCTTAAGTCGGTTATCGGGAGTTGTAAGAGAAAGTAGAGATAGAAAGAGAAAATGAGAGAGAATTTATCGGAGTAACTTTTCACTTGTTTGCATTGAATGTGTTTTTCTCCCCGATTTCGGGGTATTTATAGTGATAGCAAGTTGACAGCTAACCTTAAAACCGACCTACAATAGTGGCCTCGATTGGCCGAGGAATCGGGTCACGCCACGTGGCGGACAATGACCGGGGGAATGTCTATTATCCACTCTCCTTCAGCCACTTGGCCTTGTTGGGCTTCGACTAATGGGCCGTAACTTGATCCTTTTAACTCAAGTGAGTATAGCCCGTAGATTCGGTTTACTCTTATTTTAAAAATAGGGCGACACGTGTACGACTCTGATGAGCCCATGTGTCGTAAAGGGAGCCGTAGATATTATGCTACAACAAGAAATATAATTAATTTTACAAATTAACATATCTCCCTTATTATCCACAACTTGGAATGTAGCATGAATTCTAGTTGTTTTTTGTAAATCCTTACACACATTGAACCTGTAGAATCAACAATAGTTATATCCACCGCAACTCTGTTGAATTAACAATTAATGATACTAATATGAATAATACATATTATTGCATACAAATTAAATTGATTTCAAGTCATTAACAATTTAACATACCCAGATGTATCTAAGAAATTTGTCATTCCGCAATGAGTGCACGTACAACAATATACATTGCCTTCAACATGTAGACCACAAAAATTGCAAATATAGTGCCATGTCAAACTAGACATATCTATGTCAACCAACCTGCCAACTACTCTATAATATTTGGCCTTTAAAAAAAAAGAGAAATTTGTCAAAAACAACCTTTTATAGGCAAGTTTTTGTCAGAAACAACCTTTTAATTTTTTTTGTCAAGAGAAACCTTAAACCTAAAAAATTTTGTCAAAAGAAACCTGATGACGTCATTCCGCCATTGACTCAGTTACTAACCCAGAAAATTTGCGAGAAACAACCTTTTACATAGGTCTGTGAAATACATGTGTGAATCAACGTCGAAAATGGCTAGGTCAACACCGAAGAATAGGTCAGCTAGGTTTCATCTCGCAAAAAAAAATTAGTATAACGTTTTAACTTGCAAAAAAAAATTATAAAAGGTCGTTTCTGACAAAAAAGTCATTATAAAAGGTTTTTTGTAGCAAATTTTCAACTAAGTCAATGCCGAAATAAATTGGTCAATGCCGGAATGACGTCATCAAGTTTCTTCTGACAAAAGTTTTAAGGTTTAAGGTTTCTCTTGACAAAAAAAAATTTAAAAGGTTGTTTCTGACAAAAAGTTGCTTATAAAAGGTTGTTTTTAACAAATTTCTCTAAGAAAAACAATAATAAACTTATTAGTAAAACATTTAAGTGAAGAGATAAGGACACCGTTGTCTAATATATTAATAACAATACCTTTCTTACTGGGAAATAGTTAGCAATAGTTGTTCTAATTGCGTTTGAAGTTGAGATTGTTCTATCTAATGGTAACACAGATTTTGCTATCCAATCACCTTTTCTTCTAGCAAAATTATCCTTTGAAAACCTGAAAACAGTACTTTGCTCAACTTTCGAATAATTTAACAATATCATATCTATAATACATAATTACTCATCAATCTATTAAATTTGTTGCATTATCAATAATAGGATCGGATTGACATATAATTTTGTGTATCTTCTAGTAACTAATAGCTTGCCTACATTAAAATAAGTGAAGTCAATAATAAGTAAAAACCACTAATCATTAACAAATACAAAGTGTTACCTTTAACATCTTGCACATACACACCACAAGCAACTATGGTATTATACTCTTTAACATTGCCTCGGTATTGATTTCCAAAATCAAACATTAGCCCATTCATGATTGTTAGCGTAACTGCCACACGACTGTTTTTTCTCAAATGCAAATTAATTAATATTGATAATATAATTAATCACATGAACAATCAATAATAGTTTAATTACCTCCTATCTAAAATGACAATATCTTGCCTCCGTGTCTTCCCCTCATTGAATGGGACCGGATACTCTATACGTACTATGATACCTAAGACATCTGCAATAATAACTATAAATTAACTAATTTATTATACTTAAGAATAGTAAAAGTAAATGTTCACTTAGATGGTTATAATACCTATCATTCTTGTTGTATGAAAATCATATAATCAATGCAATGTAGTCCAATCAAATTAGAATAAATTTTTGGATAGAGTTCACAGTTCGATACATCTTCATGTATTGATGAAGCCGTCATAATTTGGAGCCTATATTGATTAGGGACAATTAAACTGTTAATATCGATATCAATGACCTTGATATTTTGAAAACAGTAAATTTTCCCTTCATGCAGTAAACTAATAAACTGTTGAATGTCACTTGGCTCGATTATACATTCAATTGGTTCACCCTTTAACAAAAAAAAAAAACATTACAACATGTTAGATTATCCTTTCAAATACTCAATAGTATGTAATAGATTTGAAACCAATTAGTTCATCAATTCAACAATATCAAACATACTAACATAAGAATCAATTAGAACCATGCGTAGTTGCGAACCCATAGGTTCACTTTCGTAGGTACTGTCAAATAACCTTAGTAACCGTCCTTTGACATTCCATATGCTGCAATACGGATGCAAATACATGAATGGCGCATACAGTGTTTGACTCATTTTTTAGAAAATTTGTGTTATAAGAGTAAGAGTTGGAAGAGAATGTTTTGTGTAACTAACGATTTATCAAATAGTATAATGCATTTTCGACATAATAATTCCACAATCGTAGTGTATATATATATATATATATATGTATGTATATATATATATATATGTATGTATATATATATATGTATATATATATATATATATATGTATATATATATATATATAGGTAATGGACAAAATTATAACGCAAAATGGAAGTTATTGTTCGTATTTAGGTAGTAAATCATGTTATCTATTATAAATAGATATGAGTAGATTATGTGGAATTACAATCAATCAAACAAATCTCTTAAATCTAAGATTTTCCAATATCATAATTGACCTTTCCTAAAATTTTGGCACAATCTTAGGCAATTACATTTATCATAATTTATTGAATTCAAAAGTGAGATTATCAAAGTAAAACAATTACATTTATCATAATTTATTGAATTGAAAAATGTTGTATTCATCTACTAAAAAAACGGAAATTTAAACAACAAATTTAATTTGAATTCTTCATATCCCTCCTATTTCATCATTGTTAAGAAAAATCGAACTTCCCAGTCACATTATTTAATCATTACAGTTCCGGTTTTTATTAATGATGATAAAGCATTAAAGATAACATAACTTTGAAGACTACATAATATTCGCACTTCTCATCTACTAATCGTTGATTGTGATAAAGCATCAAAGATTACATAAAATTAGCACTTCTCTATGGACATGTACTAATTGTTCAAAACTTGTTGCCATTCATCCATAATTTCCTTCAACACATCTAAAGCTTTCTCAATAACATTGAAAGCATGGGGCATGTTATAATGAAATCCAAGACAATATTTTCCCTCTTCGTTATATAGATGCCATAATTTGTTAATTGGATCACTAGCTCTCTCTTTCACATAAACACGTTCTTGTAAAATGCTCCATGATTTCCATAATCTTTCTTACTTGCTCCAAAAATTTTGGATCACTAACATCCATTTCAAATTAAAAAAAACGAAAGACCTAATATTAAAAGGATGAAAATTTAAAGAAGAAGAAATGAACTTGATAGTTTTATGGAATAAGTGAAATGAGAGGTAAACCTTTATAGGAAATAAGTGGAAAGAGAGGTAGACCTTTATAGGGAATAAGTGGAAAGAGAGGTAGACCTTTATAGGGAATAAGTGGAAAGAGAGGTAAACCTTTATAGGGGAGAGGTGAATTCGGCTAGGGTTTTATGGTGGGTAGTTTTAATATTAGGTGAAATTAATTCATTCATACTTGGTGGTTGCATTAAATGAGTCAAAGTTCATAAGTGCAATGTTATGACAACTACACCTTTCAATTTCAAATAGGGTGACGATTTTATATGTATTAAAGTTCACCTAGGGCCGAAATTAGTAAAAACACAAATTACAAAAATAAATTTGTAAATCAATCTAGTGCGGCAAAATAATTTGTAAACAATTAGATGGTTATTTTGCTATAGATAGATTGATAAATCATATGCCGTTAATTAACATAACATATAATATTATAAAGATTTAATTAGACATACGTACATCTAAATATTCATAAAACCAATAAAAGTTGAGATTATCAAAGTACAAATATTACGTTCTATCGTGCCTAATGAATTGAAAATTGTTTTATTCATCTAATAAAAAAAAGGGTAAATTAAACAACAAACTTACGTTAAATTCTCTATTTGCCTCCTATTTCATCATTGTTAAGAAAAATCGAACTTCCCGAGCGCACTTTCATTCATAACAGTCCAATTTGTCATAACCGTTGGAGAACGAATAGTAATCTTCTATATCCTACATGTAGCCCTTCAAATGTAGCTTATCAATCTTCTTACAAATAACTGGTGTCTTGTCTACGATATTAGTTTTGTTTCTTATAAAGATTGTGTTTAACATCCTCCTAAAGATCCCTCTACATCGAATTATAGACTCCATATTAAGTTGTCTAAGTGTTCCCCTTAGAATTTTAAGTCCATTTTCTCTAGTAGCTTAGCACTTGGCACATAGCCAAATTAGGCCTAGTAAATAACATGACATTGTATGTCCCACTTTCGTTGCTTCAATCAAGGTACACACGCCATTATTGTAGTTATTATGGGAAAAAATTTGTGCCTGTATAAAAAATTAAAGTTAGCAATTTTATATACATATAATACAATAACGCCAAATATTTAACCAAATTTACGATTTTAGGTCAAAAAAATTATACTTAAAGAATTTATTATTGGGTTAGTTTTCAATACTTTAAGGATAAAAATTTATATATCAATGAATAGTATTAAAACTTAATGAAACCAGTTTATAACATTAAATTATGCCAATAAATACATATAACTTATAAAACCTTAACTTGCCAAGCCATATCGTAGAAGTGCATCCGGATTATTGCACTTAAGACCTTCCAAAAAAAATCTTAGCATTACTATTTATCATCCATATACGATCGATTATGGTCTCCAACTCTCCATTGCTACTTTTTTCATGACATGTTCATTATTTGATAGGCTATATAGCAACTTGCAACTAACGAAAAAAATAATCCGTAAATAACAATTAAACTAACATGAACTACTAAAATATTATTTGCAAATATGGAAGAAACAAAATACCTTAATTTGCAACTGAATAAAGCAAAAGGGTATTGAGAAGTAACGCGTCCAAGTATGTCAATTGTGAGTTCATTAGTTAAAGAGGCAAATAAATTTCCTCTAGGTAGACACCTCTTCTTAATGGCCGAAGGTTTTTGAGGTGTTGAAGCTTTTCTCTTCATTGCAAAAACGTATCGAGTGATAATAAAATCAATCGAAAATTTGTGTGTGTGGAAAAATGTTAACCTTTAGGAGTATATATTAAAAAAACCAAAACACTTGCCATTATGAATCACTCAATTAATAGGAAAACTTCCTTTATTTACAAAAACATGTTGATAATTTATGGCATAACACATATATGGCAAACCGTCCAAGATATTATATTTAGGAAAGTGTATACTATGTAATATTTATTGGTCTAATTGATAAATTTCACCTAGGAGTTTTTATGCGTTTAATTCAAGCAAATAAATAACTTCATTTAAAAAAAACTCATATCTATTATGTTTAGGAAAGTATATAGTATGCATTATTATTTCGTGGTCTAAGTTATATGTTATTCAAAACTAAATTTTTCATTTGATATCTTAATAGCAAAATTTATTACCTCAATCTAATATGTTAAGGCTAACCAATTTGTAAACAAATAGATACAAATATTTACTAAACAATGTAAATAATTACGAAAACAAAATTATATTATTAAGCCTCAAAAATTACATACGAATAAAAAAAATGAAACAACCAACATTATTGAGTATTTGGATAGGGTAATTCGACTAGTGTTTTGAGGTCAAATTAATTCATTCAAAGTTGGAAGTTGTTTTAAATGAGTCAAAGTTGGTAAGTATGACAAATACACATTTCAATTTCACCCTAGGAATTTGATTTTCTATGCAATTTAATTCAAGCAAATAAATAACTTCCTTTAAAAAAAATGATCACATCTATTATGTTTAGGAAAGTATATATTATGTATTATTTCTTGGTCAATTTATCGGTTATTCGAAACTAATTTTTTCACTTGTTATGTTAATAGCAAAATTTATTAGCTCAATCTAATATGTTAAGGCTAACCAATTTGTAAACAAATAGATACAAATATTTACTAAACACTATAAATAATCACGAAAACAAAATTATATTATTAAGCCTCAAAAATTACATACGAATAAAAAAAATGAGACAACCAACATTATTTAGTATCTAATAATTCAAACAAATCTTATTGAGTAAGAAATTTACAATTTAAACATCCTTTTAATTCATCATCGATAAGAAAAAGCGAATTTCTCTATCACACTTGCAATTTTCACATTCGACTTTATCAAAACTGTTCTAGAAGGAATAGTAATCATCTATATAACACTTGCTCACATTCATAGCATGTTTTAGAGTAGTCTCACAAAATATTGGATGCTTCTTTAACATCACAATTCTACTCCTTATCCAAATAGTACTTAGCATCCTTCTAAACTTCCATCTGCATTGAATAACAGATTCCGTACCAACTGATCTTATTAAACCTTTTAGAATTCGTAGTCCTTTTTCTGTAAATGACGTGTCCCTATAACATACCAAAACTAAGCCTAGTATGTAACGTGACATTATATGTCCAGTCGATGCAGCTTCTTCCAATTTTGCCAATCCAGTATTCCAATTAGTATGAGTAAAAATTTGAACCTGTACATAGTAATTATAATTAGTAGTTGACAATTTCGAAAAAGTGAACAAAAAAGGTTGGGATTAAAAAAACATAGTAATTAGTGTCAATGAAAATTGACAAACAATATAGTAAGTGAACGTACAATGCCATAACGAAGTAGTGCTTCGGGATTTTTGAATTCAAGGCATAAAAGAAAAAACCTTTTAGCGGAACCATCCAATAGCCATACTCGACCAAGTATCTTCTCAATTGAAACACGTTTGATGACATGTTCGTCATTTGAAAGACTACATAACAATTTGCAACTACAAAAGATTTATCTTAAATTGTTAGAATTATTATATTATTATTATTAGAAGATATTAATAAGACAAAGATTGATAATAATTTACAAACCTTAATTTGCAATTGAATAAACCAAAAGGATCATCTTCATCAACGCGCCCAAGTATGTCTAATGTGATCTCCTCAGGAAGACGGGTAAACAAATTTCGTTTAGGGTAATATACCCTTTTCATGATGATTTTTTTCTTTTAAGTACTAACAATATTAGAATTACAATGAGTCTTTTGTGCAATGATTTTCCCCTTTTTCAAGTGTTTAGGGCAATATATGTTGTAATTATATAGAAAAAGTTTGACCTCACTTTCCTAAATGTAAGATAACCGTCCATAATTAAGACAATGTGAAAATGGAAGGTTTTAGTCAAGTGAAACAGTGCAATTTTTAACCTTTCCATATGCATTGTAATGTTCCATATTTTTTAAAAATTTAGTCACAAAATCACGGGATTTCCTAAAAATGTAAAAAACAATTTTAGTCATAAATAATATGTAAATTACTTTTTATATTAATTTAGTCATAAGATCAAATGTAAAACATTTTTGATAGTAATTGCCTAATAATGTCAAAATTTTCAAAACCGTAATATTTCTTTTAAAAAATTCGGCCAAATGCAATTATTATTACAAGTAGGTTGGTTGTTCACATTAAATATATGCTTGGGGTGTTTGACTATATTTAATGCTATAAATATTCTTCTCCTTACATTATAATTTGAATCCAAATTGCCTAATATACCGAATTATTTTGAATCCTATGACAAAAAATTTAAAATCGTAATATTTCCTAATTGACAAAAGAGATATTTTAGGATTCAAAGTATTCTCTAATTGCCTAATATATTTAAGTTATTTTCTAATTGCCTAATATATTAAGATTTGAATCATAACACCCTAATATATGAATATTTGAATCCTAATTGCCTAATAAATTTAAAGTTTTTTTCTAATTATTCTAAAGTTAATATATTCCTCCTAAAGCCTGATTTTTTGCACGAAAATTAATTGTAAATATTTCATACTTGCGAAAAATGACATAAGATATTTAATATTATTTATTCATACATAAAAAAATGAAAAATACATAGCCGAAATATTCAAAAGTGAATAACTTAGATAAAAGGACTAATACTATAATAAAATGGCTATTAATATCCAAAATAGCCATCCTAATCCTTCGAAAATGAATCTATTCCACTGATCACTTGTTATGAAACTTGACGTGCAAGCTCAAATTGGTTGCGTGCATGCATAATTTGAGCTATCCAACCAACAGTCCCGTGTCCATTTGCATCTAATTTATCTATTCTGTTGTTATATCCTTAATCTTCTCTTCATAATCTAAAAACGCTTGTAAAAGTGAATTAGTTGCATCCACATAATTCTTCAATTGTGCTTCAACTCTAGAATCCATGGAGAAGAAGGAAAAGTGGATGCTTATAAGAAAATGAAGGTAGAATATGTATAGAAAAGATGAAGCAAAAGAGTGAGAAGTGAAGTGAATAAAATAAGCTTATGAGCATATTTATAGCACAAAAAATTCGGCCATAGCATAGAAACCCTAATAGGTTGATTGTTGACATTAAATATATAGTTGGCGTGTTTCACTATATTTATTGTTTTTTTTTTTAAAAAATTACATGTAATAGGTGGTGTTCAAATAAAAACACACTAAGTGGTTAAGGACAAAAAAATTCGGCCAATGTAATAGAAAGAGAGAAATTATACCAATAGGTTGGTTGTTCACATTAAATATATGATTGGGGGTATTTGACTATATTTATTGTTGTATTTTAAAAATAGTATATGTAAGACTTGGTATTTGAAATTAAAGCACAATCTATCTATTATAATGTACAAAAAACAAATCGGCCAAATGCAATAGAAAAACAAAGGCAAAACCAATTACATTAATGTAATATATTCGAAAGTAACATTAACAAAGCAAAGAATGCGTTATTGTAATATATTATTATTATTATTATAATAGATATTATTTCATTGGCACTAAAACAAAGCAAATATTGAAAAATATATTACTAATCGTTAGCTTAAATAACGCAACAACGCATTATTTGTAGGCGGTGTACTTCTTCTTCATTCAAGTTGATTTCTTCAAATGAAACTCGAGATACTTTATAAGCTATTTGAGGATTGCAATGAAGAAAGTGTAGTAGCATATATTCTAAATCCAACAAAATCCTAGAATCCTTCGTTGTGGAAAATACATATTCCACCATATATCAGTTATTTGAATTCACATATGGATCAATTGTGACATCATCGCAAACTTTGTAGAATTTTAGATGTCCCGAATCGAACATTGTTAGTGCCGATCTTTCATGATCAAGAAAATTTGAGTATTCCACTTTGGATGCCAAATCTTTAAACGTGTATGTGAAGATGATGCATCTAATGAACCATATTCATCGGCCATATGAACAAAGCGATTTTAGAGAAATTCGAGATAGGGTTTAGGAAGTTTGATGGTGTAGTGCAAAGAAAATATGATGAGGATATTTATAGTCCTAGAATTTGGGTTCTAGTGCAATCAAACGATTTTCGAGATACCAAAGATTGAAGTGCGATTTTTTTTTAAAGCTAATGTACATAATCGGCAAATAGAAAGAAAGAAAAAATAAATCCTTAAAATCATATACAAAAACGGCAATAGGGAGGATTGTGAGAATCAATCCCTAAAATCACGATTTGCAATTAGAGAAAATGAATTGAAACTTTCCATTATCAATTCCCACAAATCACGCCAATCAAAATCATCCGGATTCTTACACGAACCAAGCTGATTTCGTGGGCCTTCTTACACGAATCATAGTAATTTTTGTGGGGCATTTGCTAGCTAGTACGACAATCCTACGTGGCAGCATTATACTCAATGCCGAATCCTCTGTGTCAACTTCTAAAGCTATGGATTTTGTAATATATATTATAATAGATGGATTTACTAAGATACACACCTTATAGTACAATTCAAGTAAAATAGTCCATTTTGCAGTCACTAAAGTTTCAAATTTTTGTACCTATAGTATTTGTCATATATTTTGGTATGGTCAATCAACATTCATTTGTAAGCAATAATAAAGTACCTTATAACCATATCATAGAGCATAGACACGAAAATTTCAAAATAGTTGGCAAATCAAAAATAAAAGCAAAACTTTGTATTAATATTTGTTAATCATACATTTACATAGAAGTAGAGGTGTCAATTCAGTTCAACAGTTCAGTTATGGTTATAACCAAACAGTTCAGTTGATATCAGTTCAGTTTGTACCGGTTGAAATAATTAACAGTTGATTCGGTTAACAAACTTTTCGGTTCGGTTTAATTCGGTTTTTTTCCTTTCCATTTTCGATTCGGTTCGATTGCGGTTTAAATCAGTTTTATCCAAACAGTTAAACCAACCAACGGTTGAATCCATAGCGCTTAAAATTTGTTACGGTTATTTTCAGTTTCGTTTCGGTTAATTTCAGTTATTGACGAAAACCACATAACTTCGGCGATAATCGCATCGGTTCGGGTAGAAGTTAATCACATTCTTGTATTTGTTTAGGGAAAAATTGAGCTTCATGTCGGGTTTTGGCCATATGTTTTTTCGGGTCCGGTTAAAAATTAATGCAACAAATAAGTGTTGTCGGCACTTCCGCAATTGCCTCAAAAAAAATAGTTGTACTTCATAAAAACGTATATGAAAGTGACATTGGTAAAAGTGTATTTTAATATATATATATATATGATTTGGAATAAGACAAATTTATATAAGTCGATATTCAAACTTTTAGTTGTATGCAAATCATATCATATTTGATTTAAAAAGGACGTCTCAAATCAATATAAATTATTATAAACTTCCTCAAAAGACGAGTTAGACATTTTAAAAAAGTTGATTATATTAATGTCTTACTTTAACTATAAGGGTTTACTATAAGTCTATAACGATACTAGTCATTGAGGCTGAAAAACATATAATCGACGTAAAATAAGTTAATATTATATCATATCATATCAAGGTATCTATGTGTGACAGTAAAGTAATTAATTGAAAATCACTTTGCTTAATTTAAAGTAAGATTAAGTTGTATCCATTTTGATTTTAAAACATAATATTCGAGTGAACCAAATTGATATTGGATTACAACGAATCTCGAACTACAACGAATCTCGAACTACAACGATTAAAGAATGTGAAAACCAAAATGGATTGAACTTCATTACCAATTAGATTAAACTACCACTATATTAAAAAGATGGTTTGTTGTCTTCTTAATATTGGGATTGGACCAGTTGTCCAGTTTAAAATTAAGAGTATGCTTGTCTCTTACAAGTTACAAGACCAATTGATTGAACATAACATTGCTCCATGCCTCCATTACAATATCGAAAATAATATTGAAGTGAAATAATTTAGTATAAGGTTATTAGATATTATATCAATGTGAAACGATAACATAAATGAAGATAAGAACACTTCAATGTAGTTAATCGTTTATAAGTTACAATTATTTTAAATTTCAAATATCTAATTTAACTGAAACAAGTTACAATTATATTATGAAGATCCATGGATTGAAAAAGGAAGAAACGTCACATAGTTTCCTGCTGCTTGTAATACAAAAATACCAGCCTTGACAACGGTTAAGACTTAAGAAGAAGAAGGCCATGTCTATGGATAAACGAAACAAAGGTCGCAAGACGTAAACTATATACTACCATCATCAACACAAAAACAAAAATCCTTCTAAAACCACATAATCCCCCCTGTTTTCTACAACTAATCATAATTACTCAAAAATATCCACACAAAAAAACCCAACTAAATTAGAGAATCATAATAAAAGCAACCATCCTACTCAACGCAAAATGTAAAAACCCCAAATAAATTCACCACAATCACACTAATTAGACATATCAACAAACGAATCCAATCAATTACAAATCTAAATGAAACAAAAATCGACCGAGTTGAGAAGATACTGAGCATAAATTAACAAAAAGCGAAGAATCGAACCCGCGGTCGTATATAGTATAGTGAGGAGTGTTGTAACTTGTAATCAGAGAAGTAAGTACGTAAATCGGCCCACTTCGAGTTCCCAGGCGCGGTTAGACTCTTTATAATCGACGTCGGCGCCGAGTTCGACATTAACGCCGGAAAAGTTCGCATTTGCTCCATCGAGGAGCTGAAGGAGACGAGTGAGAGGCAAGTATACTTAGGGTTTTGTTTTAGAGTGGGTCTCCATTTGGTTGGAGGAGAGATACACTAAGAGTAAGAGAGAGAGGGAGATTGGTGGGAGGAAAGATGGATGGTAGTCGTTGGATGTGTTTTCAGGGTTCCAATCCGACCGACTATGTTATTGATCCGTGTCTTCTCTTGTGACTGATTTTGGGTCGTAGATCTTTTCTATCTAGCGGTTGATATGGCACTTAGGAGACCCTTGTGGATTGTACTTTAGATAACAACTTCTTTGTATGATAGAAATTATTATTATTATTATTATTATTATTATTATTATTATTATTATTATTATTATTATTATTATTATTATTATTATAGTACTAAAGCGGTAAAGTCTAATGATCTGATAATTTTATTATACTCGCTTTTGGTGTGATTTTCAATACGAAACCGAAATTAACCAAAACCAAACTGAAATTAACTGTTTGAGCTGATAGTAATAGGTAAAAGTCAATTGTTTGGTTCGAACCAGGACTGAACCATTTAACTGAATTGACACCTCTAAATGGAGGGCAGTAGATGTAGAGTAGTCGCATCTTTATTGTAATTTATTAAATCTATGATTTTTGTATAGTTAGTTTAGATTTGTAAAATATGAATATTGGAGGATAAATAAATTAGCAATTTTGTCCTAATTTTGTCTTTTTGTTGAAATGTTTTGCTTTATAGTAATTTTAGTGTGAATGTTCTTTAAAGCTCATAGCATTCAAACTACCTAAAGGTTTGAGATAACATTTTCAACAGGAAGTTTATTAATAGAAATTATTTAATATTAATAGACGGTTTTTGATATGCAATTTGTGAAGGGTATGTTGAGAAATAAAAGAAGACTAATTTAGGTAGTAGATATAAATCATCTTAATGTAAAATGACAAATGTGTAAAATGTCTTTTTTTAAAAAAGATCTTGTCGTGGGAAGTTATTACGATCAATATTTCAAATGTGTTGTGGCTCAAATTTTCAATGAAATACAAAAAGGTTTAATAGATATGAACATATCATTTTATAATGAGATATAGCGACAATGTCATAACTTTATATTAATAATATAATATCATCATAAATTTATGTGAGTATTAATATTATCATCATAAATTCCGTGAATTGGAATACTATCATGAATCTAGGTAATATGTAAATTCAGTTCGTTACAGTTAAATTTTTTTTTATAACAATTTCAACTTAAATCGGTTTTAGTTCGGCCCGGTTTCGGGTCTGGCCAGTTCAGTTCAGTTTCAGTTTCAGTTTGAATCAGTTCAGTTAATTCAGTTACATATTCAGTTCAGTTCAGTTCAGTTCAGTTGATCGATCAACTTTTCAGTTTTCCACAGTTATTTTCAGTTACAGTTTGTTTCAGTTCAGTTGCAGTTCAGTTTTGGTTATTTATTTACAGTTTATTTCAGTTTCGATTATCATTTTTCGGTTGATTTCATTATGCTTAATCCAGTTCAGTTTAATTCAGTTCAAATTTCAGTTATTTCAGTTCAACCAACAGTTTATTAACCAAACTGACAGCTCTACATAGAAGTATATCATATTCTCATTGATATGATTTGCACATGTTCATGATTCTGTAGCTAGGGTGGTCTACTGGCAAACAAGATGTTTCGAATGGTGGTGAAATTAATAATGAGCAAGTTTGTTTCTTGCTTAGGTTTTTTTTTCACTTTATAATTTTTTTCTTCTTTGACTAGATATGTTTGCATGAACCAGTAAAGCAAACCACGCAGTGACTTGGCATTCACTCAATCACTTTATAATGGTGCATTAATATTTTTGCCCCTTTTGCGTTTAAAATACTTGCTCATTCATGATTCAACGAAGCTAGAGTATATAATTTCATCTGAAGAATATATAAGTTATTAAAAGTGCGATGATGAACTATTAAGGTCTATTATTTCGGTAACAATAATATGGCACTGGTCAAAAATGATGATAAAAATGGTTGGTGAGTGGCAACTTGCACAAGTTTTTTTTTAAAAACTATTTAGCTTTCGTTGATCCCCGATGGATTTAAGTGTTTCAATCTAAGGAATGTTGTTGGCAATCTCTTTTTATTTTCATTTTTTTGACATCGCAAAAATTTACATTAATTAAAAACAGAATTTCAACATAACGTTGTCACAACTAAACATGAAACGAAAAAGCAAACGAACACTAAGGTGAGCTTCACTTGCTCCTACATACGCTACGAAGAAAAACCAACTTGTTGATGGTCCAAATGAACCTTATCTTGCGCGATTTGTAGTGGGTTTGGGTTATATGTCTTGAAGAGAAAGACCTGATATAATGAGAGAGAAGTTGTTAAGTCTATTGAGATGCTAAACCTAGACGATCTTCGGGATAGATTGCCGCTTTTATCTTGTAGAACCCTTTATTCACAAGATGATAAATCCCAAGATCCTTGAGCAAAAAAAATCTTCCTGAGATTCTATTGATTGAACTGACAAAGAAAGCACATCCTTTGGTGACTTCTGACCCTGCTGCGAGGGTGTCCAGAGTTTTACCTCGCAAGACTGAAACTCAAAATGCGTGGAGGTCGAAAAACTTGCCCCAAATCAAATTGGAGGGCTTCCACCAGATGTATTTTTGAAGTGTGATGACTCCACAAGTCATCATATGCACTTGGGGTGAAGTATATTGATTTACTTCACCCAACATTCGGATCCCAAAATCCAATCCTGCAATCTCGAAACTAGAAGATCGAACCATAACAAAATAATTTCTAACCTAAATCGAGAGCCTCCTCTTATCTTACCCAACACTCGGACTCCTAAAAGCTGCATATACCAAACAATAACAAACTCCAGGAGCAATTTCTCTATGGATCAGATTTCCTAGATCATTCTTTGTCATAGGAAACCAAAATCCTTCTATTGCCCACCTAACACTACTAAATACCACCCTAGCAAATACAAGAAGGAAAGTGGGTTGCCCGTTCCCCTTCCCCTGTTAGCTTTCTGTTTGGTTTGCTAGTGAAGCGTCCTTGTAGGAAAAAAATAATTGGAGACGGAAACGCTAATGGTAAATCTTATATTATTGCATTAATGCATTATATGTATATTTGAAACTGCAAATTAAATCAACACAAAGAAAGTGGTGTTTAAAATAGTATTAGGTACTCATGACTCTTCCCTTCAAAAAAAAAAAAGTACTCATGACTCTTTTTTTTAATTTGCGTAATCTCTCTTCCTTTACTTGACATGCTGTACGATTTCTCTTCCTTTAGATTTGGTTGTATTAGCATTAGGCTGTACTTCCTCTTTTCAAAGTTGTTAAAATCGAGATTCTAATTTGAATCGAAAATGACCTATAGAATCGAATCGTAAAATCGAATCGTAGAATCGTAAGATTCTACAAACACGTATAATCAATATATTACACTCAATCTTCATTGAATATGCTAAAATTATAAGTTAAAAGATCTAAAAATTAGAAAAAAATAGTTGTTTACCAACTATATTAGCAATAACTAACAATATATATCTATTATTTGCTTTGTTAGCATGATTTAAATTTGCGAGATTTTCGCTAGTCAACATAAATGTATAGAATCGTCTAAAATCGTAAATCGAATCGTCTACCATATTTTGAATCGTAAAATCGTAAGATTTTAAGATTTGAATCGCGATTTTAATAACTTTGCCTCTTTTCATTAACAATTGGTCTTGTAAGAGACCGCCTACTTTTAATTTAAAATTAGACACGTACAAGCCCAATATTAAGAAGAGAACATGCCACCTTTTTAATATAGTGACTAATTTAATCAATTTAGGGACTAGTTTGATCTATTTCGTGACCGGTTTAATCCGTTCGGTAAGATCGCTAGGGTTGTTTTTTAAAATTGTCTGTTGCAGTTCGAGAATCAAGAAAACTAAGGAAGCTAAGGAGAAGAGAAGGGATGACGAGGATGGTGTTGGGTTAAAGTGAAATGGAATGGACCTGTTAGAAAAATTCAATATTTGGGTTCGTCTAATTTTATGTTAAAATTAGACCGCCTATTCAATAATTTGTATTTCACTATTGTACGATTTCTCGTTGTCAAAAAAAAAAAAATTACTTGACATCCTGTTAGACATAAATTTGGGTTTGACATATTCACTTTTATTTATCAACTTAATATTTTTTGTATGCTATCATAGATTCGTAGTTCCGAAAATAATACGGTCTAATATTTTTGAAATTGTAATTTTTTGTAGTACAACTTAACCATTTTCACTTGTTGGAAATTCTACGCATCAAAATCATCAAGACGCATGAGGTTCAATATTTTTGGCAAGCCATATATTTTTCTAATAATAAATACTATGTCATGGTTAAAACTTAAAAATACAAAGGATTATCATCTGAGTAGTTGCCTCATGAATCATGATCATATCTAGCTATTACAGAATTACTTGAAATTCTACGAATTTCTTAATTTCTCTAGTGAAGCATATGTTATTTTCCTGATTACATTAAATTTTTTTTAGAGGAATAATTACATTAAATTATTGTAACAATAATTAAACAATGACTAAGGATTTATTTTAATAGATATTTGCATAATATTAACTTTATATAATTTTTACAAATACATAACTAAAGATATTAATGACAAAAGTTATGTGATGGCAAACATAAAAATCAAAATATTGCACTTATTCATAAACAATACATAAATTCTACATCCTGTAGTTATAATCCTTCAATGAAAGCTTTTTTTTGGGTTGCTGCAAAGTGAAAGTTTGAAAGAAAAGCATGAAGTAAAATATCCTTGTCAGACTGTGCAAGAATGTGAAGGAGGAGCATGTTAAGTGTGGTAGACATAATTACGCTCACATGCCATCCAACCTCAGCGTAAAGAGCCTTTAGTATATTATATTGTCATTCAAGGCTGCAGAATAACAGTAAACAGTTAACTACATAGTAAAATAGCGATCGAGGTGGTCTTGTTACTGCTCGCCTCATACTTCAAGTGGTCCTGATTTTACAATCATTTTGGAATTTACCAGTAAAATAGCTGTTGAGGTGGTCTCGTTTTCAAAGACGCCTTGTAAATTTCGAACCTTTATGACCCAAGATCGTTGCAATTGATGGCTAAAAGCTTCGAATTTAGTTATCTTCATGGAAGATTAAATTTTGATAAAAGCCCTAAATTTAATTTGTGTTTCAAATTGTTTGATTTCTTGTGGGTTATTGTTCAAATTTTTGGTATCAATTTGTTCGAATTTTCACAATCTTGAATAGCCACAAATCGATTTTGCAATTGTTGCAAAGATCGGATTTTTCTTTCAAATTTGTTGTGTGCATCCTGCGTGCACCAAGCGATCGAAGATGAAAGGGGCGCCTGGTGGTTGCGCTAGTCCATTGTGCACTAATAGGAATAATACTACCTCCGTCACATAATAGTCTGAACACTTTCCTTTTATGTTTGTCCCAAATTAGTTTGAACACTTCCATTATTGGCATGGTCCCACCATTAATATATTATTTCTTTTACACATCTTTGGCCCACACTCTACCTTTTATCAATAAAAAGTTACCCAACTTTCTCTCTCCTCTAATAAAAAAAATACCCCACCAACGCCTATCACATCTACTTTTCAAATAAAATAATATCTCGATAACCACACCACACAGTGTGTTCATATCTTTTTGGGATGAATGGAGTATTAAATTAATGCGGTCTTTGAAGGGCCTATTGTTGCGATTTTCAACGCACAACAAATTAAGGACCAGCTAGGTTTACATGTTGCTACGGTCATAAAACCACAGTTTTAGGTTGACCTATTGTTGTGGTTATTACAAGAAACCGCAGCAATAGGTGAGTGAGTAGAAAAAAAATTGGCCTTTTGTTATGAAGGAAAAAAATTGTATGGAAAAAAAATGACCGAAAAAGAGAAATGGAACTAAAGAATCAACAACATAAGTTATTAAGTTGTAGAACAATACATGATTCAAACGTAATCACAAAATCAAATTAACGTATAAAGAGTAAAATGGCAGTTACATAAAAAATATAAAAGATCAAAAATAAAAATGAAAATAGGTAGTTACAAAAAAAAAATACAAAATATAAAAAATCAAATATAAGAACAAGAAAATCGAAAAGAGTAAAAAAAAAAAAAGGAAAACAAAACTGAGACCACCGCCGTCTCGCTACCAGCACAACAACATCACCACCAGCAGATTCGAAAGGTTGAGAAATTCGCCAGAGCCGATGATGAACGAGCAAAACAAACCTATTGCTGCAATTCTCTAAGAACAACCGCAATAGGTTGTTTTACATGCTTTTGTTTCTTCTCCACAGTCCATTGTTGCGTACGGGTAACACCGCAATAATTCAATCGCAACAATATACAATTATTCTACTAATGGTGTCTGCGATAATTTTAGAGGTGAAGGATGAGAGATAAAACCAAGGGATGGTGAAGGAGGTGGAGGAGAGAGAGAGAAAATGAGGGGGCGATGGAGGAGAAGAGAACAGGAATCTTTGATGACGTCAAAATCACCAGATCCCTTGTTTTCGATGACAGATTCTTCGCTGTCTGCAGCCTAATTTGTCTCAATCGACACGCAGATGAGTGTCTATGGTGGAGAAATGGTGGAGGAAAAGGCGGAAGGTGAGAAGAGAGAGAATGAGGGTGGTTGGAGGTTTAGGGGCTGCGGTGGGGTTTCAGGGGTTGGGTGGGATTTTGGTGCATCAGGTGTGGTTTCAGGGCTGGGCGGGGTTTTGTGGCCGGGTGGGTTGGGTTTCGGGGGGCCGGGGGTGAGGTTTCTGATGGGATGGTGGTGCTTTCAAGGCTGGGAGGGTGCTACGCTTGGTAGGGTTTAAGAGAAGAGAGAGATTGTAAAAAAGAATTAAAAAGGCACTATTATCTTTGTTTTGAAATAGTTAACGCCATTAACCATTCCGTTAGGTTTAATGACAAAATACAAGTTCATGGTTATGCTCCGTCCCGCAATCCAGACCCATCTTTCCTTTTGGAAAAATGGCATATATATCAGGGTCATAATATCCCTAATAATAATTATATAAAGCCAAGAAGCCTGAATAACTTTTAACTTTTGTATATAAAGGAAAACAATTTTCTTTATTAAGAGTTATGTTTTTATAACGGAAAATATATAACATGCCCCAACTTTTTTTCTATATATACATCGCACATGCATTGCGTGTGTTTCCAAGCAGAGGCAAAGCCAAGAATTTTAACTTAGAGGTGAAACCAAAAATTTTAACTTAGGGGAGTCGATGCTTCATAGACGTATAATCATCAATTATAGAATCAACACTAAATCCTCCAAGCTCCAACAATCTCTATTTCTACTACTTACCCGTTGGTTGCTAGATACTCCAATGAGGGAATCCTAATTTGTGTTTTTTCTTACCATTCTAAAAAAAATTAGATAATTGTTGGATCTGACTGGCTAGTGGCTACTATTTTTTGGATGGGATACTTCCTTTTTTTTTAATCTAAGAGTTTGGATGGTACCCTGCATCTCCACAGTAGGCAGTAGGCTACGGTGGCGTTGCAATTTTTTTGTTCCAGATTATGGTGATTTGTCTCTCTGTCTCTCCATTTAACTAAGATTTATTTCCTAATCGGTGTTTTGTGTTCGTATTCTTCATCAAGCAGCTAGACTCATTGTCTCCTATTCTTTTAAATCTCCTCCCACACCTTTGTTGATTTGGTACTTGTTTTTCGAGTTATGGTGTTGTACCTCTGTAATTTCATTATTGAGCCACATTTCATCGTCGCATATTCTATGTAAAATGGACAATGAGTCTAGCTGCCTTGTGCGAGCTAGTCCAGATTTTCAAAGAGAAAACGAGCTAAAGTCCACTCAGAAGCTAGTGAACAAGCTCGTAACTTTTAACTTGAACTTGGGATCAATACTAATGAATCTGCACGATACTAGTAAGGATCTTGAGATATTTGCACGATGATAGAAAGAAAAAAGTCATAATATAAAACAGAACTTAGCAGGTTACAACTTACAGGATTTAAATTTGTTTCAATAAACCTTTATGCTCAAGCCCGGTTCCATATCACTTCCCACCAAATTTGTTGGTTCCATGTGGTGTTTTCTCTATGTCAGTCCAAACTACTGTCTATCTGGGCAAAAAACCATGCTGAGAGAGTGCAATTTCAAATGCCTTTACCCTTTCGCCAGGAACAGAGCCATTCCGATCATAAGATGATATTTCTTCGACGCTCAGATCTATTGCTGCTTTAACCAGCTCTTCACCTACTGCTTTTGCAGCCTCCTGAAATCACCAGATGTGAGAAATGACCTATCTAAGTTTCCACCTTTTTAATATTATGATGATCACTTTGGACCCGACAAAGAAAAATAAAGATACATGAAGATAGGTGGATACTTGAATTCTTCAACAAAATAGCCAGCCTAGTTTTATATGTAATTTTCTGGCAGCACAAACTAGAGAAGTTTGTTGCATTGTGATTAAAAGACAATTCAACTTTGCTGCAAGCAGTAAGCAAGTATCATATGAATCAAAAACTAGGTAGTAGGTACTCCACTACTGTTTGATCAGTAATCCCGATTCAACAAAACATTTTAAGTTCACAATAAAGTATAATCAATTTGACCTGAAACTAGAATATTATATATTTTCCTGTTGACAGTCAGTACAGTTAACGTAAGATAAGTTAACCTTCCAATTTATGAAGTTTATTTCTCCCTATCAAGTAGTCTTCTTGCTGTCAAAAAAAAAGTAGTCTTCTTAGTTGCATCGCAAGTGCAGCAACAATATTATACAGAGGAGACTCAGCTTTATAATTTCAAAGTGCTTACCACTGTACTTATATCAGGATCACTTCGTAAAGATTTCTGCAAAGTGCTTCCATAAAATAAACACTTCTTATTGGCATCATCGATAAGTATCGCATACAACTGCCTGTCAGAACAGAATACTGAAAGTCTTGGTTTGGTTGGTGTACCATTATACTGCAGAAATTAACAACAATTACTTAGAAAATTTCATTTGCATTATGGTAAACTACAAGCTGGTACACCAAGATTGATGTATTAACAACTCAACAATAAGATAAGTGTTACCTAATTTGCGGTAATAAAAAAAATGGGTATGGGAACGCAATTCACTACTAATTTTGTTATATTAGCCCAAAGTATACCACTTGTACTTGTTCGCCCTTTTTCGAATAGTAATTCGCGGGAGATCTAGCGAATTAGGCAATGCTGACAAGCTAACAAATGAAGTGTTTACGGAGTAGCAAGAGAAGGGCTTGAATTGGTTGAAAATGCTCAATGAGCAAAGCTGAATAATTGTATGAGCCATCTAAAAGTAGTTTAAAACCCCAATTTTGCTTGGTCATGGAGGGAAAGTTTGTTACTTGATGTACCATATAAAGCTGCTTCTTTCACAAGTTACACAGGGGCATAGTCCATGAACAATCTATCTAACAAGTTTTGGATTCCATACACTTTGATCAGTCCAGTTTATCCTACAAACGACTGGTATCCTACCTTCTTCTGCAATCGTCTGTTTCGGATTTTGGCACTTTCAGTCCGAGAATTTGCCCTTTTCCTAAACTTCGCTTCAACTACCAAAGGCTTCCAAGCACATCCTACATCCAAAAAAAAAGGCAACCAATGTCATTCTTGAACTTCTAAAACAACAAGTGTTGCACCTTCAATACTCGGAACAATTTTTTCATTGATATAACTAATTATTTTCCATTCCGCTTACCTCTACTTTGCAAAGGAAGCAAGTGAACTCTCAACGGAATCATATCAGTCCTATTGAGATAGCAACAATTCACATGTTGCATTGGATTGACATTCAAAAGAGCCATTGCGTTGAACGTCCTTCAGATTATAAACAACTATATCAACTAATCAACATCACCAGACATCAAATCAACCAACCCTGAAACAGATCAAACACATACATTTTTAGTCAAATCAAATTCCAAAGAAGCAACTATGTTCATTTAAACAATAAAAATAAATTCGCCAAACTTCTAAGAGGAATTTCAACAAACAGGTGGTGTGCAAAGGGACTAAACCCACAAATTTACCTTTAATTGAGGGGAAGGAAAACTACGTAATTAAAAATTACCCTTGTGAATACTTAAATTTTACAAAGAATATGTTAATGGGTATTAAGAAATACTTAAATTGTTAAAATTAGAAAGCTAGTAATTACCGGATTTTCTCATTTCAGGAATCATTTCATGCAGTAGTAAAACTTGTGTAAAACTAAGGGCAATTATTATTTGGTACATAATGTACAGAAACAGAATTAACTATAATTTGAATTTCAAATAATAAAGTTGTAATTGGAAATTTTACTTACCAAACAAAATTATATAGAAACTAAGGAAAGCGCGAAGCAGGAAAACAGTCGATACCACGTTGTTCAGTTGGTCGGCGCCTTCGCCGGTCGGATAAGAGCTGAGAAGAAAGAGCAAGAGAGAGACTACCAATTAGTCTGAACCTCCATACTTTCTATCGGGGTGGAACGAAATTGGTTTCTATCACATAGCAAGTTAGCAACCGCATCCAAATTTTTGTAATTTTTTATACACCATTTGTCATTTTGTGAACGGCCTTAGGATTTGTTCTCTTCGACATAAAAACAACTCAATTGAAGTGAACTAAATTGAACTGATTGCAAGTGAACTGAACTGAATTAAATTATAACTAATGGTAATGCTAAAAATTTAGGAACTGAACTGAACTGAACTAATTTCAACTAAACTGAATTGAACTGAACTGAAAATAACTTGGGGAGAACAGGCCCTTAATACTTTCAAATACGACATTCGTCATTTATCATATAATAGTATTACTATTTCATGAAACTGTATTAGGTTTTCTTATAACAATGCCATGGGTTGAACAATAATTTCTCATACTTTAACACCTTCCTCATTAATATGTAATAAAAAAGGGTCCCATCGAATTTCAAACTTGAAATTATTCAAAAATAAATCGAACTTGGAATTAATGATGGAAGATACCTTAAACTTAGAATTAGTCCTGTCAATACTTCTAAAGTTCTTTAATAATCACTAAATTTTCACTTTTACACTATTCACACACACTCCCCTTTGACTATTTATCGTAATTTATACATGAGGATAAATTTGGTCATTATCCAATTTTGTTAGAGTCGTCTCGATGTATACTTAAAATATCAATTTTTTTGTTATTTTTACTTATAGATACTTAAAGATGTTAATAGGTCATAATAGTACACTAAGTGGCGTGAAATTCTTTATATAGTAATTTTTAAAGAACGTATAAAGTATGATATGTCAGTAAATGAGTAAATTATAAAGGTAAAGAATTCAAATGATTGACGGGGCCGGTGACCTTGACTAATGACTCATGTAGTGAATTGGGTAATCCGCCGTCAATTATCACATATCGTTTTCACCCACTTTTTTTTAGAGCTTTCGCATCACCATTTATTGTCTCTCCTTTTACGCTCTCTCATTGCTATGTTCATATTTGTGTTATTCAGTCACAGTCCCTAGTCGAGTGCTAGGTTGCACAGAGACAGATACGGGTACGGGTTTGGATTCGGGTGCGGGGACGGAAAACGACAAGATTTTGAAATTTTTGGAATGGGTACGTGTACCCATACAGGATACGTATCGTATCACGCACGGGTACGGGTACGAGTACGTGACCTAAAAGAAGTACCTGTGCAACATAGGTCGAGTGTCATCGTTAAGGCAATATTTGACATGAACAAGGAGTATTGTATTTGCAATTAACATTTTCAGGTCATTAACAAGTAATGTTACTTGCTATGGATTTAAATGGTGTTGGGTTTTTATTTTAAGGCCATGTTGGCTCCGAAGTTGTAGTGTTCTAACAACAAGATTACCTTCACATGCAAAACTAATTTCAGTTTTGTTAATGATTTAAAACTTTTAAGTTAGTTATTTAAACCTTGCATAATACCAATTCAACAGCATCTCAATGTCGTAATGTCTAGTGGAAAGTTACAGGTTACAAAAAGAGAAAACGTAGTCAATTAATGTGATGTGGAAACAATGATGGTAGAGTGGCAGTGACGAGACATGTATTATTGAGGATAGTATGAGTATGACTGCATAAATAGGTTGAGGGGAAGGGTGAGGCAAAGGGCTCTCAACTCATAGTGGTGACCGGAAGGTTGGAGAAGCTAGAGGAAGGAGTGGTTCGCCGAAGCCAAAATTATTGGGGGGGAAGGGGGAAGGCTCAAGCGTGCGATGAACAAGTTCCTTTTTTTCCCTACTTGCATCATATGGGGGGGAGAGGATTGTTGGGTGATAGACTGATAGTTGCAAATAATCTTACTTGCTCTTCAGAATTGTAGATCAGAAGGAGGTGGAAATTGTGTAAGATTACTTTCAAGTATCACCCAACAGCCAAAATCATATTCGACACCGCTATTGTTGTCCGTATTCTTGAGCACTTCATACTCTCATAAATTCATAATGATACAACTTTCATCAATTCAGCAAAATCTCAAGAGGGAACAAAATTAAACTTTAAAGGCCTTCGGGAAAAAAAATTAACGAAGTATGAAATAGAAGATCTCGAGTCCGACTACAGCACTTCCTATGGAAAAGGTAAAGTTCTGACCATATCCCAGCTAGCCCTACCCTGCCGGCCTGCCCTGAAGCTAGCATCATCTTTAACCACCAAGATCAAGCCACAAGGGTGCTGGCGGTTGTAGACTCGCTGCAAGTAAAAATTTGAGTTATTAACAGCTCATGCAACAATTTCGCAACGGAAGCAGAAGGTTAAGCAATCTGAACAAAGACAAGAAACTCACTATTTCCAGACTGGTGGGAGCTTCTTTGTCTTCTTGTAGTAACGAGCAAGTCTGTGGATCCTGCTCTCGACCAAAATCAACCTAAACTTGGAGTCTTTGTCCTTTCTGTTCCTCTCCAAATGCTTACGAATAGCCACAGCCTTCTTGATAAGGTGGTAGAGATCCTCGGGAATTTCAGGAGCAAGACCTAACCATAAGATAGGCAGCAAGCAAGACAAAAAAAAAGAGATTATTAAAGTTCAATGCATACAAAACCAACTCAATACAGGACAAGTTTAAGCAACAAGCACAGTCTAGTCTGTTCACATCCCAATCCAGCTAAGAGCGTGTTTAATATGAGATTTTTAAGGATTGGGAATGGAAACAAGAAACCATTGACGTTACATTGTTTGGTACAACAAGTAGGGCAATGGTTTCCATTCCTTGAGAGTAGTTATTTCCACCCGATTATTGCCCTCCTCTACCCTATGGTAAGACATAAGGGTTATCCTCTCGTCAATCCCACATATAAGTGTTTCCTTTTCATAGTGAAACCAAACACCCAAAAATGGTAACAATTATTTTTACCTTTCCTTCACTCTATATAATTCCATTTCCTTTCCATTTCCTTTCCATTCCATGAGTTGAACCAAACATGCGCTAAGATATATTAACAATCATCAATTGCCGAGCTTCACTCATTCACCACAAGCTTAAAATTTAAGAAAGAAGAAAAAGGGACTGCCAATATGCTAATGCACAACCCACAATAAAAATCATATTATGGGAAGAAAACTGCCTAAAACTCTCAAAGTGGAACTTCAAATTCCATTATTAACTTGCAGGTTAAAAGACGTTTTAACAAAGAAAGTTAATCATCATGATACTATGGCAACAAATTGCAATTGGAGAACCATGACGACATTCGAAAACTAATGGACAACATAATGCACTCACACACTCAACCATGTCAACATCTAAATCGAATCATTTAATGGTTCTAGCGATCAACAAGCCTGACCGCAATCAACATCCTCAAAAATATCCAATCTAGAATTCATACAACTTTCATTTCACCACTAATAACATGACCAATACAATGAAAACAGCATAACACAAAACAAAATCATTTTTTTACCAGTCATACAACTTCATGAAAACATGGCATAATATAACAATATCAAACTGCATATAAACTTGATCAAACCCAGAGAAACATCGAAAGATTACCATGAGCCTTGAGAATACGAAGAATCTTGCTGCCAGTAACACTCCTAACTTGAGCAATACCATGAGAATCCCTAAGAATCACACCAATCTGAGAAGGTGTAAGACCCTTCTTTGCAAACTTACAAATATTGTCATCCACCTGCATAAAAATTCAATCTTTCAAAAAATTATCCAATACCCAGAAAAATCAAAGAACTGGGTAATGCAAAAATCAAACAAATCTTCAATTTCCAATCATTTCCCAAAACACCCATTAAAGAGAGGAGAGAGAAAACTAACATCTTGTGAAGAAATCTTGAGCCAAGTTGGAGGAGTGCGTTTGTAGGGGATAGCAGAGGAAGAGATACCCTTACTGAAAAAAAGATGGTACATTTAGAATCCGCCATTAAAGCGGTGAAAATTGAAGTCAAGAGGAGAGAATAATTAAGAGATGAACTTACCCGCCACTGTGCATACGACCCATGGTGACGGCGGAGGTAGGGAGAAGTGATGTGCTCTCTGTGTTTTTGTTCTTCTTTCCTTGGAATACTTCAAAAAAGAAAAACCCTACCTACAGTTCTTTCTTAATGGGTTGTGTTTTAGGTTATATACCATGAATTGGGTTTTGGGCACCCGTTTTACCTAAATGAGTTTCTACACCAAGTTCTTTTAACGGCCCAACCAATGCTACATCAATCCTGATGGCCGATGGGTATCAAGATAAGGAAAGTTCTTACATGGTTTAGACTTTAGAGCATGACCATGCCTTAAAAAAATATGTCATCCCTCTCTGTCATCAACTTTCTATCTCATCTAATAAAAGTTAATCATGTCTTATGATCCATTTTGATAAATACACCCCACTCATGACCCAAAAAAAAAAAAACACCATCCTACTCTCTCCTACTTTTTATTATACCCCATCCCATTTTCTCTCTCTCTTACATCAATACATTATTTATACCTTTTGATATTATACCTTTATAATATCATACAAGATTATAAATAAATTATTTTGCGTATTTACTATCCTAAATAAATTCATTTAGTAGTAATTAATTTTGATTAAAAAATATTATTCAAGAATAAAAGTTTCCAAAAATAATTATTCATGTGTGTATAATGTAGAGAGAAAATAATTAATTTCAAAAGTGTGTCAAAATATAGCAAAATGGATGTCTATTTATAGATCTCAAAAAGATAGGACCATTGGCGAATTTTTTTTTTTAATTTGTATTTTTAAAGTTATTCAGATTACAAAATTTGAATAACAAAAAGTAATCTTTATGACGCACTGTCACATGTCCACAAATGGTTGGCTTGGGTCATAAGATGACCAACCATGGTTTAGGTCATGGCATGACCCAAATACAAACATAGAAAAAACCATGGATGCAACCCGATGTTTTTTTTAGCAAGGTTCATGACTTAATTTTATGTCCAAAAAAAACCATGAGTGGGCATGCTCTTAAGGGGTGTTTGGGTATAAATTATAGGTATAAAGGTATGGGTTTGGAATGTGGTAAACCCATATCAAGTGTTTGGTTAGTGAAAATTCTCATTTTAAAATCAATACCTTAAATCCATGAAGTATAGGGTTTAGAAACCGTTGGGGAGGTGGGTTTCGCTTATACCAAACCCTAGGTATCAATTTTTTAAAAAAAAAATGAAAGAAGTGTATCGTTGGAAGAAAAAAAGAGTAGTGTCGTCGTCTTCTCCATCCTGTCGATCACTTTGAAAATTACATGTAATTGTTTTTCTCCGACTTCTTAAGCATCTATCTTCTCCATTGTTTTCTCTAGCATCGTTTAACAAACAATTGTTTTCTTTTCTATTTCCTCTAAAAAAATGTCTACATATGTTTTTAATTGTTGTACACCTTGACCATTGCTATGTTGATGTTCGCAACTCTGTAATCCCCCATAATTTTAAAGGATTTTATAAATATATTTTATCATTTATATATTTATATTTTAGTTCAAATGATTTTTATTATTAAAGTAGGTTGACTATTTTTGAAAGTCAAATGAAATTATTTTAAGGATTTAAGGAAATTGAAAATATTTTAATTAATCATGCTTTGAAGGTTTGAAATATGAATTTGATTTAGAAAAGAAGTCTAATGGACTTGAGGAACCCAAATTCTAAGTAGATTAGGAAAGAGGAGTTATATTGATACTAGGAGTCCTCATTCATCAATCCTAGTTATCATCGAATCCTATTTAAACTTAAATTCCTTTTTCCTAAGCCCTCAAAAGCGAAACCCTAGCTATAAATACCCTAAGCCCAATTATTTTACCCTACACAAATTATTTTCCTCACTCATTCTCTCAAAAATTTCGGCCCTCTCTCTCTCCTCTTCCACGTGATTTTTTCTTTTCTTCTTCCTCTCAAGTTTTTGTTTCTTCTTCTTCAAGTAACGCTTTCTTCTTCGCTAAGAAACGTCACCGCCGCCGCCGTTGACCACCGTGGACCGCCGCTGCTGCCACCAATACCTTCCTTGGCCGGCGCATCCTCCTTTGTATCTTGAGTTGGTTTAATTCTTTCCTTTTCCTCAAGTTTTCCATTAAAGACTATATTTTTATGCTTTATTTTAATGTTAATCATGATTATCAATATTAATTTACTATTTTAATGAGTAATCTTGATTCATATATATATTATATTATAAGAATAAAAATTCAGATTTGTTTATTATTGTTAGATTTAAGTTTTAATAATTAAAGCATGGATTTTTAGGGTGTTAATGATTAGAAAACCATAGTAGCATATTAAATACTATGAGATTAATTTAATTTATGATTTTAAACATGTTTAAGAGGGTTTAAAGAAGGTTTTATGATTTTATAAGTTGCTGGAATTTCAGAAAGTGTTTTATTTAGGGAGTTTTAAGAATTTTAATTACTAGTATGGTAGTACTATGCTAGGAATTAAAAGTAATGGAAGTTTTGATAGAAAAATCAACTTTTGAATATGTTTAAAGGGGTTTTTAAATATTTTAAAGTTGCTGTCTTTTTATTTAAAAGTATTGATTTGAGTTATGTTTGATTTCTAGGCGGAGAGTATTCCGTAGGAGACTTTTAAAGGTTTAAAAGTGGCGATCGACTAGTTTACACAAGGTACGTACATACCTATGTGATGATTGAGATAGTATCATGATTTTATAAAGGAGAATTATATAGTATCATGTATAGGAACTATGTTGAGTTCGTGTATGATATTTATTATGATGGATTTTGCATGTTTTATGCCCGTGTGCAAGCATGTTGATTTTAATATTTGATTATGAGTAGAATATCATGTTTGTATGGAATATTGATGCAAGCATGTTAATTGGATTGGGAACTTTATTTATTAATTCACATGGGGGAATTAATATATTTATTAGTATTGGATCATGTTTGATCGTTGTTCCCTTTTTGTATTTCACTACTTTATGAGGACTGTGGGCCTTATTTGGTAAGTTGACAAGTTATGCCTTTGAAAGGTAAGATTGATTGTTGGCTAGGTTCAACAAAGTAAGAAAGGTTGGAATTAAAGAAAGTAATCTTGGATTGTAAGTTGTGTGATCACTTATTTAATCCTAAGATAAAAGAAGTTTAATTGTGAATGTTAAATTATATTATGTGTTGCTTGTATGTGTGTCATAACAAGTAATAAATTGTAAATCACGTAAAGTGTAACTTGGATAGTAATAAACTTTAGACTTGTGCACGTCCGAAGTTGGACAATCGGGAGTTGGGGTACATGGTGAGCGGGCCATGGCTTTTTTCGGGAATTGGATTGATCACCATTCCTCTTTTTATTTAAAGGTTCCTCGATATCGTAGGTCATTATGGAATACGGAGTCGCGCCCGTATTTCGTCTTCCTAGGTGAAGACTGGTTTTTAGTTAGACAACTCGGTCCAATAACTATTCCATTTAATATAATAAAAGTTGATTAAAGTTTAGTTCAGTAGAAGTTATCTGCAGAATGTTGTATTGTTGTATTATTATTTAACTCTGTTATCATTCCTTAGTATCATGATTAGGATTGTTGTATGTATTGATATGTAGTACTCAGCTTTGCTGATTACGTGCTTTGTTGTGTGTGTTGATCATGGCTTTGCCTTATTGATCCTGTGATGACCCAAATTTTGGTGAGCGAGATTCTCTAAAGCATTGACATTTACGGGTTCGCAGATGTAGCATCATTGGGAATGCGGGAATGAGAGCTGTGTAAATTTAGTTTTGTTATCTTGTTTCGCATTAGTCAGATGATGTTATTATTATTGTGGTTGATAGACTTTCATAAAGTGGTTTGTTTTTGAAGTACTTAATTTATTATTTATAAAGTTTAGTTTGATGTTTTCCGTTGCAAAATTCTGAATAAGCCGATACGTTATCACACGGGCGATAATACTTGGGTAATTCTCTAAGTTTTGTATTATAAAGGTATTTCTGAAAAGAGAGAATTATCGGGGTGTTACAACTCTATTTTCTCCAGCATTGTTAGCAGACAATTGTGTTTCTTTTCTACTTTTCCAAAAAAAATATATTCTATCTATTTTTACTTCGTTGTACTTATTGGCCATTGTTGTGTTGATCTTTTGCAATTCTATCTTCTTTATTGTTTCTTTCAGCGTCGGTTTTTCTTTATGCAATTTCTTTTTTTTCTATCTTTTTTTTCTAAATTGTAATTACTTGCCACTCGTATGGGTGCCCATAATTATTGTTATACTTGATTCCCAAAGAAAAAATAAAGAAGAAAGTAACAATAGAACAACATTACGGTATCACAGTTGATTTGTTAAGAAAAATATATAAAATATAATAATTTTTATCTAATTTCTCGATTCCAACAAGATTCAAACCAAACACTAGGTATTAGGGATCAAGTTCTAACCCTATACCACCTTGGTTAGATTCATGATTCTAAAAACCCATATACACCTTGTGAACTAAACGCCCCACTCGCCCTCATTTACCAAGCATCGCTCTAAAAAAGTTAAAACGTAAATCACTATAATACTTTTAGGTACGGTTTAGTTTAACTTACTTGTTTTTAACCTATCTTATTGTTTTGAAAGCTTTTTGAATTTTAAGAACTGATTGATCTTTTTCTTAATTTAACATGAACTTTAATGAGAGATGATATGTAGATGATGTGAGCCCGCAATCTTTCAAGTGTTGGAGCGTTATGACTTGATATTTTTGTTGATGACATATTTGTTCAAATTTTGTTAGAGGCTAGTTATTTCTTACTTGGAGTGAGGGTAATAATCCATCCTTTATTTGAAGCGACAATGGGTTGTCTTTTAAAGACACTAACCATGAAATTGAAACACTCATGAGCAGATTAAGTGTTCTTAAGGGATGAGATTGTAGTACATAATATACAATATTATGTATGATTGAACGATTGCTACCATCTATCAACCGTTAATTGATTAGTAAATTTAAGATTGGTTTTCTTTCTACTTGTGGGTGAGGGGTTCACATATACTCGACATTTGTCATGATTTCTTGCCTTCCACACACCTACTTTGTTTCATGTCTTGTCGGCTTTCACACATACTCTTTAAGGCTATGTTCGGTTCACCTTATTTTTGCTTATTTCGGATCGATCGATCGATCGGAGCATCGATCGATCATCGGATCGACGACTGCATCGATCGGATCGAGAAAAAATAAGTTCATATCGATCAGAAAAAATAAGTTCAGATCAGATCAGATTATGCTTATATTTAAAAACTTATTATTATTATTATCATCATGATTATTATGATTATTAGTATTACTAATGCTATTATTGTTATTGTAATAATAATAATAATAATAATAATAATAATAATAATAATAATAATTATTATTATTATTATTATTATTACTTTATACCATTACTATTACTTTACTAGTACATTTGTTCAAAAAGATTATTATTATTGTCGTTGTTGTACTAATTAATTATTAATATTGGTAAGTATTATTAATGTCGTTGCTATTATTATAAATGTCATTGATATCACTATATGAAGCTATTTGTGTTCAAGAAAAAGAATGTTCTTTCAGCATTTGTAAGTGTTCTTTTTTATATTTATTTTAATTAATAATTTTGATATGTGATGTTCTTTTTGATGTTATACATGTAACGAACATGACAATAGTATATGATGTTTATTTTTTAAAACAATTTTGGTAGAATAATATAAATTATATATTACTAGTTTATATAAAACATGAGTAGCATGGGATAACCTAATGGTGTTGTCATCATGTTAAAAAATTTCTCTACAAAGGATTTCAACTTATCTTTAAAACACAAAGTTTATATAGAACAAGACAACGATATAAGAAAAATATTTAACCATTTTGTTCAAGATCATATGATTATATATATTTATAGGTTTATATATAATAAAAAATAATAATTTATTGATATAACAAAGAACATGTTGTTAGTTAAATCCAAACATGTCATCAATATAAAAATAACATCTATCTTTTATTTTTAAAATGTGTTCTTTAAATAGATCTTGTATGCTGTTTCAGTATATGTTCTTTTTTTAATATCATTATATGTTCTTTTCATTACTACCTATATTCTTATTATTAACGGACCTTGAACATGAGTGTTCTTTTATTTTTATTTATTTTGGGCCCCTTTCGGAAATCCCGTGGTAAGATGAATTTTCTTTGGTTGTCCTCGCACAAGGGTCACTCACCTAAAGACCCAACAAGCCCCAACCCCCCTCCCCCACCCACAACAATATTGAAATATATGCTTCCACCAAGATTTGAACCTTGGTCTCCCATGTGGGAGGTAAGAAGCCATACCATTGGACCCAAGAGTCCTTAGTCTTTTATTTTTAATTGTATGTTCATATACTAATGTGCTCTTTTTAAAAAAAAAACTAATTATGCTACAATAATAATAATAATAATAATAATTATTATTATTATTATAATAATAATAATAATAATTATTATTATTATAATAATAATAATTATTATTATTATTATTATTATAATAATAATAATAATTATTATTATTATTATTATTGTTATTATTGTTATTCTTATTATAATATTATTTATATTATTATTATTATTATTATTATTATATTATTATTATTATTATTAAAAGTTGTGCATAGTAATAAAATGATAGTAATAGTAATACTAGTAATGAAATACAAAGTAATATTAATATTAGTAGTAATATGTTTTTTAAAAGATAAGTTCAGATCAAATCAAACGTGGAACATGAGTTTTGGGAGTTATCATGATGATGTAAAAAAAGCGTTGCATTATATAACTCGGTTGCATTTTATGTAAAGACATACATGGTCTATTAGATTTTTCATATGGATTAAGTCAATTAGATTTTGATGGCTTCCTTACATTCCATCCAGACGACTCACAAAAATTAAGTTTGTTTTAAAACTAGTACTATATAATTGACGCTATAGCTACCCAAATCCTCCAACATAGATAAATAAATTGATTTTTTAATATCCAACGATATAATTTATAAAAATAATTAAGTTAGATTTTTTAAATTATTTTTCTTATTGATAGGGTGTCGTACAACTGTCAAAAATAATTCCTGCAAAACCTTCTAACAATATAGTAGGGTAAGTAGGGTCGAATCCACAGAGAGATGGTTGTTTTAATCTAGCTTCTAATGCATGGAGAAACTAAACAAGATCAGGAATAATGAATTAAAGTTCTAAACTAATCAAACTACGAAAATCAAGCTAAAAAGGATCTAAGGCAATGGTTCACCATGTTCATAACTATAATCTATCAAAATATCATCAAAGATTCAATTAATCAGATATCTAGGGCACATGTTAATCCTACGGTCGGGCATTAACGCTCTCAAATCAACATATGCTAGTACGGTCGCTCAACATAATCAGATTTGCTAATTGTAGGTAAGCCTCTAAAGAGTACTATCTCTCGATCTATGACTCGATATTAGCAATATTTAATCAGACAATTGATCAGATTGCAAGATTAACAATAAAAACACTAATCAATTAGAGATATCAATAACTAATCAAACCATTAATAAATATCAATCAAGAAGCATAGCATATAAACATGGATTCCCAAACCCTAGAATATAAACTACTCAATCATGAAATTAATAAAGAAATTTAACTCTACAAAGAAAAGCATGATCAAAGAAATCAATGAAAGAAAAGAGATGAAAATTATAAACTCATGAATTAATGAAGAAAAGAGAAACTAGGGTTTGCCATGAAAAACTAGAGAGAAAAAGAAGAATGAAACTAAAGTTAAACCTAAGAATACAAAAAATAATGTCAGAAAAGAGGGGTTCCCTTTTGGGGAGAGAGAGAAGACCTATTTATAGTTTTTACAAAACCGGCTAAAAATGGCAAATAAACCCGTCTCGAGAAACCGCCCGGTCGACCGGGCGAAATCCGCCCGGTCGGGCGACGGTGATTGAGGAGCTACGACAGAACAGCAAATCCGCCCGGTCGGGCGCGCAAGCGATTTTGGCTCCTTTCTCGCCCGGTTGACCGGGCTAACATGCCTGAAAATTTCATTTCGCCCGGTCGGGCAAAACCGCCCGGTCGACCGGGCGGGAAAACCGCGATTTTGCGTCAACTTGTGAAGGCTGTATCTCTCAAACCAGAAGTCGGATTGGGACGTGCGACCTACCGTTGGAAAGCCCTTCAAGTCTAGTTTCCAACCCAACTGGAATTTATTGATTCTAATAAGTACATCAAAAGTTATGATCAAAAGAGTATACATGACTCCTTTTTCACATTTCTTCTAATGATTTTCCGCTTCGTTTTCGCTCAAACTCGTACTAAGACATATCCATACTATCCTTATGCATCGTAGCTTATTTCCAAGTGCTCCTAATCCTCAAGCTCAGCTAAATATACTCCAAATACGTTCTCATTACCTGAAATTCATCAAAAACAAGAAAACATACCGAATAGGAGTAGAATAACATAACTTAAGAATATGATGCAATAATGAACCTAAAAATGAATCTAAATGCTCTAAAATGCAACCTAAATGCACCTTAAAATTATATATAAATATGACTTATCAAACTCCCCCAAGCTAAACCATTGCTTGTCCCCAAGCAATAAGACATAAACATTGGAAAAGAAAAACGACCTACAATATAGGACTACAACAGGGCTAAACACTCAACTGAAAACACAAGAGATATAATCACTACACAAACCAAGCATCGAAACAATCTCGAACAAAGCCGCATAGCATGTCATGTATTTCAATCAACTCTCCAATCATACCACATACCGTCTCTCCCAAGCTGGATTTAACCAAACCTGACAGACCTCACTATAGTCATGTGCGCTCAAATCTCTCATGTGTTTATAGGATAAATGATGACACTCAACCTAATCAAGTCGACTCAGATGAAGCAAATACTCTTTAACTTTGACTTTTTGACTCACTTAACACTCAACAATATAATACACAATGATCAAGAGGACTTTTAAGGGTTGTAATGGGGCAGAGGTTAAAGGTATGGAATAATTTGGGAATTGTGGTGGAAAAACCAAGAAGGGGGAGCATCATATAACTGAAAACATGACCAAGAAAGATCATAACAACTCCACGCAACAACCAACAATCTCCAAATATAATCAACAACCTTATTTACTCAAGAAATTCAATCATAACCCTTTTTATTTCACTTTATTCACAACTTTTTTTTTCACTTCTTTTTCATTTCATTTTTCACTTTTTTTTTTCTCGAACTTACTATTCAATTTCAAAGCTCACTAAACATACTTTTCCATCCTTCTAAACCACAAATAGAGCATTTCAATTCAATACAAACCAAACCAAAACTAATACTCGCTCCCCCAAGCTAGGCTTAGGACAAATATCAAATGAGGCCAATGGCTTCTAATGTAGGTAGCAATCAAACATAGTCAGAAAGGCTCAGCGGGGCTAGAGGAAGGATAATATGAAAACAAGAGTAACTCTGGAGCTAAGATCATGAAATAAAATGCCTCAATCATATCAAAATGTATGCACTATCAAATATCAAAGAGTACCAAGTCAAAATCAAGATCAATGCGACAACTAAGGAACTAATCACACATGAAAGAACATAACCGACACGTATACGTCAGTTTATAGGCACAGAAGCTCACTTAGTTTAAGGTGTCTGCACAATAAAGTTAAATCGAACCAGAGAGAGATCAATCAATCTTACCACAAACAATCAATTGCGAAACAATCGTGCTATAAAGTATCATGCTCAAGATGATTGACGCTTAGGAAATGTAGTAAAATATCATCAAAGTTCTCAAAGAGTGCCAGCAATAGTCCTATAGATGCAACTAAAATGAGATGAAGTCTAATATGAAATGAAATATGCTAATGCAACTAAGAAAGCAGTACAATATTTTTGGTTACACGTAAACTCCCACTCCTAGTGAGCGGTACAAACCGTGCAACATCCTATGAAAGCAATGAAAAAACTACTCTAAATGCAACTAACATGCGCTAAGTAATGATGACAAACATCCTCCCCCAAGCTGAATGACACATTGTCCTCAATGTGAACAATGAGGAATTAAATGAGGGAGAGGTACAACTTACAAAAGGGGTGGGTAATCAAAGGGAGTGTCAAAAAAACATCGACACCTCCACCACAATCGATCGTTGTAATGAGGCAATGAACTTAGCCAAAAAAATTGGCTATGCTTGCACCTAGCAAAAGACTTCATCACACATTAGCAAAGTTAGCCAAACCAAAAAAAATAAAAAAAATAAATAAAAAAATAAAAATAAAATAAAATAAAAATAAAAAATGAACAAAGTCGGGTTGCCTCCCGATAAGCGCTGATTTAAGGTCTTGCATGACCGTTTAAGATTAGTAGATCACTCATAATAGTTCAACGCTCTAAGAAGCTTATCATACGTTCCTGCAAACATCTCATAGCATATTATATAAGAGTGGAAAGGAAAAATGAAAAAAATTAGTACTAAAATATTACTAAAACTACCAAAAGAAAAATCAAAGGAAAAGTTATATTTACAAGAAAAAGAAAAAGAAAAATCGTTAGTCATTTTACAGGACTCAAAAGAAGGAAAAGAAACCAATTGTACATTATTTACATTATCATGAGAGTCATTCAAAAGGGGAGAAAGAAGGAACGATGGAGGATATAATAAAGGGGAAGAAGGAATAAGATCAAGTTTTTTAGAGAAGGGAACATGAGACTCAAAAACAGTATCAGATGGAACCGACAAAGACTCATGTATTATCTCACTCTCAACTTTAGACTCATATGCAGATGAAAAGTTTATAGAAGAAGTGTGAGACACTTCACTCTCAAAAAAGGATTCATCGACATAGAGACACTCACTACCAACTTCACCAATTACACCCTTACCTTCTACCAAACTATCATGAGTCATATCAACGCCTTTCTCCTCCGGAGTATAATTCTCAACACCAAAATCATCATCATCAAGTATAACCTGTTGATTAGTAGATTGTTGCACAACAAGTAATTCAATAGATTTCGCTATGTTTTGATAATCATGAGCTAATTCTTTTAAATCTTCATGCTGTTTAACCATATACTCTTTCATCATGTTAAATAGTTCCTGACGCTCTGATGTTTCGGGTTGAAAATAATTATTAACTTCAGGTTGATAACATTGAGTATAATCAGGCACATAAGACTCATTAGGGTAATGGGAATATTCATAGGCATTCATGCTTAGATTTTGTGAATTTTGACAATCACATGATGCATCATAAACATAATCATTCGCATTATTATACCCAAAATAATCATATTGCCCTTGATAATTCGAAAAAACATCCCCCTCTGAACTAAAATTATACGACTCCATAACACACTAAAACAAGAGAGGAAAACAAAGAAAAAAAAAACTATTCACAAAAAGAATGAAAGGAAAAAAAAATATATACAGTTTAATATCACCAACAATAAAAACAAAATAAAACAATACCGTCTCCCCGGCAACGGCGCCAAAATTTGATAGGGTGTCGTACAACTGTCAAAAATAATTCCTGCAAAACCTTCTAACAATGTAGTAGGGTAAGTAGGGTCGAATCCACAGAGAGATGGTTGTTTTAATCTAGCTTCTAATGCATGGAGAAACTAAACAAGATCAGGAATAATGAATTAAAGTTCTAAACTAATCAAACTACGAAAATCAAGCTAAAAAGGATCTAAGGCAATGGTTCACCATGTTCATAACTATAATCTATCAAAATATCATCAAAGATTCAATTAATCGGATATCTAGGGCACATGTTAATCCTACGGTCGGGCATTAACGCTCTCAAATCAACATATGCTAGTACGGTCGCTCAACATAATCGATTTGCTAATTGTAGGTAAGCCTCTAAAGAGTACTATCTCTCGATCTATGACTCGATATTAGCAATATTTAATCGGACAATTGATCGGATTGCAAGATTAACAATAAAAACACTAATCAATTAGAGATATCAATAACTAATCAAACCATTAATAAATATCAATCAAGAAGCATAGCATATAAACATGGATTCCCAAACCCTAGAATATAAACTACTCAATCATGAAATTAATAAAGAAATTTAACTCTACAAAGAAAAGCATGATCAAAGAAATCAATGAAAGAAAAGAGATGAAAATTATAAACTCATGAATTAATGAAGAAAAGAGAAACTAGGGTTTGCCATGAAAAACTAGAGAGAAAAAGAAGAATGAAACTAAAGTTAAACCTAAGAATACAAAAAATAATGTCGAAAAGAGGGGTTCCCTTTTTGGGGAGAGAGAAGACCTATTTATAGTTTTTACAAAACCGGCTAAAAATGGCAAATAAACCCGTCTCGAGAAACCGCCTGGGTCGGCCGAGGGCGAAATCCCGCCGGTCGGGCGACGGTGATTGAGGAGCTACGACGAACAGCAAATCCGCCCGGTCGGGCGCGCAAGCGATTTTGGCTCCTTTCTCGCCCGGTTGACCGGGCTAACATGCCTGAAAATTTCATTTCGCCCGGTCGGGCAAAACCGCCCGGTCGACCGGGCGGGAAAACCGCGATTTTGCGTCAACTTGTGAAGGCTGTATCTCTCAAACCAGAAGTCGGATTGGGACGTGCGACCTACCGTTGGAAAGCCCTTCAAGTCTAGTTTCCAACCCAACTGGAATTTATTGATTCTAATAAGTACATCAAAAGTTATGATCAAAAGAGTATACATGACTCCTTTTTCACATTTCTTCTAATGATTTTCCGCTTCGTTTTCGCTCAAACTCGTACTAAGACATATCCATACTATCCTTATGCATCGTAGCTTATTTCCAAGTGCTCCTAATCCTCAAGCTCAGCTAAATATACTCCAAATACGTTCTCATTACCTGAAATTCATCAAAAA
The DNA here is from genome assembly GCA_947646795.1 of Beta lomatogona. Taxonomy (NCBI): domain Eukaryota; kingdom Viridiplantae; phylum Streptophyta; class Magnoliopsida; order Caryophyllales; family Amaranthaceae; genus Beta; species Beta lomatogona. The sequence goes on from CANSNZ010000477.1 coordinate 145,666, forward strand.
CAAGAAAACATACCGAATAGGAGTAGAATAACATAACTTAAGAATATGATGCAATAATGAACCTAAAAATGAATCTAAATGCTCTAAAATGCAACCTAAATGCACCTTAAAATTATATATAAATATGACTTATCACTTATGCATATGGATTTTCAATGTAACACCTACATAATTTTCTTCTTTTAAAGACCATTTTTTTTTGACAAAATATGGAGACCAATGAAGGTCTTACAACAATGCTTCAATTATTCTATCAGTCGAATATATAAGTAATAAGTCAAATAGGGGTGTGCACCGGTTCAGAACCGGACCGTAATTTGAAAATATTGTAGATCGCGAACTGGAATATTCCGGTCTAGTCATGGTAAGGAGGTAGGTTCGACCCGGTCTGATTTTGGACCGATTGGACTGGAATATATATATATATATATATATATATATATATATATATATATATATATATATATATATATATATATATATATATATATATATATAAAAAGAAAGTAAATGATGCTCATAGACATTCCCAACCTAAGTTAGAAAGCATAAAATAATGAAATGGAGAGGGGAGAATAGATGGGAGAAATGGAGAAATGTGTAAATCCTATTAGGGAGGATTCATTCCTCGTATAACATCTTTGTAATTTGTAAATCAATGAAGTAAGTTATTTTTCAAAAAAAAAAAAAAGAAAAAAAAAAAATTTAGAATCATTTTTCAAAATAGACCCGTGATATACTACTTTTTTGCAATAACCAACCTTTTATAATTATTTCTCTCACAACTTAAGACCTTTAAATTTTATATATTTGCGTGATACAGCCATACCCTATTTTCAGGTGTTGACCACCGATTTTCATGTTTTTGTCACCAGTTTTTATATTGATGCGCATGTGCGTCGGGTTCTTCCTTTTTCCACCCTTCACCCTTCATTTTCTCCTCAAGAAAGTGTAAAAACCCGACACACGTATAGAGTACATGGGGGATTTAGGTGGGTCAACATTGAAAAATTAGTGCTTTAACGTTGGAAAATAGGGTAAGGTTTCTTGCGAAGAAAAAATTCTAGGAGTTAAGTTGCAGAAAATTATACAAAGGTTGTTTATCGCAAAAAAAAAAATGGTATATAAAAGGCCTGTTTCGACAAATTTTCCAAAACTTCATGTTGTATTTTAGAAAATGTAGTGTTGTATTATAAATAACAAATGATAAAACATTGTATAAAAAATTGACATCATTTTAATTTCTTCCTCTGTTCCTATTTGTTCTTCATATTTATAACTTTTTTAGAGAGAAAAAAGATCAAAGTAGGAAGAACAAATAGGAATGGAGGGAGTTTGATTTTTCACTTGGTATGAGTTCATTTATCATACAACCAGGTGTACCATGTACACTATACCCAAGACTAATTTTTGCTCATTTGCTCATTTAAAGCTCTATTTTATTAGTATAAATTGCTCATTTGGATGATTTCAAATGAGTAATGAGCAAAAAAATAGCCTTGGATGTACCATATATGATAAACTTTTTGCTTGATATATAATCTTTATACTTCACCGAGATGATCGGGTTATTTCCCAAAATACGTACCAAACTAAAGTTGGCATAATGGTGACGATTGTTTGTACCTTCCAAAATCCAACCTCAAGGTTAGGGGTTGAATTTACCTACAAAAGTTTTCCAAATGTTTGTCTTTTTATAAAAAAAGTATATTCTTTTGGTATAAAAAACCATAACAAAACCTGGAAAGAGGAAACAGAGCGAAAATTTACCCAAGCAAGCATTCATTCTGACTTTCTAAGTGCCGCTGCAGTGCTTCTGTTCCAAACTTCCGGTCGTCTACTACTCTACCCTGTTTCCCTGCTTAGCTAAGCCGCCTTCTTTCTTCTTTCACTGGTAAACCACCTTCCTCCTTTGTTTTATTTTTCTCTATCCTCGAAAATTTGGCACGTTCAATTATAATTGGTTTCTCTTCTTTGCCATAACTTTTGTAGTTTCCATTAATCTTATCAGAAAAATTAATAAAGTACAATGTTTTCAAATTATTTTGTTTATTCATGCTGCTGCAGTTTTTGTATTGAAACGAGCTGCTGAAATAATGGGGAAACTGGGAAAGAAAGCGAGGAAATTTGCGAAGAAGAACTTGCAATCTGTTATGAAACAGAAAAGGAAGTTGAATTCAAAGTCCATGTTTAAGAAGAAAAACACTTCTCGTATGTTGTTTAATTCTTTCTTTTTCAATTTGTTCTGTTGTTTTTTTGGAACTTTTGTTTGATAGAATTACAATAAGCTTATGAGTTGTTTAGACTTTTTTTTTTTTGAAATTGTGTGCAAACTTAGTGTGGAACTGGGTGTGAAACAAGCTTATTCTTTGAATTGTTACTATAACTCGTTGAGGGGAGCATTTATGTTGGGTACATTGCATTGGATAATCAATTTCCCGGATTTAGAATTCGACTTAATATGAGTCTTACTTATGTGTTTAGGGCATGAGGGTTAGTTATGAAAGAGAGAATAGTGGGATTTGATTAGACCAAGCAAAATTGACCAGTATCCGAATAACATTTATACCCAAAAAAATATTATAGTCTGAGTTTGATTCGAAAATAAAGTGGCTTGAACAGACCCAACAAAAATTAATGTGACTAATGTTGATTAATCGTTTGTAATAAGGTGATTGACAATGGATGCAATTATGAAATGACGCGGGTAGACCCAAATCCGAATGACTCATTATCCATGTATGACCTGGAATAAAACCAATGTGGACGACCCGATCGAGATGAGAACCAATAGTTCGTCTCATATTTAAAGGTTTCTAATAGATTTACCAAAATACCCTTTTTTTATGATCGTGTCATGCATTTCCTCTCTCCGTTAGACCATTGCTTACTCTAAGTGTAAAACTCCATCTCAACTCTACTATTACTACACAAAAGCTAGGTTACTTAGACTCTTCACTTTACCTCAAGTACTCGTGTTGGATCCTTGACACTCTGATGTAGGTATATCGTTACTTTGACACTTCCTTTTGGGCCAAAATCATGGGAAAGTTCCACTAAATAGACGAGTCACACACTTAGACACGTACCTGTGTCCGACATGGGTTCCCTAGTCCGAGTAGATTAGCACAAAAGTAACTAGGTTAGTGTATATTTCAAAATAGTATATTAGACTGTTGTCCTGAAGAAAGAGAGAGAGAGAGAGAGCATTTTTTGTTTTGCACATTTTTTTTTGAGGACTTTGAGTGTGTTTATGAAAAATGCTGTATTATTTCTCTGATTTTCTTTTTAATTCTATTCTCTTATTGATTCTTTTAAGTTAATTTGAAGAATAATGTTGATTTTCAATGTTCTATGTATCTTACTGGATGATTTGCTCTTCTAGGGGGTGCAAATGATGGTTTTAAAGGTCCAGCAGGTGATACTACATCTACTGGAAGGTAAAAAGGTGAAACCAAAAATAATTCAAAAGAAAATAAAAGGTGTTGTCTTTTAATTGTTCATTGATCCTCTTCATGCTTCTTTCACAAGCAGCTCTCAACTGACTAATATGCTGTTTAGGTTAGATTTATTTTGCTGACCCTGATATATTTTAGTTCAACTATAAGTAATATGTGCTCAGTTTGGAGCATGCTGACTTATTTATCACATAATACTTCATCTTGAAGTTCTATGGTCCTTTGAGTGACATGCAGGGTCACTGGATTCTGCTGTCAGTTAGGTGGTTTGACCTCTAGTGAACACTGTTAGAATATATGAACATTGTGCTTGTTGATGTGTGCATTGTCGGGGGTTTGTGTTCTGTGTTAGATGTGCTGAGGGATTCATTATGCAGCCAGAAATTTGTGGATGTCATATTCTTCCCCCTTTTCATTTAATTGCAACACTTAGTTTTTTTGACTGTTCATATACTAAGATATTGTTTTAATTAAATATATAAATAAATGTTAATATGTAAAATATTGTTGGATTTATCTCAATGTATATTTTCAAAATATTAACTTTTTGTGATTCACTAATAGATAATTAAATACTAATGGTCAAGAGTTTTGCGCTGTAGGGCGTGGAAGTCTAAGTGTTGCAGTTGAAAAGAAATAGAGGAGTATAAAACAAGTGAGTGGATGTATAATTGGTTTAAGAACTGGCAATATATGACGTTATATGACCTCGTACAAGTAGACATATATAATGTATAAAGAATCTCAAGGCACATTAAGCCGATAAGGATGCTAGTGCGTCTAGGCGCAAGTGCGCAACAAAGAAAATCTAAAATATCTGATGTAAAAAATTTGATAATGGCCTTGGGTGCGCCTTGGTGTCTTGTGTGCCTTTTGTACCTCAAGTGTGTCGTTTTGAAAGCGCTTCTCCTAGCACAAAAAAAGCACTTGACCCAAAACACCTTGCGCTTCAGCGCCTAGGAGGTGCGCTTTTTTATACAATGGACATGTCACATGAGTGTGGACATAGCTATTGCGTGCTGAACTTTGTCTGTCCTGCGTACTAGAATAGTTGTTGCCTTGAAAGTCTTCTTCTACCCAGACCTTTTTCTAGGAAGTTTTCATTCGGGCTATATCGCAATAGCGGCATTGAAAATGCCTATAAGGACTCAATTCATTATTTCAGGATGAGAATGTAGAACTAAAGGAAATGGATCTTTTGGATAAAAGCAAAGTGTTATGTTCCAAATTTTAACTCTTTTGAGTGTAGTGGTTTTGATGCACTATATATGCATGTTCAGATTGTGCATTAGTGAGAGTGTGTGTGTGTGTGTGTGTGTGTGTGCGTGCGTGCGTGTGTGCGTGCGTGTGTGTGTGTGTGTGTGTGTGTGTGTGTGTGTGTGTGTGTGTGTGTGTGTGTGTGTGTGTGTGTGTGTGTGTGTTAAGTTATTTACTCTGATGTTCTGATGTGTCCCTGCAAATTGTTTTGCTCTTGTTCCTTATTTAAGTGCAAACACCAACACTTCTTTAATCTTTTGGCACCTGAGCATGCCAAATTCAGTTACGGTTGACTTTGCTGCATCATACATATGCATGAGATTTACTGTATGAATTATAACATCTGCGAAAAACGTTTCACAAAATTTTCAATCATTAGGTTGCATCTTGTAGTTGTTGGCCAGTACTTCATAATAACTTTCGTACTTGCTATTAGGGAGCCAGTGATTGAAGATATAGTGGATGCTTCTCTTGATATATTCTCAAGCGAAGAAGAGGATGATATGTTTGAAGATGGTTCAGACAGTGACGGATTTCTTTCTGAGGTTCTGCATTGGCTATGCTTTCCCGTAGCTATACATTTCAGTCTTGTCTTTATTTCTGATGTTCACTATAAATTTGAACAGGACTCAAGCTGCTCATATGTTGGTGGGAGTGAAACTGAGCTTCGTTTAAAAGGTGAGAAAATAAAATTTTCTGTACATTCCGATTCTCATCCATTACCTGGTTGGCTGTTTTGTGAACTTGGTTATCTTATCATAGGCCAGCTTGTGTGTTTGCAGATGCTAGCCAATGCAGCGAATTATCTGTTCAGAACCAAATAGTTTTATCGGAACTTTTGGAGAAGAAGAAGAGGGTGGAGGCTTTAAAGCTTAAGGTATTTTTTTTTGGGAGAGCAACATATTCTGGAAGCTTATTGGTGCTAATTTTTCTCCCCTGTCTCTTTTTAAAATCCTTTCTAAAGACCAGAGAAGTATTTCTTAAAGAGAAGGAGAATGTAAAATTGTGTGCATTGCCTAAATGTTATCATTAACTCAAGGGTTAATGCTCTTCTTATACTACATGACTCTCTTTGTGTTCTCTATGGAGTGGTGAGAGTAGTGTTAATCTGGATTCACTTTTCGAGACTGATAGATTTGCTTGGTAGGATAAATTACGGGATGCTTTTTAGTGAGGGTAGCAAAACCAAGAGACGAGACGAGAATAATTTGTGCGCATGATATGTATAGGTTTCTTTGGGCGTATACTTGGGTAGGTTTCCTATCCTTATAATGCTGCGTTCTGGCCAGTGGACGTGGGCGTTTTTGGGGATAGAGGAGTGGGAATGAGAGTGTGAATTTGTGAATGGTCCTTATCAGTTCCTTTTGTCATGAGAATAGTTTGAAATCTAATATATAATGTAAAGGAGGTTTTTTTTGGGAGAATTGGTTTCTGAGCTAGCTTGTTGGTTTCTGAGCAAGTGAATCCGTTGATCAAATCTATGTCCTGGCTGTCATAATTTATTAATTTAAATAGTAGCTTTAAGTTCGCCTCACGGCCCCTCAAGCAAAGAAAAAAGATTAAGAAAAAGAGTTCGCCTCATGAAATAAACATTACATAGATGACTGGAGACTTATATCAGGCTTTCACTTTTGAAACTTGATATGATCCAAAGATGCATAAATTTGATGTAGCTGCATAGGTGTTCTGGTATTCTTGCTGGAGAAACCTGTCTCAGGAAATGAAAGTGATACTAATCTGATCTGGTAATGGAGCAGTCTTGTTACTATGTTTCCGTTGTTACTCCAGGGTACTATAGATACTTATTGTCTTGTTTACTTAGGCCTCATCATTATGGTGAAATCCCAATTTACAAATATGGTGTTCTTTGAATTGTGCTCTCTTTGGGTTTTAGATTTTATATTTCAATAATATTTTGCTGGTAATCATGTATCTATGTGTGTGTATTATCTTCTTGTTGCTGATATGGACATATACTTCCTCTTTCGTGGTGCACTTATTGACTCAATTATGTTTATCTTTTACTTGGTGGGACTTACCTCAGGATCCTGACTTTGTGATCTTTTTGCAAGAACGCATTAGAAGTCTTGAATCACTTGACAACGAGGACATGGTGAGTGCTAAATTTTGTAGTTTGAGCTGATGTTATTATGGCGTGTTCTGGGAAGTTTCAATTGTTCTATTGTTATCCCCCTACTATTTACCCTTCTCTTGAACTATATTATATGTTTTGTCCATAACATGTGATTTCTTTTCTTAACTAGTCTGATGAAGATGAGACAAGTAATCACGATCTTCAGTCTTCTGCTGGGATTACCCCAAGTCCAAATGCAGTCAGATCGCTGAGTACCTCTACCGTCAAGAGCTGGTGTCAGATCGTTACAGAGCAGCAAAATCTGTCTGTTAAGCGTGGTCTTCTAAATGCCTATCGTGCGGCATGCCATTATGGAACTGAATCAACTGATTCTAAAGCATCTATTCTTGCTCCAGTCATACAAAGCAAGGAGACCTTTTGCAGTATTCTTATGTTTATGCTTTCTGAAGGTGATAATCTTATTCGGGGCTTATCGAGAATATCCTCCAATTGCAAGAAGCAGAACATCCTAGATTTGAAAAATTCTTCAAAATGGGAAAGTGTGAAGCCGATGGTTAAGTCATACTTGACTAGTACTTTGTTCCTCCTGAATCAGTTTACTGATGTCGACATTTTGGCTTACTCCTTGATTCGGTTGAGAGTTTCATTGGTATTTTTTGCTGCATTTCCATCTTTGCAGAGGAAGCTCATTGAGGTATCTTTATTTTAACAGGAACTTTTTTTCACCTCTAAGTTTTGGTGCTCTGAAATATTTTTCACAGTTCTCCTGTGACAACATCTTTTCTGTTGACTCTGTTGATTATTTGGAAATATAAAAAAAAAGTCGATTTCTCTTCCGTAATTTTTTTAGTTGGGTTGGTCTAAGTGCCTCGAAGACCTCACTCGATTACAGCTTGGATAGTAATTATAATTTAATGATTTTGTTTTTTTAGTATATTTTATGTGTTGGATTGTTTTTACTAGTCAACCTACTAATTTCTGTCCCAGATAAGTTTCTTTGCGGCTTTTTAGGAACAAACAATACTAGTCTCAGTTGATTAGGAGTAAGTTTGCATATGTATAGACCTCTCAAAGCTTTGCATATGGGGGTGTCATTGTTGTTGTTTCTCCAGTCCACTATATGTGTACATCATAAAGATTGCTTAAACCTGGCCATATTCTTGATGATGTAGAAAATATGACCAGTCAAAGTGTTCAGCTCTTAAACCTGCCTCTTTATACTCATCATATTTTTCCTCCTCTCTCCTCTCTCCTCTCCTCTTGGGTCTTGTGATAGATAAGGAATTGATGATTGCAATCATGGTTGTTGTTTGCACTTTGTTCACTTATCTGTCTTCATTTGTAATGTGGTGTAATGTTGACATTGCTAAAAGCATATTTGTGAATCTAAAGTTGGATATGTGTTCTTATAGCTGGGACCTTAACTTTTTTATAATTATTTCTTGACTACTTTATGCACACTGCAGGTTGCTGTTCACCTTTGGGCAACCGGTGGAGGGACTCTTTCATCATGCTCCTTTTTCGTCTTGCATGACTTGGCTTCTCTCTTTGGCCATAATTCTTATGATATTTGCTTGAAGAAAACATATAAAGCCATTATTTCACGCTGCAAAGTTGTGGACCCTAAGAGTTTAAAACATATAGAATACATCAAAAACTCTTTTGTTGAGTTGTGTTCTATAGATTTGCAGAAATCAGTGAAATTGGCTTTGGCATCTGCTCAGAAACTAGCTATGATCCTTAAGTTGGGCTTGCAAAATAAGGAGGTATGTGGTACACTTACTGTCATTAGTGCTTAAATCTTACATGTAATTCGTAGACTATGCAAAATATTTTACTTACCATCACTAGTGCCTAAGACCATGGTCTAGCATGAAAAATGAGAATATCAGAATTGAAGCCAACATGCTGCTGTTAATGTTATCTGGCGTTAGCCTCTGTTGAAGGTGAAATGATAAAAGTCAGTATTAATGTCTGGCAGGAAGCTCTTAAGAAGATTTGCAGTTGGGAGTATGTTTTGTGCATTGATCTCTGGGTTAAGTTTATATATCTCAATATTAAAGATAATGATCTTCATGGCCTATTGTATCCACTCATCCAAGTCATAAATGGAGTAGCTCAACTATATGCTGGTCCAAGATATCTGCCTTTGAAAGTAAAATGCATAAAATGGTTGAATCAACTCTCTGCATCTGGTGAAATCTTCATCCCTGTCTCTTCACTGGCACTGGATATATTGGAAAGCTGTCATGTCCTGGAAGTCGGAAAGCCAGTGAAGGGTGATGTTAACTTATCAACTATGTTACAGGTACGGATATCAGAAAGACTCACATCTCTACTAGTTCTGATTATATGTTTATTCTTTGGTGAACCTTGCTGTACAAAAACCAAAGATGGCATGGTCGTATCCTGTCTGCTTGCTTCTGATGTACAAATCTATCACGAGTTGGTCTATTGTGGCAAATTTTTTTGTCTCCGCCACCTCTTCATGTCCCGCTTTGAAGTTTTTGCTTTTAAGCATGCTGCTACTTTCATTTAGATGGGTGTTTGTTTTTGAAGTCATGGACTATGGCATTTCTCAAGGTAAATATTGAAACCAAAGAATTTTAAGTAAACAGAATCAGAAGATTGTAGAGTTTAAACGTGGCTGTGGTTTATACTGGATCTTGGATTCTCAATGCATTATTTCAAAGCCCTTACCTTAAAAGTAGAGGGAGTTGGCGCTGGGTGTCTTTTTTTGGTGGGGCGGTGGGGTGGGGTGTCAAGGATAAAGATGCTCTTTAAAGAGGTAGGGGTTATTTTTGGTTGTACAATTACTACAATATACAATCTCTTTGTGCTTGATTTGCCTATTACTCAACTTGATGAGAAATGTAAGACTGACATGTAAAGAATGAAATTTGTACACTTCTGTTTTTATTGTAATTGTAGCACCATCTCTCTGTTGAATCCATGCAATAGGTTTACATTGTTGGACTAGTATGTTCATCATCAGGATACTTATAAGATTTTTGGCTGTCATGGAGCAGTTGCCCAAATTTTGGCTCAAGTCACGGGATTTTCAAGACGAGTGTGTTTTTGCTGCTGTGGAGTTGCTTTGTGCACATTTTATTCAGTGGAGTCACCATATATCTTTCCCTGAACTTGCAACTGTTCCTGTCATCCGCTTGAAGCATTTTTATGAGAAATGCACAATTGAAAGCCTGCGCCGACCAGTACAGCGCCTAATTGATCAGGTATTTCACTGGCTTCGTCGCTTTTGTTTTGACAGCATTTACTAGGTGTCCTGGTTGTTGATCAGCAAGAAATTTATCCATTTTTTATTTGCTTTTTTTTTTTTTTTTTGTTGGCTTTGCTTCAGGCCTTTCCTAATAGAATTTAGATGATGAAGGAATAAAACGTATAAGATACCAATTGACACCATTGTAGGTCCTGGTGTTTAAACTTTGCAGACTGTCTTTGGATTGAGTAAAACTGGTACTTATCTGGGGTTAGTCTACTACCTGCAGATAGAGAATTAAGAAAAATTCTCAAGCTGTCAATACTGATTTTCAAGCGTGTTTCAGGAATTTGCTGTCATTTCTTTTCATTTCTAGCAAGTGTTCTTGCATGAACCCAAGAAAAAAGAAAGATAATATGGTCTCTTTATGCATCATATTGTGGTGTATGACGGCCAGTACCCCCTAAATGCTCTCCTGAATAGGAAAAAAATTGGGATGACAATCATAAGGTAATGATTGAACAACACATGTAAATCAGTGTACAATTGATGGTATATTGGCTGCAAAAGAAGCTATAAATTTATTGTCATCTAGGAATGAAATTTGTGCTTCTTCCACCACATACTTTCATACATGCATGTCCTCTCATTAAGCTTGAGGCTTGAAGTATTTTTGGTTCATCACAAGGTTATTGTGAGCAAACCTGCCTCCATCATTGCTGATGATGCTTATATTATCTTGGGTATAGAATTTGGCCTTTTTATTACTCATATGTATGAATTTGCATCAATTTATTGCCGTGGGACGATAATGCTACAAGGATGTATTGGATCAATCACAGTTCAGGACCCGGTATCTGATGTAATATTCTGCTGTCAGATTTGCTGGTTGCTGATAGATAGACGAGAAGATTTCATGATCCCTAGTTAACAGAAAAAAAATATGGGTAATTGAGCGTCAGAAGTTGCTTTGTTTGGCTTTACTAGCTTCATGATATTGGACGTTTGATTGTCAGCCATCATGTTGGGCGCCAGAGATGTGCTGAATATGTCTCTCTTTTCTGGCTAAGACTAGTTTAAGTTTGTAAGACCTGTGATCTTTTTGACAGCAGATCTACAATGCTATTCTTTTTGGTGTTATTGTTTAAGACGTGAGTATGTGTTCAAACTTCAAAGTTATGCTGATTGCCTCGTCATTCATATCATTGTTTTCTCTTCTCAAAGGTGGAGAAGAACATGGATTTTGTCGAAAGAAAGAGAGAGGGTGTTTCATTTTCACCAGTAGATCAAGCATCTGCAGATTCATTTCTTCAGGTTATAAATCCGTTTCCACCATCTATAGAATGCTCTCTTGAACCTTGTGATTGTAAATTGGTCTTGATGGTGGATTAATAATGTGCAGAGTGAAAAGCGCAATGACAATTCCCCATTTATTCAGTATTACACAAGTATTACGCAAAATGGTTTGACAAGGAAACTCAGCACAGATAACCAGACCAGGTAACTCTTTTATTGCCTATTAAGTGATCCTTTTACTTCTTTTCAATTGGAGTGATGTAATAATTTCTCTCTTCTTAAAAGTACTATTACTCCGGAGTCTATTGATTTCGTTAGGGAGTTTATTTAGCGGAATTGGTTCTTTGATTTTAACCTTCATTCATTCCACCAACGTGCTTTCCTGGATATGGTGTAGTGTGCTCAATCGGAAAAAGCTGAAAGGTAGAAAGCGAAAGTTGCCACAGAAATCCGAGGATGTGAGTGCTAATGGGGACAAAGAAATTGCAAAGATCAGTAGCGATGTGTCGACCAGAAGTGAGCAAGTTGTGAAGAGAAAGAAGCAGAGAACTTGAGGATGCTGTAACTTGTGAGCTTGGTTTTTATAGGTACAGAGAAATGATTTTAGTGTCCACGCTAATTGATTGTTTCTTAGTTTCTATGTTCATGGAATTTTGAATGGTATTTTTGGTAGATTCGAGTTGCTTACACAAAATTGGATGTAATGATGGTAGAAGTGCTCTTTAGTTCGAATGGAATGGGATTGACCTTAATGCAGTGTCATACATGAAAATTTTGGAAATTATTATTTTTGTTGTATTTTTTCTTCATAATATACTAGAATGAAGCTATTTATCTGATTATCATTCCATATATATCTTTTATTATTGCAAGAATGAATTCAATTATCCTTTTTGCTTGTTTTCTTAAATCCTGTTTTACTTCTACCTGATTCAATGTAATGGCGATGATTATTTTCTGTTTTCTTTTTTAGTTTCACTGTTGCAACTATTTCATCAACCCTAAAAGGCTAAAACAACATTTATAAAAACACGTATTATAGAAGTATATGTAGAGGCTACGGTGACTGGACGAGCAAATTTTTTTTTTTTTTTGGGCTCCCTTTCGGGAACCCGTGGTAAGATGAATTTCCTCTGGACTGCCCTCGTACAGGACCACTTGGGCAACCCTAAAAGGTTTAGTATTTTTCATTTGTACAATATATCATGTTACTGTATATATTTCCAGACAAGAATAATTATGTACTCCCTCGTGGACCTTACGGGTGATCGCGGGTTGGGTTGGTGCGGTTTGGGATGTAACCTAACCCAAACCTCAAATATACGGTTTGATATTTTCCCAACCCAAACCGCACCGCACTTTTGCCCAAACCAACCCAAACCGAACCGCGCGAAATGGTTTGGTGCGGTTTGGTTTGCGGTTTAACCACTTTCCTCTGCCACATTAATTTTGTAAACTAAGAGTAAAAAAAAATTGGTAATAAATATAAAGAGTCCAAATAAATATGAAGTCTAAATACCTAATACTCGTATTAGTATACTCTATGCCAGCTTGTCAAGTGTATTTTAAAAAAGAAAATCAAAATAGATAATTTTTTTTTAAAAAAAATCATATAAAACTGCGGTTTACAGTGCGGTTTCGGTTTACAAAAATTCAAACCCAACCCAAACAGCGGTTTGCTCGAAATCATAACCCAAACCGCAATTTTGAAACCGCAAACCAACCCAAACCGCGAAAAAATGGTTTGGGTTGCGGTTTGGTACGGTCCAGACCGCACTCTGAACAACCCTACTCGTGGTTCATTTAGGAGGTGAGAGTAACATGAGAGAGAGAATGCAGTTGAAGATGGAGACACTGAACCACGTTGGACTTCCTATTCTTATTTTGAATCTTCATATATATATATATATATATATATATATATATAAGCAATGAAACTATTTACCCTAACATTTAAGTTTTTAGTTTTTCACGCAATCATTGAGTCAAGTGACTCAAGTTCTTGAGCCCTAAACTTCTCATTTTATCCATTCTTTACCGAGACTCAAGCCAACTCATAGTCGATATTCTAATTTTGAATGTTTTGTAGAGGAATCAGACTATTATTTTGTTATTTATCACTTTAATAACTAAAAAAATGGGCATAAGATAAACGCGAGTTAAAAAATAACGGAAATTCTTAATAAGTTTGAGGCCCATTTTTATACCCAGGACCCGACAGACCCATTGGATCTGGATAAAGGTCCAGTTTTTTTAGACCATGTGGGTCTGGGTCTAGATCAAAATTTCTGGGTCTGGGTCTGGCTAGACTTGCCCCAGACCTTACCCATGCCCATCCCTAGTTGCCTACTGTGTGCAGTGCAGGATCTCATGTACTCCCTCTGTAACACATTACTTGCAACATTTGCCAACATTGAGTGTAACAAAATACTTGCAACATTTTCCATCCTTTCTATTTATGGCAAAATTTTGCATGTGAAACTCCTACTTTTTTATTTCTCTCTCCTACTTTTTGATAATCAATCTCCTTAACCTATGTGATTTCTCTCTCCTACTTTTTCTTTCCTCAACCCATGTGATTTCTCTCTCCTACTTTTTCATAATTAATCTCCTTTACCCATACTTACCAAATTTTGCCTAGCAAATCCCCCTAGTCCAATTGTTGCAAGTAATGTGCTTTTTTTGAAATTAAAAATTAATTCATTGATTTAAAGTCATACGACATCTACAATAGAAGTCAAAACTAAACAAATACATATCAAAATGAAATAAATACAATTCTAATATGACAAAACCACAATCGTTGAGTAGATCTAACACTTCTGAAAACCCTCGTCTTTCACATCGCTGTCTGATGCAGCCTTCCGCAAGGGGGTCTATCGATCTTTTGTAGTTTTGAAGTAGAACTTAATCCAATTCAAGTGATTGTAAACGAAGTACTAACATCTGTTGCAACCCCGCACAAATTTCCATCAACAAATCAACCTCTTGAATTACACAAAAACCCAAAAACAAAGTCTCCAAACTCTCACATGGAGAGAGATAAAACCCAATATATGGGTAGATATAACCCAATAAATGGGTAGAAAATCTCTCCATTAAAGAGAGACTAAAGTTTATTAGAAACATTAACATAAAAAACTAGTAACAAAAGGAGAAAAGGGGCTTACCACCGCCCAAAAGGGTGGCGGTAGCCCCTAGGTTGAAAATTAGGGTTTTGTGGGAGAGGAGAGAGAAGAGAGAAAAAAGGGAGAGGACACGTATATTATGGAAACATTATGGAATACTACAACTACAAGAAGGGGTGAATTGTAGTTGTAGCTTATATGGAATTTAATTGACTTTTTGCAGAATTTTAGCTAGAAATAATAGGAACTTAGGTTCTATTCTTTTGGACTGAATTAATGAAAATTTAGTTCAGTTCTGTAACACCCCGATAATTCTCTCTTTTCAGAAACACCTTTTCAATATAAAACTTAGAGAATTACCCAAGTATTATCGCCCGTGTGATAACGTATCGACTTATTCAGAATTTTGCAGCGGAAAACATCTAACAAAACTTCATACTTTATTATCATACATAAATAAATAAGTACTTCAAAATCAAACACTCTATATATGTCTACTCAAACAAACTTATTGTAATACGTTCCTACTAATGCAGAAAATATGATATACTAGATTACACAAGCTCTCCATTCCCAGACTCCCAATGATGCAACATCTACGAACCTGTAAATGTCAATGCTCTAGAGAATCTGCTCACCAAAATTGGGTCATCACAGGATCAATAAGGCAAAGCCATGATCAACACATACAAACAAAGCACGTAATCAGCAAAGCTGAGTACTACATAATAATACATAAACATTCCTAGCAGGATACTAAATAAATAACGTGCAGGAATAAATAATAATATAATCATATAACAATCTGCAGACAACTTTAACTGAACTAAACTCTACACATCTTTTTATTACTCAAATGGAATAGTTATTGGACCTGAGTTGTCTTATCTACTAATGCCTTCATTACGAAGATGAAATACGGGAGCTACCACGTATTCCAGAAATGACCTACGATATCGAGGAACCTTTGCTAACTGAAAAAGGGATGGCGATCAATCCATCTCATGTAAAAAGCCATGGCTCGCTCACCATGTACCCCAACTCCTAATGTCCAACTCTAGACGTGCACCAGTCTAAAGTCTATAACTATCCTCGTTACACTTTACGTTATTTACAAGTTATTACTTGCTATGACACATATACAAGCAACACATAAATACAATTCAAACATTCACAACTGAACTTCTTTTATCTTAGGATTTAATAAGTGATCACAACTTACAACCCAAGACTTACTTTCTTTTAATCTCAACTTTCTTATTTGTTGAACCTAGCCAACAATCAAACTTACCTTTAAAAGACATACTTATCAACTTACCAAATAAGGCCCACAGTCCTCATAAAGTAGTGAAAATAATACTTGTAAGGGAACACATGAATAATCATGAATCAATCTTAATAACATATTAATTCCCCCATGTGAATTAATAATTAAAGTTCCCATCCACATGCTTACATCAATAAATCCATACAAACATGACAATTCTTTACTCATAATAAATCTAATAATTAACATGCTTGCTCACAGGCATAAAACATGTAGAAATCAATCAGACTAGAAATCACATATGAACTTATAAAGTGTAGGAACATATAGATGCATATAGCGGAATTTCAGGAAACAAATTTCCTAACATCTATCACAAGATCGCATGCATAACATAAATATGAATCATATTATAAAGGAAAAGAATGTACAACCTTTGTAGCGTGTTTTCCACCGGATTGCAAGTGCTAGAGATCAAAGAACAGCAATTGATGTCCCTCTACTTAGTCCACGAGCACCAATTGATTCCCACGTTTGCTAGAACGGAAGAGGATGAACAGATTTCACTCTCTTACTTTTTAGGGAGGGTGGCCGGATTTTCCAAAGGGAAACAATAGGGTTTTTTCTCTCTCTTTTCAGTTTGAATGTTACTGTCAAAATGAACGTTCTTTTCCTCTCTGCTATTATAACCTTTTATAATAATAGGAGAATAAATTAAGAGAGAGACCTAACCTAACCCTAATTTCTCCTATTGGCCGGTTTCCTTACTTCAATTAGTTACTACAATGTGTGACCTCATAGGATTAGGTTAACTTAGTTGTAGGTACAATCAATATTGTTCTACTAACCAACATTTATTCTCTAGCAAGTAAATGTGATTACTAAACTAACGTAATTAATTATCTCTATAATAATTCCTTTTATATTTAGTAATTGCCGGGATGTCTAAGGACAAATTCCTTCAATCTCCCACTTGTTCGAAGACAAGAGCGCAATGCTAAATTCCTTAAGTCACTTAATGCCAAATTTGATAACACCATGTTATTCTCAAATTTATGTTCCTTGATCGTTGAGTTCGAACTGCTCAAATAAAATATTACCTCTTTAATCCTATTCCGCATGGCCATGCAATTTTTCAGTTCTCGCTCATCAAGAGGCCCATACACCATTCCTATTTAATAGGAGGACTTATCCACTCTTGTATGACCATAACTCTCACTCAATTCTTAGCCCACCTGATCACTGCCTTTATAACCTCCTTTTACGGCGCGACGTTTAACAGTGTCGAAGTTAAACTAATTATATTGTGGTTATTAAGACATACTCATGTCTAAGGAATCCACTAAATATAGTAGTTTGATTCTACTTTTAGAATCTAATTAGGTCAAGTCTCAATGTATCAACTATACATCCATATAATCAATTAGACATCTCTATGTCTCCATAGCCCATAGAACTGCGCTATCAATTAATTATATACTAGTCTTTTAAATAAATCACTTATGTCCAATTTAGTGATTTAGACGAGGGACTTTAAATAAATTGTGATTTTCAGTTCACTTTATAGGGTTCCAATATCAAAACGTTTTTGATAATCCTATTTGAAAACACAAATTATTTGGACATTTTATTTAATACTAAACCAAACAATTAAATAAGAACAAAATTTTATTGATAAGCATTTCAAAGCATAACAAATGTCTTTACAATTGTAAACATGAAGTAAACAACCTAAAGCCATTCTCCCATATGCTTAAGCCCCATAGACCTAGTATGACACTCATGCTTAGGTTGAGCAAGCGGTTTAGTCAGAGGATCTGCTACGTTATCCTCAGTATGAACCTTGCTTACTTTCACATCCTCTCTCCCAACGATTTCTCGAATGAGATGGAATTTCCTGAGCACATTTTAGACCTTTGATGCGATCTGGGTTCCTAGACTGAGCAATGGCACCATTGTTGTCACAATACAACTCAATGCCATTCTCAATGCTAGGAACTACACCAAGCTCACCAATGAACTTTTTGATCCAAATAGCTTCCTTTGCTGCATCAGCTGCTGCAATATACTCAGCCTCTGTTGTAGAATCCGCGATGGTACTCTGCTTAGAGCTCTTCCAGCTCACAGCTCCTCCATTGAGACAAAATATGAAACCAGATTGCGTTCGGGAATCATCTCTGTCACTCTGGAAGCTTGCATCGGTGTATCCAGTAACAACCAACTCACTATCTCCACCATAAACCAAAAAATTATCCTTAGTCCTTCGCAAGTACTTAAGGATGTTTTTCGCTGCAATCCAGTGCGCATCTCCTGGATTTGACTGGTATCTGCTGCATATACTCAAAGCATATGCAACATCCGGTCGAGTGCATATCATGGCATACATAATGGATCCTATAGCAGAAGCATAGGGAACATTACTCATACGTTTGACCTCATCAGGACTCGAAGGACACTGAGTCTTGCCAAGTGCAATGCCATGTTGCATGGGAATGAAACCTCTCTTGGAGTTTTCCAGCTTGAACCTTGCAAGAACCTTATCAATATAAGTTTCCTGACTGAGCCCAATTAGCCTTTTCGATCTATCTCTATAGATCTTTATTCCCAGTATGTACTCTGCCTCTCCTAGGTCTTTCATAGAGAAACAATTTTTAAGCCATTCCTTGACTGACTCAAGCATGGTCTTATCATTTCCTATGATAAGTATGTCATCCACATACAAGACCAGAAAAGTAATACTACTCCCACTTAACTTCTTGTATACACAAGATTCCTCTTCATTTATGAGAAAGCCTAATTTCTTGACTGCCTCATCAAATCTGAGGTTCCAACTCCTTGATGCTTGCTTTAGTCCATAAATGGACTTCTTAAGCTTGCATACCCTCCCTGGATTTTCTAGATCTTCAAAACCTTGAGGTTGTGTCATGTACACATCCTCTTTCAAGAACCCATTCAAGAAAGCGGTTTTGACATCCATCTGCCATATTTCATAGTCATGAAAGGCAGCAATCGCAAGGATTATCCTAATGGACTTCAGCATGGCTATTGGTGAGAAGGTTTCATCATAGTCAATACCATGAATTTGTTTGAAACCTTTCGCCACCAACATTGCTTTGAAAGCACTAATGTTTCCATCCTTGTCTGTTTTCAACTTGAAAATCCATTTGCATCCAATGGGTTTTACCCCATCAGACAAATCAACCAAGTCCCATACTTGATTTTCAGACATGGAATCCATTTCAGATTTCATGGCCTCAAGCCATCTTTCGGAGTCTTGACTATCCAAAGCATCTTTGTAGCTAGTAGGCTCTTCTGATTCTAAAATCGTTATTTCAGAACTTTCAGTCAAAAGGAAATCAATATATCTCTTTGACGGGATGATGGTCCTACTAGACCTACGTTGGGGAACAACAGAAGAAGTTTCTACCTCACTAGGTTGAATGACTTCGCATGGAGTATCTCCAAGTGGGACGGTAGGAGGTACGTGAATTGAATGCACCACCTCCTGAGCATTTTCATGCCGGGCCGCCTCTGATGAGGTGTTAACCTCATCCATTTGTTGCTCATCTCGAACTTCTTCGAGATATACATTTCTCCCACTTGTTTTTCTGGAAATAAACTCCATTTCCAGAAAGACACCATTACGAGCAACAAACACTTTGTTTTTGCTTTGGTTGTAGAAGTAGTATCCCTTAGTCTCTTTTGGGTAACCCACAAAGAGACATTTAACGGATTTGGGTGAAAGCTTATCAGAAAGTAAACGTTTTACATAGGCTTCACAACCACATATCCTTATAAAAGACAATTTTGGAACGTTTCCAGTCCACATTTCATATGGTGTCTTTTCCACTGCTTTTGGATGGTGCTCTGTTAAGTGTGAGTGCCGCTGTTTCAAGCGCAAATCCCCAGAATGAAATAGGAAGATCAACAAGACTCATCATGGATCGAACCATATCAAGTAGAGTTCGATTCCTTCTTTCAGAAACGCCATTTAACTGCGGTGTTCCTGGTGGAGTCCATTGTGAAAGAATTCCACAATCCTTCAAATGATCACCAAATTCTTGAGATAAATATTCACCACACGATCGGATCGTAATGCCTTAATTTTCTTCCCAAGTTGGTTTTGTACTTCATTCTGGAATTCCTTAAATTTTTCAAAGGATTCCGACTTATGCCGCATGAGGTAAACAAATCCAAATCTGCTCACATCATCGGTAAAAGTAATGAAGTAACTGTACCCTCCCCTAGCCAACGTACTCATAGGTCCACACACATCCGTATGTATGAGGGCTAAAAGGTCATTGGCCCTTTCACTTGAACCTGTGAAAGGAGACTTTGTCATTTTCCCCATCAAGCAAAACTCACAAGTGTCAAATGATTCAAAATCAAATGATTTGAGAATTCCATCTTTATGATGTTTCTCAATGCGCTTTGAGCTTATGTGGCCTAATCGACAATGCCATAGGTATGTAGGGTTTGAATCATTTGCTTTATGTTTCTTGCTGTCTATGTTATAGATGTGGGTTTCTAAGTCTAGCACATATAAACCATTTGATAACTTAGCGGAGACATAGAACATATCATTCAAATACGCTGAACAACAATTGTTCTTTATTGTAAATGAATAACCTTCGGAATCCAAAACAGGAATCGAAATAATGTTCTTTGTGATAGCAGGAACATAATAACAATTATTAAGTTCTAAAACTAATCCTGAAGGTAAAAGCAGACTATATACTCCCACTGCCAATGTAGCAACTCGTGCTCCATTGCCAACGCGAAGATCTACTTCTCCCTTTCCCAATGTTCTACTTCTTTTGAGGCCTTGCATATTACATATAATGTGCGAGCCACAAGCGGTATCAAATACCCAAGAAGCAGAAGTTGCTAAGTTAACTTCTATAACATACATATCTGAACTAGAAACTCCTTTCTTTTGATCCTTCAGATACTTGGGGCAACTACCTTTCCAATGACCAACCTTGTTACAGGTGCAACAAAAGTGCTCATCATCAACTTTTGGGATTGGTGTAGTCTTTTGCTTTTCAGAAGTTTCAGACTTAGCAACTTGTTTGCTTTCGTCCTTCTTAATAGCAATTCCAATCCTATTGAGCGATTGCCCTTTACTAACCATAAGAACATCCTCATATTCTTTTCTAGGCTGGTTAGGGATGTTTCGCTCATTCTGAGTTAGCCTTTCATGCATCTCTTGCATCGTTGCTTCCTCCCCTTGCATGTGAAAAGCGTTGAACTTATCGCCCGAGAACGATTCTCATTTCCCTTTCACTTGCAATGAAACGTTCAGCATTCATTTTGTCCTTCGAAAGGACGGCGCGCAAATTACAAGTAGAATTGTTGGTGTTGATATTGTTGTTACTAGACATAATTACTACAACAAATAATAAAGCAAGACTCAATCAATGTTTATCAAGAAAGCAATGATTAAACAAATTTTAATTACTACTACCCTTTATTCAAAATGAAAGTCCCCTATTGAATAAAGAAATAACCAAGATCCCCTCCCACTACAATCAAACGGACTTTTGCCCTGCCTTCAATTTATAGTAGTTGAGGTAAGTAAACACTTTACTAATTTTAACTAATTATAATTCTTGGTAGACAGGTTAACAACTCCTTGTTTACTCCTATCTCTTAGCTTCAAAACCCAAAACTTTGTCTTTTGATGATTTTGTTGAGTTAAACCAAACATTAACATGTAAGTTTCAAAAACTACCCTACTATCCCCGGAACTATGAACAACACCCTGCTTTGGCAGAACCTATTACTCATGATCTAAGGCTTTATAGGTGTTGTTGGGAAAAGCAATCAAAACTCAATATTACTTGTGGGGACCTAAGTTTACTAATATGGTCAATTAATAGTGAACACATGAATCAATTAACCACAAACAAACTTAGAAGCAAGCATTTAAACAAAATAAATGCAAGAAAATTATAAAAGCTATAATTAAAATGATCTAGTATGGCCCCTATATTTAGGAAAATAACTAATCTTGATGAATCCTCCCTTGAGTCTCCATGGATCACCATCCTTGAAACTCCTTGGATCCTCATGCTTTGATTACATAATTTGAATTAAATAAATAACGAAAATTTAAAGTTACAAAAATACAAACGATTCGCAGATAGTATTTAATTTACATAAAATTTAACGATGCACAGATCGTATTTTCTATCCTAGTTTTGGGCCATACTAGTCACAACATGCAAAATATAATATCATACATATTACATTAAACATCCACGCATTTTATAATATCAAATAAAATAAACACAATCTAGTTACTTATTAACAATTAATAAGTAAATACAACTTTCCATAATAATTATAAAACTTAACAAATTTAAGCTAGAAATTATTTAGGAAACTTTATTATTTTAATTCAATTACTCATTTAAACATGGCAATAATCATTATTATTCACAAATTTGCAAAATAGGAAACTTTTGGATTTATGCTCAACTTTAGAAAATCATATTTTCCTAAAATATTTTTTTTTAATTGACTTCTTGACCGTTGACCAGCGGCACAAGGCTGCCAGTCAACAGCCAAGACATGGCTTCTCACGCAAAAAAAACTGAACGAACCCAGCAGCAGGGCATCAACCCCACCGCTGCCGCCTGCCGGCAGTCACACTCCAGCACACGCTGGCACACCACACACCCCACTGACCGACGGGTCTCCGGCAGCTCCACCAGGAAATGCCGGCCAACCCAGTCGCGTTGTCGCCGGCAGCACAAGGCCACCAGCACTCGCGAGCTTCTTCCACGACACCGGCCAGCGCCGGCCACCCCTGACGTGTCGTGCATCCCTCCGTCGGCCTCGCCGGTCTGCCAGCCGCCGTGGCTTCACCGTCACCGGTGGGCCACCCAGCCATGGATGATTTTCCTTTTAATTTATGAAACAATTTACATAAAATTAAACTAATCTTTATTCAATGATTGTTTAAAGATTAAGGATATAATTAGGGTTTTAATCATCCGAAAATTATGGCAAAAATTATGAATTACTTAACAAACTCAAACAAAATTTTAGATTTGTTAAGATTATATTTTCAATGCTTAATCTATATTAAACATTAATTCTAACAAAAAATTCAAAATTTGGGCAAAAATCAAATTGTTTCCAAAAATTCAAAAAATTAACAATTAAATTCCGAAAATTTCGAAAATAATTTTTAGGGTGATCTACTGAATTATCTTAACAAATAAAATCAAATATTTTAATTGTTATCCTTAAATTCTATGAATAATCAAATTAAACATAAAATTTAACCAAAATTCATAAATAATATGATAAAATTCGAAAAATAGTGGGAAAAATAATCAAATTATTTTCAGCCATCATATTATTCTAGATCTATGTGGTTGATGAACATTAGATTTATTTAACAAATTAAAAATCAAATCTTTAATTGTTAACAAATTATTTCAATAATTAATCGAATTAAACATAAATAATTTTAAATCTAACAAAAATATTTATAAAAATCCGAAAATTTTAGAGTGAATTAACCAATTTATTTCGTCCCTCATATTAAAAATTCGGATCTTAATAAAAAAAAATTGAGCACAAATCACAATTAAATCAATTATTTACAATTTCCATTTAATTAATATCAAATATCAATTATGCAAATTCAAGCCATAAATAAATCCTCCTTAATTGAATAAAAAATAATAACTTTGCATACAATAATATGATCATATGAATATTATGAATTAGGCAAAACTGATACCACTGTAGGAACATATAGATGCAAATAGCGGAATTTCAGGAAACAAATTTCCTAACATCTATCACAAGATCGCATGCATAACATAAATATGAATCATATTATAAGGGAAAAGAATGTACAACCTTTGTAGCGTGTTTTCCACCGGATTGCAAGTGCTAGAGATCAAAGAACAGCAATTGATGTCCCTCTACTTAGTCCACGAGCACCAATTGATTCCCACGTTTGCTAGAACGGAAGAGGATGAACAGATTTCACTCTCTTACTTTTTAGGGAGGGTGGCCGGATTTTCCAAAGGGAAACAATAGGGTTTTTCCTCTCTTTTTTCAGTTTGAATGTTACTGTCAAAATGAACGTTCTTTTCCTCTCTGCTATTATAACCTTTTATAATAGTAGGAGAATAAATTAAGAGAGAGACCTAACCTAACCCTAATTTCTCCTATTGGCCGGTTTCCTTACTTCAATTAGTTACTACAATGAATGACCTCATAGGATTAGGTTAACTTAGTTATAGGTACAATCAATATTGTTCTACTAACCAACATTTATTCTCTAGCAAGGAAATGTGATTACTAAACTAACGTAATTAATTATCTCTATAATAATTCCTTTTATATTTAGTAATTTCCGGGATGTCTAAGGACAAATTCCTTCATAAAGTTCCTATACATGATACTACAACTTTTTCCTCCTTAAATCATGATACTAATCAGATAGCACACAAGTATGTACGTACCTTGTGTAAACTAGTCGGCATGCCACTTTTAACCCTTTAAAAGTCTCCTATAGAATATTCTCCGCCTAGAAATCAATATAAACTAAAATCAATACTCTTAAATAAAAAGACAGCAACTTTAAAATATTTAAAATCCCCTTTAAACATATTCAAAAGTTGATTTTACTATCAAAACTTCAATTATTTTTAATTCCTAGCATAGTACTACCATACTAGTAATTAAAATTCTTAAAACTCCCTAAATAAATTCTTTTATGAAATTCCAGCAACTTATAAAATCATAAAACCCTCTTTAAACATATGCAAACATGTTTAAACTCATAATCTAAACCAATCTCATAGTATACAACATGCTACTATGGTTTTCTAATAATTAACACCCTAAAAATCCATGCTTTAATGATTAAAACTTCAATCTAACAATAATAAACAAATCTGAATTTTTATTCTTATAATATATAATATATATAATCCATGATTAATCATTAAAACAGTAAATTAAAGTTATTAATCATGATTAGTACTAAAATAAAACATAAAAATATGATCTTTAATTGAAACTTGAGGAAGAAGAAAAGAATTAAACCAACACAAGAAGGAAGAGGAAAGATGCGCCGGCCAAGGAAGAGCAGCGGTGGCGGCGGTGGTTCACTGGTGTTCGGCGGTGGTTGCGACGTTTCTTAGCGAAGAAGAAAACGTTACTTGAAGAAGAAGAAAGAAAACTTGAGAGGAAAAATTGAAACTCACGTGGAAGAGGAAGAAAGAGGAAGTGCCGGCTGTTATGAGGGAAGAGAGAGAAAATAAATCTTTGTGTGGTAAAAATAATTGGGTCTAAGGTATTTATAAGTAGGAGTTTTCTCTTGGGCTTAGGAAAAGGGGATTGAGTTTGAATAAAGTTTGATGATGACTAGGATTGATAAATTAGAACTCCTAACATCAATATAACTCCTTTATCCTAATCTACTTAGAATTTGGGTTCCTCAAGTCCACTTAGACTTCTTTTCCAAATCAAATTCGTATTTCAAACCTTTTTCAAAGCATGCCTTTAAAATATTTTTAACATTCTTAAATCCTTAAAATAATTTCATTTGACTTTTAAAATAGTCAACCTTCTTTAAATAATAAAATCATTTCAACTAAAATATAAATATATAAATGCTAAAATATATTTATAAAATCCTTTAAAATTATGGGGGATTACAGTCTACCCCCCTTAAATAGAAGTTTCGTCCCGAAACTTGACACGAAAACTCACATATTTTCAAAACTTGAACTCATCTTTTCAAAAGTTTACAAAGAATTGTGCCACTTGTGCACACTTTTGCTAACTTAAAACACTTGTGTTACTTATGAACACGTTTTCTTATGCGGAGAATCTACTTCTTTAGCACTAACATGTGCAAATTTCCCAATATAGGCATACATATGCATGAAAATCTCATAAAATAGACAAAAAGCGCGAAATTTATCGCATTCTATCCCCCTTAAAGAAAACGAGTTACGCCCTCGTAACTCACCTCAAGGAATAAGTCTGGATACTTCTTTTTCATCTCATCTTCGGCTTCCCACGTTGCCTCTTCAGATTCGTGGTTAGACCAAAGTACTTTCACGATGTGGACGTCCTTATTGCGTGTACTGCGCACTTTCCTGTCGAGAATCTTGACAGGTCTCTCCTCATATTTGAGGCTACTATCGATCTGAATTCGTTCAGGCTCTAGGACATGACGATCATCAGGGATGTAACGCTTAAGTTGGGAAATATGGAACACATCATGCATCTTTTCAAACTCCATTGGCAATGCCAATCTGTAGGCTACTTTCCCAATTCGCTCCAAAATCTCACATGGGCCTACATACTTAGCACTTAACTTGCCCTTTTTCCCAAATCTCATGACGCCCTTAGTGGGTGATACTTTCAAGAACACCTTTTCACCTATAGCAAACTCATCTTCGCGTCGTTTCAAGTCAGCATAACTCTTCTGTCTATCTTGCGCAGCTTGAATTCTAGCCTGAATTAGTCTGACATTCTTAACTGTTTCCTCAATAAACTTTGTCCCCAAGACTATATTTTCACTAAAGTCATTCCAACAAATGGAGCTTCTACATTTCCGTCCATATAATGCCTCAAAAGGTGCCATCTTAATGCTCGCATGGTAACTATTGTTATAAGAAAACTCAATCAGGTCTAATTGGTCCTCCCAACTACCTTGAAAATCAATAGCACATGCTCGTAACATATCCTCCATCGTCTGGTTAGTCCTCTCAGTCTGACCATCAGTCGCAGGGTGAAAGGATGTACTCATCTTCAATGTTGTCCCAAGATTTAATTGGACCTTTTTCTAAAATTTCGAAAGGAACCTAGAGTCACGGTCAGAAATGATATCCTTTGGAACTCCATGTAGTCTCACCACATGCTTAACATACGTCTTCGCAAGTTGCTTCATCTTCCATGTCTCTTTGATTGGTATGAACACGACAGACTTCGTCAGACGGTCCACAATAACCCAAATAGTATCGTTGCCATTCCTTGTTCTAGGCAAAGCAGTTACAAAATCCATCGATATGGAATCCCACTTCCATCCCGGAACCTCTAAGGATTGAACTTTCCCCATGGGTCTCTTATGATCTATCTTCACCTTTTGACAGGTTAGGCACTTAGACACATACTCAGCTACCTCTCGCTTCATGTTTGGCCACCAATAGACACCCTTAAGGTCTTTATACAACTTGTCACCCCCAGGGTGCACAGAGTACGGTGTATTATGGCCCTCATCCGTAAGACGTCTCTTAAGCTCATCACATTTTTGTGGTACACACCACCTTCCTTTAAACCTCAGACTACCATCATCATGGATCTTAAAATCATCTTCCTTACCTTGGCCCATCTTCTCCTTAATCTTCTTTAGGTGCTCATCCCCGACTTGACCTTCTTTGATTTCGTCGAAAATTGACAATCCCAATGACAAAACACTCAACCTTGCCTCGATCTCCCCAGGGTTTAGGATTTCTAGGCTAAGCCTTTGCATATCTCGACACAACTCCTCAGGAACTATCAAGGCGTTCATGCTATGACTCGACTTTCTACTCAACGCATCAGCGACTACATTTGCCTTCCCCTCATGGTATTGGATGTCTAAGTTATAGTCCTTTATCAACTCTAGCCATCTCCTCTGCCTCATGTTGAGGTCTTTCTGGGTAAAGATGTACTTCAAGCTCTTATGGTCTGTGAATATCTTACAAGTTACCCCATACAGGTAGTGTCTCCAAATCTTCAAGGCGAACACAATGGCAGCTAACTCTAGATCATGGGTAGGGTAATTAGCCTCATAAGGTTTCAACTGACGCGACGCATACGCAATCACCTTCCCATTCTGTTGCAACACACATCCCAAAGCATTCTTCGAAGCATCACTATATACCTCAAATCCCTCATTCCCATCAGGCAGGGTCAAAACAGGTGCAGAGGTTAGACGATCTTTTAAAATCTGAAAGGCTTCTTCACACTTTTCACTCCACTCAAATTTTGACTTCTTTTTCATCAAGTTGGTCATAGGTCTTGCTATCTTCGAGAAATCTCTCACAAATCTCCTATAATAACCAGCTAGACCTAGGAAACTTCTGATATCTGGCACGCTCCTTGGAGTTGGCCACTCACTCACAGCTTGAATCTTAGCAGGATCTACTGAGACTCCTTCCTTAAACACATAGTGACCCAAAAAACGCTACTTTCTCCAAACGGAATTCACACTTAGAGAACTTGGCATACAATTGGTTTTTCCTCAATGTCTCCAAAATAATCCTCAAATGCTTATCATGCTCCGCCTCATTCCTCGAATATATCAGTATGTCATCAATGAAACTACCACAAACTTATCTAGAAACTCATGAAAGATCCTATTCATTAAGTCCATAAATATAGCAAGAGCATTGGTTAACCCAAATGGCATTACAGTGAACTCATAGTGACCATAACGCGTTCTAAAGGCAGTCTTAGGTACATCCTTATCAGCTACCCTCAATTGATGATATCCTGAACGTAAGTCAATGTTTGAGAACACACTCGCTCCATTCAACTGGTCGAATAGGTCATGTATTCTAGGCATAGGATATTTGTTCTTGATGGTTACATTATTCAACTCCCTATAATCAATACATAGCCTCATGCTTCCATCTTTTTTCTTCACAAACAACACAGGAGCTTCCCAAGGTGATGCACTAGGTCTAATATAACCCTTATCGAACAATTCTTGTAACTGCGTCTTCAACTCACTTATTTCAGGAGGTGCCATTCTATAGGGTACTTTAGATATAGGTGCAGTTCCATGAACTAAGTCTATGGTGAACTCAACAGCTCTAACAGGCGGCATACCCGAAATTTCACTCGGAAACATGTCCATAAACTCCTTCACAATCGGAACATCTTCAATACTTACCCCAACTTCTTTACTCACATCTTGCACACTACAGAAATATAACTCACACCCCTTCTTCATCAACTTCTTCACTTGCATTGCGGAGATGACCCCAAAGTTCTTGGATTTCCCAAAACGTCGATGCGAAGTCAGCTTACCCAATAGATTCCTTAAAACTACTTTTTGAACTTCACAATCTATTTTGGCCTTGCACAAACTTAGCCAATCCATCCCCAGAATTACATCCAGGTCTCCCAGATTAAACTCTATCAAGTCAGAGGGAAAAACACAGTCCCCTATCTTCAGAGGCAAGTTTCTAAACAACTTGGTACACCTTATGGTCTCACCAGTAGGTATACTAACATGCAATTCAATCACCTCAAAATCTACTAACCCCAGACTTTTGATAACAGACGACGAAACGAAAGAATAAGTCGCCCCGAATCAAATAATGTTTTAACAAGGACTAAGTTAATATAAAAATTACTAGAAACTACGTCGGCAGATTTTTCAGCTTCCTTTCGACTCATCACGAACATTTTTCCCCGCAGGCTTACTTTGGTTGGGGTTCTCACTTGCAGGCTTACTATAGTTCCCCTGGCTATTCTGTTGTCCTCCAGACTTAGGACCTTGGTCCCCTGACTGGTTGAACCCTGATCTGACCTGATTTCCACTCCCCTGGCCTTTCTGTTCCTTACCATGCTTAGAGTAGCACTCGTACTCCCTATGACCCTTCTTTTGGCAGTAGTTACAAGTCACTGGTTCTCCCTTACAGTCTTTCCCAGGATGGTTTTTGTCATAGAATTTGCAGTGATGCACTCTCTCAGGTCTACCCTTGTTGCGGTTATCTTGGTTGTTTATCCCTTGGAAATTCCCATTACCATTCCGGTTTCTTTTGAAATTCCCTTGGTTGCCCCCAGCATTAAAATCTTTCCTCTTTTCACCTACTACTCCATTTTTCTTATCTCTCCTTGACTGTAGACCATAGATATGAGATGCTCTCCCATACACAACATATAGGGACGTAAAGGTCTTTCCTCCTAATCCCAACTGCATCTCCTCAGTTAATCCTTACTCAAACCTCTGAGCTTTAAGCTCCTCAGTGGCTACAACCTCAGGTGCAAATCTAGACAGGGCTATGAATTTGCCGTAGTACTCAAAGATGGTCATACTACCCATCCTAAGGTTAATGAATTCTTGGGCTTTTTGCTTCCTCATAAAGGCAGGGTAAAACTTCCCTCTCAAGGCAATCACAAATGCATCCCAATTGAATCCTTCAACATCACTCAATTTAGCTCCGCTCTCTCTCCACCATAAATCAGCCTCATCTTTCAGATATAGCACAGCCTGACCCACTCTCATATTGTCAGGGCAGTTCACAACCTCAAAAAGTTTCTCAAACTCCCTAATCCAGTTTTCTAAGAAGGTTGGGTCAGCTTGCCCCTTATAGTATGGTGGCTTAACCTTAGCTAGTCTTTCGAACATTTCCCCAATAGTCTCAGGACACTCAGCTCTCTCCTGAGTCAATTTCTCCGCCAAGAGGCGAATAGCAGCAGATAGGTCGTTGTTGTTAGCCATTCTACTTCGGGACCTGTAAGTAATATAACCCTACTTTAGGTTCCAGCATAACTCACATTTCCATCTAAGAAGGCAACATTTGATTTGATCATTAAAGATCGCATCAACAAACAATTTCTCAACTAGTTCAAAGTCCAACATGAAATGTTCTCTAATAATCACATAATCATCCATGTAAAATATATTCACATCAACATGCAAGTAGAAACAAGCAAGCAAGAATATGATCGCATAACGAAAATAAAATATTCCCATCAAGTGCCCACAATAAATTCTTACTCACTCATATAAATAAATAATAGCTTTTATTCTTCCATAACGGGTATTTAATAAAATGAATGTTATTATAATATTATACCTTCCTAAAACAAAAAACAATGGTTTTATAAAACTATTCTATCACTGTTAGTCAACTATCCAACCTTATTATATAATATATTGTTTCCTCTAATCGCAAAAGAAAATATAAATTGTAACCTAAGGTACCACATTATCATTTTTGTCCTCAAATTCTATGTATAGCTTAGGTACGAAGATCTCATCTTCAAACTCATCTATGTCCTCATCATAATATTCGACATATCTCCTTTGTCTTTTAGATCTCCTTGAAGGTTGAGGCTCTTCATCCTCTGACTCTGAATCAGTTTCAAACCTGAATGATGCATGGTAAATGTCTGTTCTGGTTTGACCCCTAGCACGGTCGAACTCCACAATGAGCTCATCATCACTGTCTTCTCTTGACCTTAATATTTTACACGTAACCCACTCGAAACCGGTATAGTCATTATCAATGACAGGTACATCATCGTCACCTTCATCATCACTTAATACAATAGGATTTTGGTAACTCCCTACTCTGGCAGACATGATTAAGGATCTACAACAAATAAATATATTCAATAACATTTTTAGTACTCTCCTTGTACGTAATTCCCAACAATAATAATAAAAAGATGCCATTAACATCATAGGCACAAAATATAACAATTAGCAGGGAAGAAAGATAATCATGAATAGTTAGCAGGGAAGAAAAATATTAACATGCTGAACTAACTATTCAATGCAGGCATATAATATTTCTATCCTATATGCCCTTCCTTTACTACCCATCCTCACAATGCAACAAGTAAAACTTCAAAGGCATGAAAAATAATGCAGACACTTTTATAAGATAATAATACTTAAGTGTCTAAAAAAATATTTCGACATAAAAAAAATTTCGGACTTATAAAAGTCGAAGGAAAAGAAAAAAAAAAATTTCGATTCTAAAAAAAAAATTTCGGAAATTCAATTTTTCAAACTTTCCAAATTTTCGAAATAATAATAAAAAAAATTCGACCATAAAATTTTCGGAGAAAAAAAAAATAATCGGTCTACTAAAAAAAAATTTCGGACCTCTAAAACTTATATAATAATATATTCCTATAAATTTTTCCAAATGAATAAGTAAGAGCAATCTAAAAGTTTATTCAAATAACTAGTAAGTTAGTTAGGCGCCTAAAAGTTTTGAAAATAACCTAAAGCTCTGATACCACTTTGTAACACCCCGATAATTCTCTCTTTTCAGAAATACCTTTTCAATATAAAACTTAGAGAATTACCCAAGTATTATCGCCCGTGTGATAACGTATCGGCTTATTCAGAATTTTGCAGCGGAAAACATCTAACAAAACTTCATACTTTATTATCATACTTAAATAAATAAGTACTTCAAAATCAAACACTCTATATATGTCTACTCAAACAAACTTATTGTAATACGTTCCTACTAATGCAGAAAATATGATATACTAGATTACACAAGCTCTCCATTCCCAGACTCCCAATGATGCAACATCTGCGAACCTGTAAATGTCAATGCTCTAGAGAATCTGCTCACCAAAATTGGGTCATCACAGGATCAATAAGGCAAAGCCATGATCAACACATACAAACAAAGCACGTAATCAACAAAGCTGAGTACTACATAATAATACATAAACATTCCTAGCAGGATACTAAATAAATAACGTGCAGGAATAAATAATAATATAATCATATAACAATCTGCAGACAACTTTAACTGAACTAAACTCTACACATCTTTTTATTACTCAAATGGAATAGTTATTGGACCTGAGTTGTCTTATCTACTAATGCCTTCATTACAAAGACGAAATACGGGAGCTACCACGTATTCCAGAAATGACCTGCGATATCGAGGAACCTTTGCTAACTGAAAAAGGGATGGTGATCAATCCATCTCCTGTAAAAAGCCATGGCTCGCTCACCATGTACCCCAACTCCTAATGTCCAACTCTAGACGTGCACCAGTCTAAAGTCTATAACTATCCTCGTTACACTTTACGTTCTTTACAAGTTATTACTTGCTATGACACATATACAAGCAACACATAAATACAATTCAAACATTCACAACTGAACTTCTTTTATCTTAGGATTTAATAAGTGATCACAACTTACAACCCAAGACTTACTTTCTTTTAATCTCAACTTTCTTACTTGTTGAACCTAGCCAACAATCAAACTTACCTTTAAAAGGCATACTTATCAACTTACCAAATAAGGCCCACAGTCCTCATAAAGTAGTGAAAATAATACTTGTAAGGGAACACATGAATAATCATGAATCAATCTTAATAACATATTAATTCCCCCATGTGAATTAATAATTAAAGTTCCCATCCACATGCTTGCATCAATAAATCCATACAAACATGACAAATTCTTTACTCATAATAAATCTAATAATTAACATGCTTTCTCACAGGCATAAAACATGTAGAAATCAATCAGACTAGAAATCACATATGAACTTATAAAGTTCCTATACATGATACTACAACTTTTTCCTCCTTAAATCATGATACTAATCAGATAGCACACAAGTATGTACGTACCTTGTGTAAACTAGTCGGCATGCCACTTTTAACCCTTTAAAAGTCTCCTACAGAATATTCTCCGCCTAGAAATCAATATAAACTAAAATCAATACTCTTAAATAAAAAGACAGCAACTTTAAAATATTTAAAATCCCCTTTAAACATATTCAAAAGTTGATTTTACTATCAAAACTTCAATTACTTTTAATTCCTAGCATAGTACTACCATACTAGTAATTAAAATTCTTAAAACTCCCTAAATAAAATCTTTTATGAAATTCCAGCAACTTATAAAATCATAAAACCCTCTTTAAACATATGCAAACATGTTTAAACTCATAATCTAAACCAATCTCATAGTATACAACATGCTACTATGGTTTTCTAATAATTAACACCCTAAAAATCCATGCTGTAATGATTTAAACTTCAATTTAACAATAATAAACAAATCTGAATTTTTATTCTTATAATATATAATATATATAATCCATGATTAATCATTAAAACAGTAAATTAAAGTTATTAATCATGATTAGTACTAAAATAAAACATAAAAATATGATCTTTAATTGAAACTTGAGGAAGAAGAAAAGAATTAAACCAACACAAGAAGGAAGAGGAAAGATGCGCCGGCCAAGGAAGAGCAGCGGCGGCGGCGGTTCACTGGTGTTCGGCGGTGTTTGCGACGTTTCTTAGCGAAGAAGAAAGCGTTACTTGAAGAAGAAGAAAGAAAACTTGAGAGGAAAAATTGAAACTCACGTGGAAGAGGAAGAAAGAGGAAGTGCCGGCTGTTATGAGGGAAGAGAGAGAAAATAAATCTTTGTGTGGTAAAAATAATTGGGTCTAAGGTATTTATAAGTAGGGTTTTCTTTTGGGCTTAGGAAAAGGAGATTGAGTTTGAATAGAGTTTGATGATGACTAGGATTGATAAATTAGAACTCCTAACATCAATATAACTCCTTTCTCCTAATCTACTTAGAATTTGGGTTCCTCAAGTCCACTTTGACTTCTTTTCCAAATCAAATTCGTATTTCAAACCTTTTCCAAAGCATGCCTAATTAAAATATTTTTCACTTTCTTAAATCCTTAAAATAATTTCATTTGACTTTTAAAATATTCAACCTACTTTAAATAATATAATCATTTCAACTAAAATATAAATATGTAAATGCTAAAATATATTTATAAAATCCTTTAAAATTATGGGGGATTACAAATTAAGTTCGTTCAGTTCAGTTAGTTTCCTCTCACAGTTGTCATTCAGTTCAGTTCAAACAAATTCTATTCAGTTCAGTTCAGTTCAATTCAGTTCAATTCAATTCAGTTTAATCCAAAAGAACAGAGCCTTAGTATGGAAGAGGAAATTTTTACGTGGAAACTTCTTATCTCGATATAAGAAGAAAAACCACTACCACCTCCGGATTTAAACTCTCCCCTATAATAGGGGAACACCTTAGTTGCAGCCTATTGCATGCACACTCTCGCAGCTTCCACTCGGAATACCAAACCCTCGCAAAGTCCACCCAGAATTCCAAACTCTTGCAAGTTCCACTCATAACTCTACTCTCTCTATTATGGTTCCTCAATCACAGTGCCACTCTTTCTTCCTCAATAGTCTCGACTTAACTCTAAGTCACTCAAGAATTCTCACAACTCTTTCCCCAACTCACAACTCTTTGAATGAAATAAAATCTTTAGTGTTTAAACGCTAAGTACAATAGTATGAACTTTAGGAACTGACTAAGAAGTAAGAATATATGACTTAGAAAACTTTTTAGCCAGAATGTTTTTGTGGATAAATGTAAGTTGTGATCTGTTTAGTAGGATTCTTCCTCCATATATAGAGGGAGATCCATTGGAAGCATTCTCCTAGTTTCTCTCCACTAATTGACATCACGTCTAATGCTAAGGCATGAATCAGCTAAGTTGTTGAGAAACTTGGGGAATACTTACCCACTAATCACATGCTTCATCTAAAACCAACGGCGTTACTTAGAGCAATTTTAGGAAACGTCATAAAATAAGTTTCTTGAAGAGAATAATCAAAGATTAATATCCAAAAATATTTTTCACAAATATTTTCCGAAAATTAATTAAATAATTTTGTCATACTTAATTAATTCCTTGTGTTCCACAATAATTTTCTTAACAATTTAAACACTTATATTAATCTATATATACTAATAAACCTTACTTTATAAATCCTACGTGTCACCTTCAAATTCGAGCCTCTCACGAATTCTCCCTCAAATTAGAGCCTCTCACCCTCATTAATCCTACATGGCAGTTTTTTCACTTAAAACATTGTCCAAGTAGGATAAATCACCACGTGTCATTCATTTCTATATTGTAATGGCCGAAAATTTTGAACCCCCTCTAATCATTCGAAATTCAATCAATTACAATCTTCAATCATGTGCAAGTTGATCACCTAAATCAAAATCATTCCTAAATTGGATGACGTGATTTTAGGGATTGATTCAATCAATCTTTATTATTTGTATATATGATTTACTGTAATCGACCCAAATAGGAAAAAATTTCTTAAGTCTCTTTTACATATCCATGATTTCCACCAATTATAAACATTTCCACTGAATATGTATTGAAGCTTATTGCGTACGTTTTGGCTAGAAATTGTTATAAATAAGGTCAATTGGAATCCATGAATCATAGTAAAAACCACCACAAGGCACAATATAATTGAAATGCTCGACCACCAATAGCAGCAACAATCCAACTGCAGCAGCTGTACATTGGAAGTAAACCACGGTGGAAGAGGAGAGGAATTTTTTTTTTTGACATCGGAAAAATTTGCATTAAATAAAACTCGAATTACAACCTAGAGAGCACATTAATACAACATAACTAAATAATCATGAACAAGATTAGCTACTAAAACATGGGGGGAAGGGGTATAACATTTCTTCCTACAAGGGTAGCAAACATCTTCAGTAAAACAGGATGGAAGTCTCTTGGATCCAACACGCACCCTGCAAAACCAAGGGTTAGAAAAAGAGGGACTTCTACTCTTTACCGCTTCATGTTGTCTTTTGATTATGGAAGGGAACCGAGAGGAGATTTTCATCTTGCGAGTGGTGACCCATGGAGTAGGCTTCTCTGGCCAGCAAAAGGAGGTGCTTGGAGGTACTAATGAAGAGGCACAAGATGACGTTTGAGAATCCATATCTGTAGCCTGATCGTCAGGGGCTAAATTTGGAGCTTGTTCACACTGATCATAACCTTCAACAGGGGAGTGTTTCGTCTCCATTGGAGTATGGTAATCTGTAGTCGTGCAACAATCCATCCTCTGTGATGGATTGAGAGTTCGGATGCTAATCATATTGTTTTGGGAAGAGCAATAGTAATGCAAAGTTCTTCCCGTTGAAATCACCCCGTACATTGAGGGGGTGATATGCATATAGGTGTCTTGTGCTTTCTGATTTAAAACTGAAAATTGGACCCTGCAAATTTTGTTTTTTTTCCTGAATTAGACTCCAGGACTGAACTAGTATCTTTAATGTTGTGATATGTTTCAACAACATCCATTTTCACCTTCTTTGATAAGGTGTGATTCTCCTCCACTCTCATAGTGGTGGTACCTTGGTACCTTTCTACTTTTCTCCTCCTTTCCAAGGAGTAGAGAGTTCCTATTGTTTCATCCTCGCCGACTACTTGAATAGGATTATCAACAAAACTTGAAGACAATCCTAATAATAACGTCACTTCATTCAATTTTTGTTGAAATTCTTCATTGTTTGGGTGAATTCTAAGAGCTTGGGTAAGATCTATAAAAGCTAGGTATGGTTTGTGGAGTTCCAATGCTGCCATTACCCTCCTAAAATAGGCTTTTGCATTTGTTGTATCATAAATTAAAACCAGAGAGCACAACTCACCCACTTTCTGAAAATCCCTTTCCTTAATAAAGCATGCAGCCAAGTTCAAATTGATAGAGAGGAAATTTAGAAGCAGCAATAGTAGCAATGCAAATGGCTACCTTAGCTAACCATCCTTTTCTAATTCTGTAGATGAGTTGGTGTTACTAATAACTTAATAAGGATAATAGTTGACTTGGTCATTCTCTATCCTATCTTCTGTAACTTATTCTACGTATATTATGTATAGCCTAGGTTGTTCTTCTCTCTCATGCTGTAGATATTATTCTTTGTAACTACTTACTTATCCTTCTCCATGTATCTAGATACGTAGGTTATGTTGTACTATAAAAGGCTACACCTCATTAATAGAATATTATCACTTCCTCAACCTTTCAGTTACTTATGTAAGGATGAACGTAGCTGAGTTTTTGGAGCCTGAGGGCAAAAGTCTGAATCTTCGTGAAAATGTCAACTTTTGTTCATTTTACGGGCTTCTTCCTTAATTTCTAACCCTCTGTAATATCAAATTCCTGGAGATGATGATATTGACTTGAATTGCAGCAACAATAATGAACAAGAGGATAGAGGAGAGCAAACTTTGAAGCAACACGGCGGCACAGGGGTTCACCACCACCTAGCAGCAACGCCAGTGCGCGGCGGCACCAGCCACGCTGAAGCACCAATAGAAGAGAAGAGGGACAAGGGATAACAGCCACGCCTAGGTGGAGAGACAGAACCGACAATAGAGGGGTTGGGGTTTGGGTTTTGGGGGTTTCAAACCAATAGAGGGGTTGGGGTTTCCCAGTAAGAAATCAGGTAGGTAAATCCGTAAATGTATGTAGTAGTAAGTAGAGGAGATAGAAAAAATCTATTGGTTTTGAGCAAAGTATGTCTTCCACTCTATTAATACTAACTAGTATTTTGGCTCGGGCAATGCCCCGTTTCAGTTACAATTATCAAATATATTATTATTCATAAATTTTATAATTGATTTTATTAGCTTTTCGTAATATTCTGTCTAGTGCGATACCGGAAAATGGATATTATGGCATGATAAGTTATTTTTTTAAAAAACTTGTAAGGAATTGGGGATAAAAATAACAATTTCAATAAAATTAGGGTAAGAGAATGTTATTAGCTAATAAAAGTGTTAGAGATCAAAAGGCTTGTCTATGTCTCTATAATTACATATAATTATAAGACTTTATTATGTTTTACTTTGAAACATTAAGCATTTAAATTGTAGTGGATTGTTGGTTAAACTCTCACATTTTATTGCAAAGGTCATGTGTTCGAA
Source organism: Beta lomatogona (assembly GCA_947646795.1). Taxonomy (NCBI): domain Eukaryota; kingdom Viridiplantae; phylum Streptophyta; class Magnoliopsida; order Caryophyllales; family Amaranthaceae; genus Beta; species Beta lomatogona. The sequence goes on from CANSNZ010000477.1 coordinate 183,929, forward strand.
TCCTAGTAAGCTTGAGAAGAGTGTCACGTCACACCGTTGCTTTGATAAAAACGCTTTTTAATATATTTGTATAGATGTCGCCTTTTTCGTTTATGGCTACAAGCATCGCACCACAAAGTCTAATGAGTGAATAATATAACAGTTTCTTTACTAACTAAATGATTTAATATTGCATCCATAGCGTAGTGCTGAACTTTATTGATGGGGAATGGTCCTTCTTTAGAAAATTACAATATCTTCCTTTCAAAAAAAAAAGAAAATTACAATATCTTATTTTTGGGGAATCGATTAACACAATCCATTCGGTTGACTACCCTTATCATGTTAATAGTAGGAAGAGTATTATTAAAAAATAAGGGGGGGTTGATAAACTTAGAAATTCTTACTATTTTCTTTGATTGTTTGGTTATATTATTAGATAAAAATATAGTGATTGAGTTTTCACATTTTTCACAATTCACCTAAAAGTTTATTATGTATTTTTTGACACAATTTGAGCAAATTATAGTATATTATTTCGTAAGATTTGAGAGAAGTAGGGTATATAATTTGCTAAAATTGATCCAAAATTGTATACATCTTGCACAATTGTATACATTTCACACAATTCACATAAAATTGTATACATTTTGCATAATTCACCTAAAATTGTATATATTATAGTATATGATTCGCTCAAGTTGTGTAAAAAAACATATACAATTTAGACAAATATTATTTCATTTGGTGTAACAATTATAATCTTTAATATTTAGCAACAAATCATGTTCAGCGTTAAACATGGGTAAATTGATCACATGATTTTAACTCATTTCCTATATTATACACGTGAATTTAGGAAATAATCAATTACAATTTATTATGCATGGTTTTCTTACTAATATTTACGGACAATTTGTTAATACTTAGGTTTTTCACACTTTACTTGGCACTAATAAATAATCTAATCACCCCTCCAAAAAAAAAAAAATCTAATCATACTTCCATTGCATTCCTGCACCAATCTCCAGAAATATTAAAATCCTTGACATGAATCTGAATTCTAAATAATCTTGCAATGGAGAATGAATCGAGTTCAGTTGAAACAACACTCCCGTCTACGCCTAAGAAGGATTGGCATCCTAAATTGGAACATACAAATTTTTTTGATTATGAAGGTAGGGTGTTAACGATGTTCCGTTCAGGTCAAGGATTTTCTAACTTTCTAAATCAACATGACCAACTTATAGTATATGATTGTAATAAGCGTCAAATGGCTTTTGTTTAACTAAAACACCACTTCCCTATTCCTTCAAAGAAGCTTATAGTATATGACTAATAGTTGTAATTTCAAGATACAATTTCTAGCTGCCAAAAGAAAAGATGCAATTCTATCATACAACATTAGTGTTATAAAGTCCAAAAATTAAAGCCTGGAAATAAACATTGATATTAAACGAGTCCTTTAGTAATAGTAGCATATTGATTTAATTGATTATAAACTCTACCAACTGCAGTAATTGTAACACGTTGATGATTCTAGAGATCAGGGAAGAGTACTACTATGTTATACTCAGTCATATTTACGTTTTTTCACAAAGTTTATTGAAGAAGGACGAGGACACCAGAGTTGAAAAAAAGTAGAGCTTCCATATGAATACACAACGAAGGGATTAAAGTATCTAGAATAACTCTTGCATATTATTTTATACACACCTACAATAATTAGAATAAAATGAATAATCCAATAATTTCGTTGTCTACTTATACCGAGTATAAGACAAAGACGGAATTTGTTGTACTAAACTCATTACTTATATAAACTGTAGCAAGTTGCTAATATTCAAATAGAAGAAAAAAATGTTTTTCTCCCTAAAAAAAAAAGAAAAAAGGTTTGAGGTGCCAACTCGATCTTTAGGTTAAATATGATGCTAAAATCATCATATATATATATGAAAAATTTTATATGGTTACCCTTAATTTTAACTTTTTCCAGTTGGTAGCCATACAAAATTTATTACACAAAGTAAACTTTTAATATTAAACGCCTTGCGTCAAAATATATTTCTTCTAATCCGATAATATTTTTCTAGATAGTTTTTGAGCCTATCAGCACCAAAACCTTTCAATACTGTTATTAACCACTGGATAAGACCTAACTGTTCTATTGCAATGGTTTATTCAAGATAGTACCTTTTTTCTTTTTTAGGAGATTCAAGATAGTACCTATTGCAACGTGCTATGAGTTTAGCTCTTTATTCTTTGTTAACACTGTTTGATTTAAGATTTATAAATATACGGTGTTTGTATATGCTTGCATAGTACTCAAGCTCAAAAAATAGGAATCACTAAGTTCTTGGTGTTTATATAATAGAATGATTAACATTTTTTGTTACCCATTCAAAATTAAAATCATGAATATGCATGCCTAGACAAATATATCTCTCTCTCTCTCTCTTAGATTGAATTATATTCAATATTATAAATTTTTACACTATGATTTTAGGAAAAGTATCAAAAAATTTAATTTTGTGAAACAAAAGTTTTTTGTGCAATTTGCACGGGTATAAAATCTAAAATATTTTATATACTTTTTTTTAATCCTTACCATCCTATCTAAAGGCTTTTGAATTTTAGCATTTTAGTTATAATATAGTAGATGCCTTTGAATGATGAATTAAAAGAAGTTTAAAAAAGGGACAATACAAAGGATAAACAAAATTATTAGTAAGACGTCGTAGAGCTTATAGTTACTTTAACCTTTTTTAGATGCTTGAGACAAATGTATGGCAAATTAAGAGTAACGTGGAATAACTAAATATAATGCACGGTCATATGTCAATGTAAATTAGTGATCCTAATTTTAATTAATTTATGTCCAACAAATATCACCAAGCTTTGTGATTACCTCGATATCCCTTTTTCAAATTTCACAAGCAAAATTTGTCAACGACACAACTTTGTACTTATATAACCAATTTAAAGTAATGATAAGAAAAAGACAATCATACAACAATGGGCGTAGACTATATATTAGCGCGTGAAAAGAAAAAATCTTTTATATTCAAAAGCACAACAGAGACCAAGATCACAAGATACACGCATTTTATATAGTGATAACCTATACTTGACCATTCTAGAAAAAACCAAGAGTAGAAAATTATATTATTATTCTTTTGGATAAGAGAAAGTGAAATAGACATCGATACAAAAACAATATTAATAGTCCTTTCTGAAAAAGTAAGTGTATTTTAGAAAGGATAGTAATTGTATAAAATTGAATGGTCCTCGTACACTTTAATTGTCTGTAAAATCTGAAAAAGAATTGCTAAATAAAGTTCTAGGTTATTTAAATTTGTATTTGAAAAACTATGAGGAAGAAGAATGAAGATGAAATGAGAAGAGAGGCGCCAAATAATTCATTCTATAACTCATAATCGTTAAAGGTCAGTCGTATTATCTAATTTAGCTCATTCAAGAGTAGCTTTTTTTAGTAGTAGTGACTTAATTAAGCATTGTTTAAGGAAACAACTTATGTAGTTAAACATTGTTCAGGTACAAAATTTATATAGTTATATAGTTAAAAATGTCATAATCTAAACAATGGCTTTTTTTGCTCACGAAAAAATGGATAAAAAATCACCCATGACTGATAGATATTTAGAGTGGGAGTTAGCGTGTATACAACATACTAATTCTATTAATACCCTGATCTTTAGTGATGTTTTCTTAACTTAACTTCCCAACAATCATTGTGTCACTCCAGACACTTTATTAAATAAACTCCCAACAATAGATATGATAGGGAGTATATATAGTTAGTAGACAATATATAATCGCTCGACAAAGTCGATATGTATTGCTCTAAGAAAACGAATTGAATTAGTGAATATATTTAAAGGAAGTAAATATGGAGCTACTTATAAATTTATTTGAATTACAACAAATTCTGCTTTCATATGTATATATTATTTATATGTACAATACTTTTTTTTTCAATTATACATAGATGATAATAATAATTAAAGTTTCATGAATATAATACTTACTTAGCAAAAAAAAAAATGATTATTTTCAAATTATCGATAAAAGTTGAGTCGTACAAGGTCCTATGTTGTTCACCTCAATTTTAGTCTATATAGGATTGGTGATTTCAGATAAGGTCCAATAATGTTACCATCATATGCATGACAACACGAGTATATTACACTTATAAATAACTTTATCATTAAAAAATAAAATCAGAAATATTTTCTTTTTGAAAAAAGTTGGAATGAGAGTCAAATTCTTGGTTTACCGTAACAAACATTTTGCTCTTAATTTATGAGAACAAGAAGATTTTTATAAGTGAACTTTCGTTAGTCAAAATATAACACAAAAGGACAAAAATCTATACATTTCTTTTTTGTGCTAAACCTATGAGATTTGTATGGTAGTGCGGATGGATAAAATATTGACATGCATGTTTAATTATTGATTCAAATCAAAACTCAAAAGGTTATTTAGATATGAATGATAGAAATCAAATTATAAGAGTTACAAATCAAAAGGAGGCACAACGAAGAGGTGATCATAGTAGAACTACTAGATTATCAAAGAACAAATCAATTAGCACACATCAAGGACAAAATTATAGACAAGGAGTTATGCACACAATTGATTCAAACTTGCAGCTACCATTTAAGCAAATTTGTCACGACGCTTTTAAAAAAAAAGAAAGTATCGGATGTAAATCGTTATTCATGGAATGTAAATTTACATGACAATTTTGCAATTGAAAAATATAAAAAAAATCAAGTGACGACATAAGAGAGAGAATCAATGTAGCCAAAACAAAGGAAATTAATTGATTAGTTTTTGAATATTCATAGATTGTGAATTCACTTGAAAAAAATTTAATAGAAAAATATAGAAAAAAAATAAAGTGACGATATAAAAGAGAGAATCAATCTAGCTAAACCAAAGGAAATTTTTATAGATTAGTTTCAAAATATCAAATATGTCTTACTACTTAAACAAACAATATAATGTTAGTCTATCAAGATTAGTGAAATTTTAAAAACTTTTAAGATGTATATGTTTCGTGTACGATTGATTCACGTGTGGGAAAAGTCCAACTTTTAAGATGTATATGTCACATTCCCATTCCATAAATCAAGTATAAACTTGAAGGGGATGAAAAACAACCTTTAGAATATATCATGTCTTTTTTTAAAAGAACGATAAGTTACCAAAAACTAAAAGATAATATCTTCAAACTATATTTTTAAAGATAAGTTAAACAGTAAAGAACCAAAGAAAAATAAAATATATGTTAACTTAGGCAAATAAAAATGAGATTAGTTATTATAAAATTATATATAATCGGTGGCTAGTGGGTGGGCTGAGGCAGTGAGAAGCGATGTTGCATGACGGTAATGAGAGAGAGGGGTTCCGGCGTGGAAGCGAGTGTATGGTTGAGTGACAGTGGTTCGAATTGTGATTTTATCTAGGCCTTTGAGAGAAGCCATAAGCGGAGCAAAGATTTAATAAAATTTTTGTTTAAAAATAAAATTGTAGATCACATGATCCACCATGATATTAACTACATCAACCACATACACATAGGTCATAAGCCAGTTTAAAAATATTTTCAATTCACAGTTATAAAACTTTAAATCACAAGCAAATATTCACAACATGATTTTAGGAGAAACATTTTAAAATCTTAAATTTATAAAACAAAAATTTTCTTGCAATTTGCACAAGTCGAAAATCTGAAATATAAATGTTTTTTTATCCTTACCATCCCATATAAAGGCTTTTAGATTTTATCTTATTAGTTATAATATAGTATTTGACTGATGAATCAAGAGAAGTTTGAAAAAACGGGGATAATACAAAAGGAAAAAATATAAATAATAAGACATCGTACAACTTATAGTTACTTTAACCCTTTTTAGATGCTTGGGAAAAATGTGTGGCAGATTAAGAGTTACATAGAATAATTAAATATAATGCACGATCATATGCCATTGTAAATTTATGGGCAACAAATATTACTAAGCTTTGTGATTTTATCTAGGCCTTTGGGAAAGTAGTAAGCGGAGCAAAGATTTAATCAACTTTTTGTTTTAAAAATAAAATTGTAGTTCACATGATCCACCAAGATATTAACTACATCAACAAATATTACAAATGTTACTCGCAGCCCACAAGGTTTTCTATGACTGGATTATTTGTTGTGTGTAATGAAAATATTGGCAATAATGTATTGGTTGGTGATGAGGGGAAAATATAAGAATAGAAGGGGTGGGGAGAGAGAAAGAGTGACAGGTGTTTCTTACCGACATACGGGTTGGAGTTTCATAGTAAGAAATCAATTATGTAAAGAGCATAGAGGAAATAGAAAAGAGAAGGTAAGGGGGTTGAGTAAACTGAGAAATTATGTTCATTTGCTTTTATTATTTTGCTTTTGTTATTAGATAAAATATAGAGATCAACTTTTCACATTTTACACAATTCATCTAAAATTATATATATTTTTCAACACAACTTGAGCGAATTATAATATATTATTTCGTAAGATATGAGAGAAATAGGGTGTTTCATGAAATTGACTATTTCAGAAACAAAATACTCCGCCCTTATCTATAGAGATAGCCCGGTAATTTCAATATTAAACTCCAACTAAAATTTCGAGTCTAAATTGCACAATTTGTGAAAGTGGAAGAGCTTAACTTGCCACATGAAAGATGCCATTAAATTTATTTGGTGAAGTTAATAACACGATAGAGAAAAAAAAAAAGGAATGTACATTATATGCATAATTTTTTGAGTAAAATATATAGTTAAATGAAATAGAAATAAGTGATCAGAAGTTTTTTTCTTTAATCTTTAAACGTTTTAACATGGGTGAATTACTCTAATTGAAACTTATGGGACTAAATTGCACGATTGGTATTTAAAGTGGGAAGGTTTAACTTGCCACATGAAGATGGCCATGAAATATAATCAATCTATGTTATTTCAAAGACTGATTTCTATCTAAATTTGACAAAAATAATATCAACCGATCAGTTGGAAAAATATTGTTCCATAAAGTCTTATACATGGCGTTATTAATATAAATATATCATATGGACTCCTTTAATATGAGTTATTGTATCCTGAACTCCCTTCTATTGTCTTCCTTCGTTCCATGAAGTTTTTTCTACTTCTCATTTAAGGGTGTTCCCATAATTTTTTTATTTCTACTTTATTCCGTATTTTGTATGTTTATAATAATTTAATATTTACATATGACCCGCAAGTTGTCCACAATATGACACTCTCTCCGTTAAATTTATAATTTAATATTTGCATAGACATTCTCTCATCTCCTCCTCAAAAAGTAAGCATTCAACCCCAATACCAATATTTTATAGTATTCCTTGGTTTGTGTAGGAATAGTAAATAGGAAAAATATTATGTAACGAAGGGAGTATATATTAGTACTCCAAAAATCAAGAAAAATATTTTTGACAATTACAATAAATATTTTATAAAAGCATAAAACATTGTGTATTTCTTCTCTTTTTTATTTTTCTTGATAAAAAAGAAATTTTAATCAAATGAAAAAGTACTTACTTTTTGGAATATAAAAGAAAAAAGTAATCAGATGAGCATTAGTGCAACAAATAACTTTAGGTTCTTGCCTAGGACATTTCAGTGAAATATTTTTGGCCCATATAAACATGAAGGTATAGACAAAGTCGTCAGCTCAAAAGTGATTAATACAAAAAATAAGGGAAAAAAACAATTAGTTTGCATATACTTTAGGAAATGAATTAGGTTGGACAAGAGTTTAATTATTTTATTGTGAAATTAGATTTGAGAAAAAAAAAAAGGGTGAATTTGGGCAGAGTCGTAAGGTAATAAAGATAAAAAAAGAAGGATTAAGAGTGACACTGAGAAGATCGAGAAGACGAGGAAAGGAAAGGCGACAACTTTGAAGTGGATTGGAAACAAAGTAAAAATCAATTTAATTTGATTTTGAATCTTTTTTTTTTGTCATTTTCATGGTTATTTACATTGATTACACAGATTATTTCAGGAGAGAAAAGAACATTAAGCCCAACTTGCTGATTTTCAGAAGGTGATGAGAGGTAATTTCATTAGTTTGTACTAGAAGAAATGATTGAATATAAACTTAATCCGAGGTTATTATGCATTAATTGGGTTGTAAATTGGATTCTTTTGTTTTATTTATATAGGAAAACGTAGGTTTCAAAGCTTGTACCAATGGTTGATAAATCCATATCTTCAGTATTGGAGATATCGAAAAAGCGGTTTGTTTTCACTGAAAAAGATCAGATAACTGACGACGGAGTTCCCACAAATTATCATGCAAGTGACGAAGGAGTTTATACTCATGCATAATTGGAGTTGATATTCTCTGGTTAATCTCCTTTGAAGCCATATCTCGAAGGATCTCATAGATGGCACTATATTGGTGGTATTCGGAGGTTTATGTAACAAAGGAATTTACTATAGATGAGCTGAGGATTCAAGGAGAAAAAGAGAGAGACTTTTATTCTTTTGTAATTTGTTGTATTTGAGTTTAAAGTTTAATTAGAGGGTTTTTTTACAAAGGAATTTACTAGATGATTCTAATGATGGATGCTGCTTATGTAAAATAATTGTATATTGCATGGTTCGATATCAATCTAAATCAATACTCCTTAAATAATGTATGTGCAACAAATATTATAGAGCTTTGTGATTAGTTTCATATCCCTTTTCAAATTTCATAAGCAAACTTCGTTGACGACAACAACTCAATAATCATTCATGTAACCAGTTTTGAGGAAAAAAATAAAAAAGACAATCATACAACAACGGGTGTAGATCACAATATATTAGCATGTAAAAAGATAAAGTTTATTATGCTCGAAAAGCCTAATATATTTCCACTAATATCACAAGGTACACACCCTTATATACCGATAACCTTATACTTTGACCATTATTCTAGAAAAAAAAGAGTGCAAAATTAATTATACGGGGGGTCAATCTACTCCAACTAAAATTTCGGGACTAAATTGCACAATTTGTTAAAGTGGGAGAGCTTAACTTGCCACATGAAATATTATCATTAAATTTGTTTGATGAGAGTTAATATCACGATAGAGAAAAAAGGGGAATGTACATTATATGCATAATTTTTGTGGTTAAAATTATAGTTAAATGTAATAGAATAATATGATCAAATGTTTTTTCTTAATCTTTAAACTTTAAAAACATCGGTGATTTTACTCTAATTGAATTGAAAATTATCGATTAAATTGCATAATTAGTTTGCATGAGAAAAAAAAAGGAAAAATTGACAAGGGCGGTCCGAACTATGACCGCCCTTCCATAAAAGGTCTCAACTATGGAATATCCCATAGTAGGCTCAAGTTTAAGGTCTATTTGACACGCGTGGTCCTTATAGGTTATTGACCTGTTGGAGTTGGTAAAAGTGCTCACGTGAGGCAAGTATTGTTGCACGTGATTAAAATTACAAAAAAAAACCACCTTTCGGTGTTTCTTCCTCTCTCTTCCTCACTTGACCAAATAAGCTACTGGGTCTGGTTGCTTCTCCAAATTTTCGAAGCTTTCTTCCTCACTTAACTATGGCAGCGCACAACTCAGAGGGACCCAGTTCCATCAATTCAAGGGCTAGTGCAAGACATGTGATTTACATATGCAACAATAACACTTCTACAATATTGAGAAGTGAAAAAAATGGAATGGAATTCTTCACGAAGTTTAAGACCAAGGAACAAACTTTAGGAGGAGATTTACAACTATTCAAATGTGGCCTGTAAGTTGGTTTTTCCTTTAATGCATACCATGACACCAGTTAAATTCTTGACCTTTTCATTCAAGTTTTCATGATTTTTCCAATTTTTCATGAATGTTAGAATAATTAGGGGTTTTATTGAAACTCGATATTAATTTTTTTCTTCTCTGAATTTAGGGCAAGTATAACTGTGATATCTTCAAATGGAAAAAAAAAGATTGGGAGACTAGGCTTTGTGTTGAGTGGGAGGATTTGCAAGCAAAGCTGTTGGAGCAGTTCGTGTCGGTTTTGGAGTTGGAGATTCAATTCAAGAAAGTGGAGGACAAGTTTAAGACACTCTAAGTGAAGAAAGAAAAAGTGGAAGAAACAATGCTTAATTGAAATGAGGAATGAATTAGATTAATCTGCCATCCTCCAATTCCAACACCTTACGCTCCTCAAACATTTCCTCATCTTTCACCTCCAACTTCCTACATTGCTTATCCAAACACTATAAGACCACCAACATTGTTAACTAAAACAAAATTTTTATCTAGGACATGCTTCATTTTCTTTGATTTTCTCTCTCTTTTGGACTCTATCTTACCAAGAGTCGTCTCTATTTTTCCTCTAAAACTTCAAAAATAACAGGAGAAAATCCAGATATTAAAATCCAAACAGATTTTTGGAGCACATAGACCACAAAACTAGAGACCCGGAATCAGAATTATACTAAGCAAGTGATCAAAATCAAAATCAAAATCAGACTAAAAGATAAGTAATCATAATTTCGCTGCATTGGGTTCACCTAATTTCCTGAAGATTTGATTTTTCAGGTTGTATAATTTAACAATTGAAATGGGTTATTATGGGTTTTGACAATTTGGTGCAGGGAAGAGAGAGAATTATGGATAAGGAAAAAAGTGGAGATGAAGATGGTGATGGGCGTGGTCTGTTGTCTGTTTACCGTGGAGGAGGTTTGAAGAATAGGGGAGGGAGAGGGAGGGAGAGGGGGTGACAGGGGAGGAAGAAGGGAGGTGAGAGAATTAGGAGGAAGAAGAGGCAAAAACAGGCAAAAATAATGTTTTAAGAAAATTTAACCGGTAAAACCGGTTGCTAGTCAACAAGGACCACGTGCGTCAAACACATGCAATAGTTGGGCCTGTTATGAAATAATCCATAGTTGGGACCTTTTATGGCGGATCGGTCATAGTTGGGACCGCTCTTGTCAATTTTTCCAAAAAAAAAGCATGGGTTTGTATTTCCTTAGACCTTTTTTTTCTTGCTAGAGTCTATTTCATGTGGACGTTTTTAGAGTCGCAAGTAATAGGGGCATGAAAATCGTATATGCGACAAAAAGCACGGAGAATCTAATACTACGACTATTGTGGTATACAAGGAAGTCTTCTACAACTTATCATGAGTACCAGGTAGATATAGCCCGACTTTAAGATTTTATTTAACGTTCTTTTTCTATGTGTTATTTTGCATCATTAATTTTTTCGTTCTATTAAAGATTTGTAGGCCTATTTTTGTGTTCTGATATGCTACAACTGCAAAGAGTCTCATAACCAAATATGGGTTAGAGGTAAAATTGAATTGAACATCATATTGTACATAACTTCATTTTTTGCTTTTTTACCTTAAATGAGGAATTAGTATTAAAGATAATTTTAGATGTGTTGGATCATTCTTCTGTATGAAATAGACAGATGTCGAGGTAGAAATTAATAGTTTATAAATATATTAATTTATAAAACTTAGGTTTTGGGGGCTATTATAGGTAAACCATGTGATTTTGTTGCAATAGCAATGGTACCAAGCACACAACCTCACATTAGGTATGAAGACAACAAAATCCTATTACTTTATCTTACATCACCACATATGATTTTTCATTGATAAAACTACAACCACCAAATTTCAGAGAAGACCGAGAGAATAGATTATAAAGCATGAAGATCTACATCCTAATATAATGAAAAAGACTAATCAGTCCCTGTATTTAAAAGCTTATTAGTAATCAATAAAATATTCTAGAATTTATTACAATACATAGGTAGAACAACTCTTGATTAGAAAGGAAATGGAGGTTATTGTTAACAAAAACATAGAAATAAATAACAAAAAAAAAAGAAAAAAATTAGGGCACAAGGCCGTCCCAAAAGTGATAGTAGCCCCTATATCGAAAAAGGAAAACTAGGATTTTTTAAGAGAGAAAAAACATATATATATTTCAAAGATTATTAGTAAAATATTTTAGAACTTAATACAACACATGGGTTGAACAACTTTCCATTACAAAGAGACTGTAGGTTATTGTTAACAAAAACATAGAAATATATAGCAAAAAGAAGAAAAAAAAAACAGGGCTTGCCACCATCTAAAAGGGGTATTTGTCCCCATATAAAAAAGGAAACATAGGATTTCAAGAGAGAAAGGAAAGAGAGAGAATGACTATATTTTTTGGTTATGAAGACAATAAGATACTAAACTTACTATAATCAGATGAGATTTAGGGAAACGAAAGAAAATAGATTTACCTATGATAATTCCTTTTGAAACTTTTTCACCCATATGGTCATAAATCTATTTGTAATAAACTTTTATCAAGGGAACTCGAATGTTACCACTAATAATCTAATATAGTGTACAAGAAAATATTTCAAAATGTGAAATCAATACTCATAATATTTATCTACTTACCGTTTCATTTATCTTCGTTGTTTATTCAATCTGATTAAAATCCACTCTTATTATAGATGAATTGATCTTTTCTTTGATTTGATGAAAAAATTATATGTTGTTGTATCAAGAGTTACAAGCAAAAAGGGTTTGAAGATATTAATATGTGATAAAGAGCTTGGGAACTCAAATGTTACTACAAATGTAGTGTATAAGGAAGTATTTCAGAATGTGTAATAAGTAGTATTATGAAAACTTTTAATTTATGTGCTTAGTTTATCTTTCAATGTGTTCATATAGTCACTCACAAATGTTTGATCATCTACTTTATTGCATATTATACGATAACTTCGTTTTTTATAATTATGTGTGACTTCGTTTGTTTTATTTATGTCACATTCATACCATTTAAACTTTTTTTTAAATAAACGCACACAATTAGCATCCCGTGCATTTCTGCACGGGCTTTAAACTAGTCCTAATAATAAACTCATATTTTTAGTCTTCATGTCTCACACTTAAAAGTTTCAACTCTGAAGCTTCATCTTTAGTTCCAATAGAAGTACTGAACATTCATGAATCCCTGTAGGAACTTAGTATCCTCCGCAAGAACTTGTTTATGGAACTTGCACTTGAATTGATTCTTCTTTATCAACTGCAGGTCTTGGACTTGTATTAGGCTGGCTTCTTCAAGAGTTATTCCTTTTCTGGAACTTAGTTGCACTTCCACTCTTAGGAACTCCAGTTTCTTTCTTAGGAACTCATAATGCAAACTTCTCCTCTCTTGAACTTGTTCCAAGTCTGGAACTTGGTACACAAACTAAAATAATTAATTTACAGGTTTCTTCTCATCATAAAAACAATAAGGGGAAACATGATATAACTAAGAATTTTTAATTTATATATGTATTCTGATATATTATTTTTAGAAGTGGATGTCATCTAGCCATCTAGGTAATTAGCTTAGTTGGTAAAGTCTTGTGGGAGTGGTATCCAAGACCTAAGATCGAATTTCGTTTACATAATTGCGCTTAATCGCTCATTTACACCTTAAAAACAAATCTTATTTTTAGAAAAATCGAATTGGATTTTAGAGTTCAAAGGGTTTGGTCCAAATTCAATACCACTTTGATTTATTTTTGGCAATTAATAATAGAGATTTTAAGATTGAATATTATTGTAGTCCCAATATTTTGTGCGTTCAATCAAGTCAAACAACTAGTACGAACTGTATCTTGGATTTAATCCAAACTACTTGCAGCCCACATAATGCTTCTAATCAAAATAGACAAGGAAGAAAATGTGGGTGTAAGGGAGTAAAAATGGATGAATTAGAAAGGACTTCACCAATTGACCTGAATTTGTCAGTCCAGATCAAACCAAATTTTGATCAATCAATCCAATTCAATTTGTATAAGTCCAATGATCAATCAATTCAATGCAATTTGTACAAGTCCAATCCCAAATATAATTTAGTAAGTCCAAATGCAGTATGAAAATTCATTTTTTTCTATTTTGAATGTACATTTAGTCTATTTTTAATCCGAATCTAATTCAAACTAACTAAGCTAGCTCAATAGTTAAATGTTTGGTTGAATGTTGAAAGTTTAGAATACACTAGCCCAATTGATAAGTTAGTTTGAAACATAAAATGTTAGAATACACTAGATCAATTGATAAGTTAGTTTAAAATGTAAAAAGAAAAACTATCTATATCTCTATTATATAAGCCAAGAGAGGAGGTATGGTGTCCCCCTTTGAAATAACTAGAATACCCTTTAATAATTTAAAACAACGTTTTCTTTTTATAAAAAATTAAAAAATTGAGAATCAATGCAACTTGCCATATGAAATAAGTCAAAAATGGAATGCAATCAACATTAATACTTTGACAAAATAGATTGACACAATCAATTCACGAAATTAAGTAGAATCTTCAATAATAAAAAATCAGCGATATATCCTAACAACATAATACTTCCTATTTACAAAGTTCAAACAATATGGTTTATTAACATTTACAATCGTTAAAGAACTATACTAAAGTCGTTGATAAGAAATTATTAAATCATCGACCAAATTTTTCAGTGACGGTATTGAACAGTTAAAAATCGGTAACCTTTAATTTAAAAAGATAGTAACATCTACAAAATAACCTCAATAACTTACATCACTGCCAAAATAATTTTAGATTAAAAAAATATGTTCATTCGTACACATACATAAGGTTGTTGACGCACGCATCGCGTGCATATATGACTAGTCTATATATATTCTAAATCCGAAAGCAAATAATTGTCATTCTGCCACATGTACTTTCCCCAATCAAATGACATATACATATAGGGGCAGGATCACATGAGAATGCCTCCTTACATGAGAAATGAGAATGAATCTCAACCACACGATTGGATTAGAGTTACAACACATGTTCATTAGAGTTATACCCCCGAAAAAACTTCGAGCCCAAAAAAAAAATTTATTTTTTTCGAAATTTTTTTTTTCTAATATTTTTTTTTGGAGTTCATCACTTTTTTATTAGAGTTACATTACTTGTTCATTAGAGTTATAGTGCGTAAAATCCATTCTCATTTCTCATGTAAGTATGCATTCTCATATGAACTCACTGTAAGAATTTAGATGCTTAATGCGGAAAACGAGTATCACATACTCAAACATCTAACACCAAGATCTTTGCATAAACTAACATGAATCTATAAAGAGTGTAGAATATACCTCTTGATGCGTGAATTTCACTTTCACCTCTAGCCTTCTAGTAGAGATCCTTAGAACGTCAATCGCCGTTCCTCTAGTGTTGGTCCACGAACAACCCTTAGATCACCACGTATGCTAGTACGGAAAAGAGAATAAATCTCTTGCTTTTGAGGTGTGATGGCCGAAAATGAGGAGAGGAAGAGGAGCAAAGAAAATCAGATTTTCTCTACCAAGAATAATGTAAAATCCCCTTCTCCTTTGTAACCCCCATATCATTATATAAGGTGGTTACAAAAGAGGTGATTCATGAGGCTTTATTTTGCCTCATAATGTCATACATTATGAGCCTAATAACCTCATGAGTTACAACTCTTCCATCCATCTTTAAAACCGCCCAACCCATTTCATAAATGGATTTGGGTAATATCCAAGGGTTGTCACATTGTGTGACCTCATAGGACCCAATACATATTAGTAGTTGGCCTAAATATACTAGCCCAACCAACCGCAATTAGCTTCTAGCAAAACGTTGCGGTCACCTAATATTATTGAATATATTATCTTTATAATTCGTCCATATATATTTAGTTTATTACACTTGATCGAGGACAAAATCCTTCAATCTCCCACTTGTCTAAGAACAAGTGTGTAACCTTCAAATTCCTTAAGTCGCTTAATGTCTAACTTGATGACATGGTAACATCGTATGTAAACCATACCAATATTCAAGTTGTTTCTTGAAATCCGAGTTCGAACTGTCGAAACAAATGATTAACTCCTTAATCCATTTGAGCACGGCCATGCATTTTCAGTTCTCGCTCTTCAAGAGGCCAAGACACCAATCCTAACTCTTAGGAGGACTTTATCCAGTCTTGCATAACCAAAACTCCCACTCAATTCATAATAATTCCGAACACTGCTTTTATAGCCTCCTTTTACGGCACGACGTTTTGCAGTGTCAAAAACATATTAATCCTTAAGTAAGAATAGTGTCATACTTATGTCTAAGGAATCCACTAAATATATTAATGAGATTCTCACAAACATTTTAGAGAACTCCCACTAGGTCTGCCCAACGTGTATCAACTATACACGCCTATGCAAATGACTAGACATCTCGATGTCCCCATAGCCCATGAAACTGCGCTATCAATCAACTTGCAATCTAGTTCATCAAACAGAATCATTTACGTTCAATTTTAATGATTCGAACTAGGGACATAAATAAATTATAACTCCCGTTCCTTTGGATAGGGTTTCATTCGTCAAATCACATATTTGACAATCCTATCAAACGTTATAAAATACTTTGAACGTTTTATTTAATACTAAACCAAGATTAAATAAGAACATAACCTTTTATTGATAAACATAACCAAACATATCACAAGAGTAACTATAACTGTGAACTAATTAAAAGTAAATAGTACACAATCAAAGCCACTCTCCTACATGCTTAAGTCCTATAGCCCTAGTATGACTCTCATGCTTAGGCTGAGGCAATGGTTTAGTCAAAGGATCAGCGACATTGCTATCCGTATGAACTTTGCTAACTATTACATCTTTTCTCTCAACGATTTCTCGAATGAGATGAAACTTCCTAAGTACATGTTTACACCTTTGATGTGATCTTGGTTCCTTAGATCGAGCTATGGCACCATTGTTATCACAATGTAAAACAATACCATCTCTAACACTAGGCACTACTCCTAGCTCCGGAATGAACTTCTTCATCCAAACGGCTTCCTTTGCTTGCATCTGCCGCAAGCAATGTACTCGGCTTCGTTGTAGAATCGGCGACGAGTACTTTGCTTTGAACTTTTCCGACTCACTTGCCCCTCCATTTAGACAAAAGATGAAACCAGATTGGGATCGGAAATCATCTTTGTCGGTTTGGAAGCTCGCATCCGTGTAACCCTCAACAATTAATTCACTTTCACCTCCATACACTAAGAAATTATCCTTAGTCCTTCGTAAGTACTTTAGGATATTCTTAGCTGCACTCCAGTGTGCGTCACCTGGATTTGATTGGAATCTGCTACACATGCTCAAGGCATATGAAACATCTGGGCGAGTACAAATCATGGAGTACATAATGGACCCTATAGCTGACGCATAAGGAACATTACTCATTCGCTTAATCTCATCAGGTCCAGAAGGACACTGAGTCTTGCTAAGCGAAACACCATGTTGCATAGGTAGAAAACCTCTTTTAGAGTTTTCCATATTGAACTTAGTAACGATCTTATCTATATAAGTTCTTTGGCTAAGTCCAATCATCCTCTTAGACCTATCCCTATAGATCTTGATCCCCAAAATGTACTCAGCATTTCCAAGGTCTTTCATAGAAAAACAACTCTTCAACCATTCCTTGACTGACTCAAGCATGGGAATGTCGTTTCCTATGAGAAGTATGTCATCTACATATAAGACCAAGAAAACTATGTTACTCCCACTTTCCTTCTTATAAACACAAGACTCTTCTCCGTTTTTGAGAAAACCAAACAGTTTGATTGCCTCATCAAAACGAAGATTCCAACTCCGGGATGCTTGCTTCAATCCATAAATGGACTTTTGAAGCTTACATACCCTCCTAGGATATTCTGGATCCACAAAACCTTCCGGTTGTGTCATATACACATCCTCTTTCAAGAACCCATTCAAAAAAGCGGTTTTGACATCCATTTGCCAAATCTCATAATCATAGAAGGCAGCAATCGCTAGGAGTATCCGAACGGATTTAAGCATTGCTACTGGTGAAAAGGTTTCGTCATAGTCTATACCATGAACTTGCTTGAACCCTTTTGCAACCAATCTTGCTTTGTAAACCTGAATGTTACCATCCTTGTCTGTTTTCACTTTGAAAACCCATTTGCAACCAATAGGTGTAACCCCATCGGGCAAATCCATCAAGTCCCATACTTGATTTTCAGACATAAATGCCATTTCGGACCTCATGGCTTCAAGCCATTTTTCGGAGTCTTCACTCATCAAAGCTTGCTTGTAGGTAGTAGGTTCTTCAAATTCTAAGATCATTATCTCAGAACTTTCAGTTAACAAGAAATCAACAAACCTTTTGTTTGGTATTCTTGATCTACTAGTCCTACGAGGGGCTGCAACAAGAGAAATTTTCTTCTCAACAATTTGAGAATTTTCGCACGAATTAGATTCGAGTGGGACAAGTAGGAGGTTCGTGTACGGGATGCACATCCTCCAACACTTGGTCGATTATGGGAGAAGATTCCTCTAAAGGAGGAATTACTTCAAGCTCCACAGCTGGCACTTATGCTTCTGACTCTAACATAGGTTGAACTATGTCCATTTGTTGCTTTTCTCGAACCTCTTCGAGAAATATATTACTCCCACTTGCCTTTTTGGAAATAAAATCCTTTTCCAAAAAGACACCACGACGAGCAACAAACACTTTGCCCTCAGTCCGATGGTAAAAGTAATAGCCCTTGGTCTCTTTGGGATAACCCACAAAGAAACACTTATCTGATTTAGGGGCGAGTTTATCTGAAAGTAAACGTTTTACATAAACCTCACAACCCCAAATCCGTAGAAAAGACATACTTGGAGTTTTTCCACTCCACATCTCATATGGTGTTTTTTCTACTGCCTTTGATGGAGTTCTATTAAGTGTGAAAGTAGCAGTTTCGAGAGCATATCCCCAAAAAGAGATGGGAAGATCAGCAAAACTCATCATAGACCGAACCATATCAAGTAGAGTTCGGTTCCTCCTTTCGGATACACCATTCAACTGAGGTGTTCCAGGTGGAGTGAGTTGGGAAAGAATTCCACAACTCTTCAAGTGATCACTAAACTCTTGGCTCAAATACTCACCACCACGATCGGATCGTAGTGCTTTAATTGTTTTGCCAAGCTGGTTTTGGACTTCATTCTGGAATTCTTTGAATTTCTCAAACGATTCCGACTTATGTTTCATCAAATAGACATATCCATATCTACTTAAATCATCAGTAAAAGTAATGAAGTACCCAAACCCTCCCCTAGCTTTTGTGCTCATTGGTCCACACACATCAGTATGTATTAGACCCAATAGATCACTGGCCCTTTCACCCTTTCCAGTAAAAGGTGACTTTGTCATTTTACCCATTAAACATGATTCACATACATCAAATGGCTCAAAGTCAAAAGATGTTAGAAGTCCATCTTTATGTAACTTCGAATGCGTTTCGCGTTTATATGTCCTAAACGACAATGCCATAAGTAAGTAGGATTAGTATCGCTTGATCTATGTTTTTTTGTCTATGTTAAGGACATCTTTGTCTAAGTCTAGGAAATATAGACCATTAGACCTTTTAGCAATGGCATAAAACATTGAATTCAAATAAACGGAGAAACAACCTTTCTCAATTGTAAATGAAAACCCTTCATTATCCAAAACTGGAATAGAAATAATGTTTTTGGTAATAGCAGGAACATAATAACAGTTATTAAGCTCTAATATTAAACCAGAAGGCAAAGGTAGACAATAAGTCCCAACTGCAACGGCCGCAACCCTTGCACCATTTCCAACGCGCAGTTCTACCTCCCCTTTACCCAAGGTTCTACTCCTTCTTAGTCCCTGCACATTCGAAGTAATGTGAGAAACACAACCGGTATCAAATACCCAAGAAGTAGATGTTGCTAAATTAATGTCAATGACATAGATACCGAAGAAGAAGCCCCGGACTTCTTATCATTCGATACTTTGGGCGATTACGCCTCCAATGGCCAATTTGACCACAATGGAAGCACTTGGCATTTGCGGCCACCTTTGGCTTTGCCTTTGCACGTGGCTTATCAGCGATCTTAGCGGCAACTTGCTTGCCCTTGTCTTGCTTTTTCTTGCCGGCCCATTCTTTCTTAAAACCCTTTCCCTTTTGAACCATAAGAACTTCCTTCTTAGGTGCAACGAGAGATGTTTTGCTCGGCAGTCATGAGCATCCCATGTAACTCAGCAAGGGTTTTCGACACCCCATTCATATTGAAGTTCAACCTAAAGTGGTTGAAGCCTTCATGAAGTGAGTGTAGTATGATGTCAGTAGCCAACTCTTGGCTATAAGGAAAGCCCAACCTCTCCATTGTCTCGAAATAACCAATCATTTCAAAGACATGAGTGGCGACCGGCTTGCCTTCGACTAACGCACACTCAAGAATAGCCTTGTGAGTTTCATACCTCTCTATCCGAGCTTGCTTTGAAACATGGTTTTCACTGTCGGATAATCTTGCGAGGCATCCAAGCTTGCAAACCTCTTTTGCGAGGCTTGGTTCCATAGCCGCGAGCATAAGGCAAGTAACAATTACCGACCTTTCTGCAATGGCCTTATGGGCCGCCTTTTCGGCTTCAGTAGAGGTGGTCGTTAAAACCGGGATCGGGGTTTCAAGAACATCCTCTCGACCTTCGGATCTAAGAACAATTCTCAGATTCCTTTCCCAATCAAGGAAGTTGTTCCCGTTCAACTTATCCTTTTCAAGGATTGAACGTAAGTTAAAAGGTGAATTATTGTTGTTACTAGACATGATATCTACATAGAAGATGCAAAAGTAATGAGTATGTTTATCATAATAGCTTTTAACAAATTTTAAACACTTTAAAATAAAAGCTATGCACTTGACCAATTTTAAATGTGTCCCTTTTGAATCAAGTGATTCTAAGATCCTATCAAACATGATTTATAAGTGGACTTTTGCCTCAACTTAAAACCAAATTTAAAAGGTAAGTAAACTCTTTTACTAATTACAACAATTGTAATTCTTAGTTGATGGGTGATTGCTAAGGTGATGAAAGTTCCCAGGTACGGAAGTTACCCACAACGTTGGGGAAAGTCTTCCTAATCCTAGACAGAACTTGTCACCCAAACACAAAAACCAAACCCTTTGCTTCAAAATCCAAAACCGTTTTGATGATTTTGTTGGGCCAAACCAAACTAAACATGCAAATTTCGGAAATTTACTCTACTTAGCCCAAGATTGGAAGTAACACTCTGCTTTGGCAGAACCTATTACTAACGATCAAGATTTTAGTAGATGTTTATTTGGAAAAGCAATTACCCAATATTAACTTTAGGGACCTAAGTAAATTATTATGTGATTTAATTACTAGTGAACTCATTGCAAAAATAAATCACATGCATAATAAAACTTAGAAAGCATTCAAAAGCAATATTTAAATGCAGAAAATGAAATGTGATCCTAGTATGGCCCCTAACCCTAAAGACTACTCTTTAAGGTCTCCATTCTTGAATCACCTTGGACCTCCATCCTCGTGTTTCATGGAATAAGATTGAATCACCATTCT
This sequence comes from Beta lomatogona, assembly GCA_947646795.1. Lineage (NCBI taxonomy): Eukaryota > Viridiplantae > Streptophyta > Magnoliopsida > Caryophyllales > Amaranthaceae > Beta > Beta lomatogona. Next base: position 205,396 of record CANSNZ010000477.1, read on the forward strand.
TCTTATGACAACTTGAATAATCACTTTTGGAATTTTAAACTAAAATTACAAAAATACCAACGATACACAGATCGTATTTAGATTACAAAAATACATTAACGATACGCAGATCGTAATTTCTATCCAAGTTTGGGCCATACTAGTCACCGCATGCAATTATAATATCATATATTAAAACATGCATTTTAATCAACTATTAAAATAAATTATTATGCTTCAACAACTTTAAAACATAATAACATCAACCAAATTTAATTTCATATTAAATTAAATGGTTAGTACCTCTAGACAAATTTTATCATATTAGAATTTATCTCCCAAAGGTTTTAAAATATTAATCTAACAAATTTACTCAACTATTAAATTTAAAGGAAAAATTCATAAGCACTTTAAGGCACCACATATATTTTAATCATATTAAAACATAAAAGCATTGCATGACATGTAATCACAAACACTAGCATGTAAGAATTAATCAACTTATTAAAACTAACATCCTAACATAAAATTAAATGTCACAAAATGAAACTCCCATCATAATTTTAATTCATTTAAGTATTAACATAGGATACCATGCATAATAACTCATTAATATGCATTAAGGGATAAACGGATCTTAAAGATTTTATCCGTTGAAGGAAAGATGAGCCGAAGAGGCAGACCACCTCTCGCGACTCGCGAGCTTGGTCGCGACTCGCGACTATGGTCGCGACCCGCGATGTGAGTCGCGACTCGCGAGAAGCTCACTGCTTCCACTTTTCCGATTTCAATTCAAGCAATTTTAATCAAAATACGTATGATTTTCTTTATACACTAAAACACTTTTATGCATAACTAAATCATACTTGGCCTCATATTCAAGAATTCATGCCATGAAATTATACATAATCAAATTAAGCATAAAAAACTTCAAAGCATGCAAATCATGAATCATACATATATATATACATCATATTCTAATTAACAACTTAACTAAAACATGAAATAATATAACAATTATATATGTATATATATATATATGTATCAAAAAATGTATAAACAACTTTTATACTCCCACTAGATTAAAATCCAATTTTAATCATGCAAACAATATCCTCATGCTAATACCCTCCCCTAAATGAATTAAAATAAAGGAAAACATGCATCAACATGATCACATTAATCTATGCAATAGGCTAACTGATACCACTGTAAGAATTTAGATGCTTAATGCGGAAAACGAGTATCACATACTCAAACATCTAACACCAAGATCTTTGCATAAACTAACATGAATCTATAAAGAGTGTAGAATATACCTCTTGATGCGTGAATTCCACTTTCACCTCTAGCCTTCTAGTAGAGATCCTTAGAACGTCAATCGCCGTTCCTCTAGTGTTGGTCCACGAACAACCCTTAGATCACCACGTATGCTAGTACGGAAGAGAGAATAAATCTCTTGCTTTTGAGGTGTGATGGCCGAAAATGAGGAGAGGAAGAGGAGCAAAGAAAATCAGATTTTCTCTACCAAGAATAATGTAAAATCCCCTTCTCCTTTGTAACCCCCATATCATTATATAAGGTGGTTACAAAAGAGGTGATTCATGAGGCTTTATTTTGCCTCATAATGTCATACATTATGAGCCTAATAACCTCATGAGTTACAACTCTTCCATCCATCTTTAAAACCGCCCAACCCATTTCATAAATGGATTTGGGTAATATCCAAGGGTTGTCACATTGTGTGACCTCATAGGACCCAATACATATTAGTAGTTGGCCTAAATATACTAGCCCAACCAACCGCAATTAGCTTCTAGCAAAACGTTGCGGTCACCTAATATTATTGAATATATTATCTTTATAATTCTTCCATATATATTTAGTTTATTACACTTGATCGAGGACAAAATCCTTCACTCACTTCTATATATATATATATATATATATATATATATATATATATATATTGTTAAAACGTGTGGGGAAGAACGTGTCATCAGATTGCATACGCTAAAATGATGCCACATAAGCTCCAACATGGAATTCCTTTTTCTACTTTAATTTGAAAAATCCAAAAGGTTGTGCGTGAAGTTTCGATCCCTTGACCATCAAATTAAAATGATGCCACGTAAGCTCCAACATGGCATTCCTTTTTCTACTTTAATTTGACAAATCTAAAAGGTTGTGCATGAGGTTTCAATCCCATGGCCATCAAATTAGAATATTTTCAAATTTAATTTACAACGAAACTCAAATTTTCTAATATTTATAAGTTAAAACACACGTAAAAGCCTTATATTTTTTACAATCTTCTAAAAAATATTATATTTTCCTAACACGTTTTTCTTCCTAACGTTTTCCTTCTTCTTCCAAACCTCAGAGCATACATAGCAACTTCTTTCTCCAAACCACATCCTTCAGTGGGATCCTTTGTTTTCATTAGTTGAACATCCCCGATTGACCTCACCAATCATGGGGACGAAGATTATGTTTTGTCGTCGCATCTAATGATCTAACGTACACAAAGTTGATTTTCATGATACTTTATATTACTAGGGGGTCTTTGGGACTATTGGGCAAATAATGTTGTAACGAATGCAATAAAACAATGAAGAATTAAAGAACAACCAACAAAAGGATTTAACGTACTTCACTAATAATGTGTTAGCTAAGTACACACATTAGGGAGAACTGATTTGATTAGGTTTTGGTTAGAGGGTACATATTACAGAATATGGAGGCAGAAGTTCATTATAGGGTTTATATAGTATCATACTAATTAAGCTAAACAGATGAGCCTAATGAAGGAATATGTCCTTAGACATCCCGACAATTACTAAATATACATAGGAATAATATTATGAAGATAATAGAGTTAATTATTTTAGTAATCTTATTTTCTTGCTAGAGAATAAATATGATTAATAGGACAATATTGATTGGACCTATATCTAAAATATATTAATCCTATGAGGTCACACATTGTAGCACAAGTTGGACAAAGCAATCCAAATCCATTTAGGATTAGGGTTGGGCCGGTCCAAAGGGGAATAGGAGGAGAATTAGTTCTCCTAACTAGCCTATGACTCTTCTATTATATATAGGATATAATATTAGGGTTTAGGTGATCAATTCATTAATCAGTTTCTTTTCACAAGAGAGAGAGAAGTGAAACCCAAATCTATTCCCTCTAACCAGCGCCTATACCACCAAAAAGCAAGGGATCTTTTCTCTTCCGTTCTAGCAAACGTTGGTGTTCAACTGGTACTCGTGGATTGATTAGAGGAGCAACACTTGGGGCTCTCGTATCTTCAAAGCTTGCATACAATAGAGAATTCACGCTATAAAGGTTTGATATTTAATCCCTATTGAATGATTCATGTGTTTGATTATGTTTGCGATCCTATGATAGATGTTAGGAAATTGTTTCCATAAATTCCGTTATTTGCATCTATATATTCCTACAGTGGTATCAGTTTTGCCTAATTCATAATATTCATATGATCATGTAATGGTATGTAAAGTTATTATTTTATTTAATTAAGGGAGGATTTACTTGTTGCTTGAATTTGCATAATTGATATTTGATATTAATTGATTGGAAATTGTAAATATTTGATTTATTTTTGATTTATGCTCAAATAATTTTATAAAGTTCTGATTTTTTTATATTATGGACGAAATAAATTGCTTTATTCACTCAAAAATATTCGGATTTTTTTTATAAATATATTTGTTAGATTTAAAATTATTTAATGTTTAATTTGATTAATCATTGAGATAATTTATTAACAATTAAAGATTTGATTTTTAATTTGTTAAATAAATCTAATGTTCATCACCCATATAGATCTAGAATAATATGATGGCTGAAAATAATTTAATTATTTTTCCCACTAATTTTCAAATTTTATCATATTATTTATGAATTTTGTTTAAATTTTATGTTAAATTTGATTATTCATAGATTTTAAGGATAAAAATTAAAATATTTGATTTTATTTGTTAAGATAATTCAGTAGATCACCTAAAATTATTTTCGAATTTTTCAGATTTTAATTGTTAATTTTCTAAATTTTTCAGATATTATTTGATTTTTGCCCTAATTTTGAATTCTTGATAAGATTTATTTTTTAATATAGATTATAATTCAAATCTAATCTCAACAAACCTAAAAATTTGTTTAAGATTTGTTGATTGATTCAAATTTTTTTGCCATAATTTTCAGATATCTAAATCCTAATATTTCTCTTAAATCTTTAATTAATTGTTAAATAAAGATAACTTTAATTTAAATGTAAATTGTTATATAAATTAAAGAATAAGCCAACCATGGCTGGGTGGACCACCGATGACGGTGATGCCACGGTGGCTGGTGGGAGAGTATCGGAAAGGAATGGATAGAGGCGGCGCCAACGCGGCAGGGTAGGCGGCACACGTGCGACGTGCGCAGCTCGACCCTTCCCTGCGTGGCTGTTGGTGCTCTGGTGGCTGTTCTCCAGCCGACGAGCACTAGCGGGGCGGTTTGGCCGGAGATTTTTGGCGTCTGTGCCGGAGCCATAGCGGCAGGTGGTGCTAACTGCCATTGTCGTGTGTGGGCTGGCTGGTATGCGTTTTCGTGGGTTTGATGATGCACACAGCAGGTTGTATCGTGTGTTTTAGGTTGGCTGTTGACTAGCAGCCTTGTGCTGTTGGTCAACAAGTCAAATTTTTTTAAAAAAAAATTTTTTTTTAAGGAAAATCTGATTTTCCAAAGTTGACCATAAATCCAAAAGTTTCCTATTTTGCAAATTTGTGAATAATAATGATTATTGCCATGTTTAAATAAGTAATTGAATTAAATAATAAAGTTTCCTAAATAATTTCTAGCTTAAACTTGTTAAGTTTTATAATTCTTTTGAAAGTTTTTATTTGCTTATTAATTGTTAATAAGTATATAGTTTGTGTTTATTTTATTATGATATTATAAATGCGTGGATGTTTAATGTAATATGTATGATATTATATTTTGCATGTTATGACTAGTATGGCCCAAATTAGGATTGTAAATACGATAATCGTTATTTTTGAATGTAAATTAAATACGATCTGCGAATCGTTTGTATATTTGTAACTTTAAATTTTCGTTATTTATTTAATTCAAATTATGTAATCAAGCATGAGGATCCAAGAAGTTTCAAGGATGGTGATCCATGGAGATTCAAGGGAGGATTCATGAAGATTAGTTATTATCCTAAGTATAGGGGCCATACTTGATCATTTAATTATTGCTTTTATAATTTTCTTGCATTTAATTATTTTGTTTAAATGTTTGCTTCTAAGTTTGTTTGTGGTTAATTGATTCATATGTTCACTATTGATTGACCATATTAGTAAACTTAGGTCCCCAAAAGTAATATTGAGTTTTAATTGCTTTTCCAAACAACACCTATAAAGCCTTAGATCATGAGTGATGGGTTCTGCCAAAGCAGGGTGTTACTCATAGTTCCGGGGATAGTAGGGTAGGTTTTTTTGAAACTTACATGTTAATGTTTGGTTTAACTCAACAAAATCATCAAAAGACAAAGTTTTGGGTTTTGAAGCTAAGAGATAGGAGTAAACAAGGAGTTGTTAACCTGTCTACCAAGAATTATAACATGTTATAATTAGTAAAGTGTTTACTTACCTGAACTACTATAAATTGAAGGTCGGGTGAAAGTCCGTTTGATTGTAGTTGAAGGGGATCTTGGTTATTTCTTTATTCAATAGGGGACTTTCATTTTGAATAAAGGGTAGCAGTAATTAAAATTTGTTTAATTATTGCTTTTTTGATAAACATTGATTGAATCATACTTTATTATTTGTTGTAGTAATTATGTCTAGTAACAATAATATCAACACCAACAATTCTACTTGTAATTTGCGCTCCGTCCTTTCGAAGGACAAATCGAATGCTGAACGTTTCATTGCAAGTGAAAGGGATATGGGAATCGTTCTCAGAACTCAAAAGTTCAACGACTTTCACATGCAAGGGGAGGAAGCAACGATGCAAGAGATGCATGAAAGGCTAACTCAGACTGAGCGAAACTTCCCTAATCAGCCTAGAAAAGAATATGAGGATGTTCTTATGGTTAGTAAAGGGCAATCGCTCAATAGGATTGGGATTGCTATTGAGAAGGACGAAAGCAAACAAGTTGCCAAGTCTGAAACTTCTGAAAAGCAAAAGACTACACCAAAACCAAAAGTTACTAATGAGCACTATTGTTACACCTGTAACAAGGTTGGTCATTGGAAAAATAGTTGCCCCAAGTATCTGAAGGATCAAAAGAAAGGAGTTTCTAGTTCAGATATGTATGTTATAGAAGTTAACTTAGCAACTTCTGCTTCTTGGGTATTTAATACCGCTTGTGGTTCGCACATTATTTGTAATATGCAAGGCCTCAAAAGAATTAGAACATTGGGAAAAGGAGAAGTAGATCTTCGCGTTGGCAATGGAACACGAGTTGCTACATTGGCAGTGGGAGTATATAGTCTACTTTTACCTTCAGGATTAGTTTTAGAACTTAATAATTGTTATTATGTTCCTGCTATCACAAAGAACATTATTTCGATTCCTGTTTTGGATTCCGAAGGTTATTCATTTACAATAAAGAACAATTGTTGTTCTGCGTATTTGAATGATATGTTCTATGTCTCCGCTAAGTTATCAAATGGTTTATATGTGCTAGACTTAGAAACCCACATCTATAACATAGACAGCAAGAAACATAAATCAAATGATTCAAACCCTACATACCTATGGCATTGTCGATTAGGCCACATAAGCTCAAAGCGCATTGAGAAACTTCATAAAGATGGAATTCTCAAATCATTTGATTTCGAATCATTTAATACTTGTGAGTTTTGCTTGATGGGGAAAATGACAAAGTCTCCTTTCACATGTTCAAGTGAAAGGGCCAATGACCTTTTAGCCCTCATACATACGGATGTGTGTGGACCTATGGGTACGTTGGCTAGGGGAGGGTACAGTTACTTCATTACTTTTACCGATGATGTGAGCAGATTTGGATATGTTTACCTCATGCGGCATAAGTCGGGATCCTTTGAAAAATTTAAGGAATTCCATAATGAAGTACAAAACCAACTTGGGAAGAAAATTAAGGCATTACTATACGATCGTGGTGGTGAATATTTATCTCAAGAATTTAGTGATCATTTGAAGGATTGTGGAATACTTTCACAATGGACTCCACCAGGAACACCACGGTTAAATGGCGTTTCCGAAAGAAGGAATCGAACTCTGCTTGATATGGTTCGATCCATGATGAGTCTTGCTGATCTTCCTATTACATTCTGGGGATTTGCGCTTGAAACAGCAGCATTCACACTTAACAAAGCACCATCCAAAGTAGTGGAAAAGACACCATATGAAATGTGGACTGAAAACGTTCCAAAATTGTCTTTTCTAAGGATATGGGGTTATGATAAGCTTTCACCCAAATCCGATAAATGTCTTTTTGTGGGTTACCCAAAAGAGACTAAGGGATACTACTTCTACAACCAAAGCGCAAACAAAGTGTTTGTTGCTCGTAATGGTGTCTTTCTGGAAAAGGAGTTTATTTCCAGAAAAAACATGTGGGAGAAATATATATCTCGAAGAAGTTCGAGATGAGCAACAAATGGATGAGGTTAACACCTCATTAGAGGCGGCTCGGCATGAAAATGCTCAGGAGGTGGTGCATTCAATTCACGTACCTCCTACCGTCCCACTTGGAGATACTCCATGCGAAGTCATTCAACCTAGTGAGGTAGAAACTTCTTCTCTTGTTCCCCAACGTAGGTCTAGTAGGACCATCATTCCGCCAAAAAGATATATTAATTTCCTTTTGACTGAAAGTTCTGAAATAACGATTTTAGAATCAGAAGAGCCTACTAGCTACAAAGATGCTTTGGATAGTCAAGACTCCGAAAGATGGCTTGAGGCCATGAAATCTGAAATGGATTCCATGTCTGAAAATCAAGTATGGGACTTGGTTGATTTGCCTGATGGGGTAAAACCCATTGGATGCAAATGGATTTTCAAGTTGAAAACAGATAAGGATGGAAACATTAGTGTTTTCAAAGTAAGGTTGGTGGCGAAAGGTTTCAAACAAATTTATGGTATTGACTATGATGAAACCTTCTCACCAGTAGCCATGCTGAAGTCCATTAGGATAATCCTTGCGATTGCTGCCTTTCATGACTATGAAATATGGCAGATGGATGTCAAAATCGCTTTCTTAAATGGGTTTTTGAAAGAGGATGTGTACATGACACAACCTCAAGGTTTTGAAGATCTAGAAAATCCAGGGAGGGTATGCAAGCTTAAGAAGTCCATTTATGGACTAAAGCAAGCATCAAGGAGTTGGAACCTCGGATTTGATGAGGCAGTCAAGAAATTTGGCTTTCTCAGAAATGAAGAGGAATCTTGTGTATACAAGAAGTTAAGTGGGAGCAGTATTACTTTTCTGGTCTTGTATGTGGATGACATACTTCTCATAGGAAATGATAAGACCATGCTTGAGTCAATCAGTGAATGGCTTAAAAATTATTTCTCTATGAAAGACCTAGGAGAGGCTGAGTACATATTGGGAATAAAGATCTATAGAGATAGGTCGAAAAGGCTGATTGGACTTAGTCAAGAGACTTATATTGATAAGGTTCTTAAAAAGTTCAAGCTGGAAAACTCCAAGAGAGGTTTCATTCCCATGCAACATGGCATTACACTTGGCAAGACTCAGTGTCCTTCGAGTCCTGATGAGGTCAAGCGTACGAGTAATGTTCCCTATGCTTCTGCAGTAGGATCCATTATGTATGCCATGATATGCACTCGACCGAATGTTGCATATGCTTTGAGTATATGCAGCGGATACCAGTCAGATCCAGGAGATGCGCACTGGATTGCAGCGAAAAACATCTTTAAGTACTTGCGAAGGACTAAGGATAATTTTTTGGTTTATGGTGGAGATGATGAGTTGGTTGTTACTGGATACACCGATGCAAGCTTCCAGAGTGACAAAGATGATTTCCGATCTCAATCTGGTTTCATATTTTGTCTCAATGGAGGAGCTGTGAGCTGGAAGAGCTCTAAGCATAGTACCATGGCGGATTCTATAACAGAGGCTGAGTATATTGCAGCAGCTGATGCAGCAAAGGAAGTTGTTTGAATAAAAAAAGTTCATTGGTGAGCTTGGTGTAGTTCCTAGCATTGAGAATGACATTGAGTTGTATTGTGACAACAATGGCGTCATTGCTCAGTCTTAGGAACCCAGATCGCATCAAAGGTCTAAACATGTGCTCTAGAAATTCCATCTCATTCGAGAACTCGTTGGTAGAGAGGATGTGAAAGTAAGCAAGGTTCATACTGAGGATAACGTAGCAGATCCCCTGACTAAACCGCTTGCTCAACCTAAGCATGAGTGTCATACTAGGTCTATGGGGCTTAAGTATATGGGAGAATGGCTCTAGGTTGTTTCCTTCATGTTTACAATTGTAAAGACATTTATTATGCTTTGAATGTTTATCAATAAAAAATATTTTCTTATTTAATTGTTTGGTTTAGTATTAAATAAAATGTCCAAATAATTTGTGTTTTCAAATAGGATTATCGAAAATGTTTTGATAATGGAACCCTATAAAGTGAACTGAAATCACAATTTATTTAAAGTTCCTAGTCTAAATCACTAATTGGACATAAGTGATTTTTTTAAAAGACTAGTATATAATTAATTGATAGCGCAGTTCCATGGGCTATGGAGACATATAGATGTCTAATTGATTATATGGATGTATAGTTGATACATTGAGACTTTACCTAATTAGATTCTAAAAGTAGAATCAAACTACTATATTTAGTGGATTCCTTAGACATGAGTATGTCTTAATAACCACAATATAATTAGTTTAACTTTGACATTGTTAAACGCCACGCCGTAAAAGGAGGTTATAAAGGCAGTGATCTGGTGGGCGAAGAATTGAGTGGAAATTATGGTCATACAAGAGTGCATAAGTCCTCCTATTAAATAGGAATGGCGTCTGGGCCTCTTGATGAGCGAGGACTGGAAAATTGCATGGCCATGCGGAATTGGATTAAAGAGTTAATCCTTATTTGAGCAGTTCGAACTCAGCGATCAAGGAACAAAATTTGAGAATAACATTGTGTTATCAAATTTGACATTAAGTGACTTAAGGAATTTAACATTGTGCTCTTGTCTTCGGACAAGTGGGATATTGAAGGAATATGTCCTTAGACATCCCGGCAATTACTAAATATAAATAGGAATAATATTATGAAGATAATAAAGTTAATTATTTTAGTAATCTTATTTTCTTGCTAGAGAATAAATATGATTAATAGGACAATATTGATTGGACCTATAACTAAAAAATATTAATCCTATGAGGTCACACATTGTAGCACAAGTTGGACAAAGCAATCTAAATCCGTTTAGGATTAGGGTTGGGCCAGTCCAAAGGGGAATAGGAGGAGAATTAGTTCTCCTCACTAGCCTATGACTCTTCTATTATATATAAGATATAATATTAGGGTTTATGTGATCAATTCATTAATCAGTTTCTTTTCACAAGAGAGAGAGAAGTGAAACCCAAATCTATTCCCTCTAACCGGCGCCTACACCACCAAAAAGCAAGGGATCTTTTCTCTTCCGTTCTAGCAAACGTTGGTGTTAAACTGGTGCTCGTGGACTGATTAGAGGAGCAACACTTGGGGCTCTTGGATCTTCAAAGCTTGCATACAGCAGGGAATTCACGCTACAAAGGTTTGATTTTTATTCCCTATTTAATGATTCATGTGTTTGATTATGTTTGCGATCCTATGATAGATGTTAGCAAATTGTTTCATACAATTCCTCTATTTGCTTCTATATATTCCTACACCTAAACCCGAAACTAAAACAAACTCGATATACTAAACAACATATACGTACCAAAAAGCTTCAAGGGTGTTGCCCCCACGCCCCTACCAGGGCGTTTCACCGCTGGACCTCGACCTGCTATCTGGATAGCGAAACCCATGTGCTTGATTAATCCTAGCGCCAGATAATTCAAGACATATATCAACAAACAAAATGTGAAGAACCTATACAAGCTAGTTGCCAACTTTGTGTATGGATGTGGAATTGCGTTGTTTCTCTGTCTCCCATATCCCTAATGAGACAACCGTAAGAACCAAACAGAACATAACCTATTAAATTTTGAACATATTAATAAAAATGAATAAAGCTAAAGCATTCCTAAACCCTCCAAAAAAGAAGATTAGCCTAGCATGAAATGTTGGATATCATATACTTCTTGCTGTCTATCAAAGGAGAAACCATGGGAAAACATGGACGCCGCCCTCATTGCGGAAATGCTTACCCCCTTTTAGGTGAAGTGGGAGACATATATATGGATCCAGCTAATTGACCTCATTTCGTTTTCGGAAGGACTTTTTACGTTCAGTTTAGAAGAGATTGTTATTCAAGTATTGCAACACACAAGTAGTAAGGAAAACTATCCTTAGGAGAGTAAGCTTATCAACACTGATCTTCACACTAATCTAGGTAATTTCGTATAAATACTAGTAATGTTGTAAGCCCAAAGTTGAAGTTGGTCTGGTCTTCCTTAGCTTCATTAGTACGTGCATAACATGTGCACTCATAAGATTGTATGTCGTCCTACATAGTACATATGAACATTGGTGCTTAATATTATTGGATTTTGAGATAGGACGTGGTTGTCACATGTCGTGCATTTGCCATAGGATGTAGTAGTTTTCTGATTTGTAGGGAACACGCAAATTTTACTCCTTTCTTCTCTAAAATAGTTATTACGTATAATATTTAAAAAAGCCCGATTATGTTTTCTAATATAATATAAGGAGTAATAGTTAAAGATTAGATTTTCTAATTTAACACGAGTTTATTTTGCCCTTGTCATCAAAACTCACCACAAGGGTGTTCTTGGTCACCTTGGGACACAAGCTGGTGTTTTGGGATATTAATAGGAACTCATAGTTCCTAAATCCTAACTATATATTTAGACCCCTCTTATAGAAGTTTGAGTAAACTAATCAAAATAACCCCACATTATTTACACTCTCCTCAAAAAGCCCTCTTGTTCCCCAAGAGTCCAAGACTCCTCTATTATAAAATATAATTGTTCATAACGTACAGTTAGGAATTGGAAACCCCTCATGCGCTCCTCTAATTCAATGAATTGTCTAATAGCATTCAAAAAAGTTTCAGATTGTTTAGTAATCCACCAATTAGTTACCCAACATTGAAGACCATTTTGAAATGATAGAGAGATCGATCCACCAAGGTAAAAGTACTATAGATACATAGTAGTATAATATAGGGGTTCTTCTAAAATTAATACTTTGTTTGGTATTTTTTTAGTAAAGGAAGGGAAAAGAAAGGAAGAGAGAGGAAAAGAAAGGAAAAGAAGAGAAAAGAAGGTAGTTGTAGTTTTCAATGTTTGGTATAATTGGTGGATTTGAGAGGAATCACATGTTTGGTTGTCATTAGTAAAGGAAAGGAAAGGAAGGAAATAACGAAAACATAAAAGCTTGTTAGCTTTCTTTCCTGTCAAATTCCTCCGATTTTGGGAGGAAAGGAAAGCAAGGATTTAAGAGTATTATTTTCCTTTCACTCCCTCTCCTTTCCAATCAAACCCCTATTATTTTCTTTTACCAAACATGAGAAAGTTTATTTTTACCTTTTCTTTCCTTTCCTTTCTTTTCCATCCAAATCCTTCCTACCAAACAAATTGTACCCAGATGTTTTGGCACGTTTGCCAACACACAACTTTGAACAATAATATCTTTAATTATATTTAAGTAAAACTTATAGAAAGTTGATATTTTGAAAGTATATTATAAGATGAATCTAACAAGATCGCACATGACTATATTTTTCCTTATGTATAAATAAGTAAAATTAAAGTCAAAGTAAAATAAGCACATAATGTCAAAAGTTAATATAATTTTTTTTTTTAGGTTGGTAAGATGAAAGACCCTACTGAACTGGCACCTCGCACAGGTACAACCAGCCAGGTTTGCAGGTCAGATTCCTTTGAAGGAGGGGGATGTTAAGGGAAACATCACCCCCAAAGAGCCCCTAGTGGAGTTTGATCCCATGACCTTGAAGTCATATGGCTAAACCTTTACCACTAGGCCAAGCTTTGCTTAGTGTGTCAAAAATTAATATGGTACAACTAAAAGAAAATGAAGTACTCAACAATAAATTGGAATTTTCTATATACCATTACTCAAATTAAGCGAATCTTTAACCCATTAAGCTCTTACTTGATTTTCACTTAAATTAAATAATTATGAAGATGAGATTGACTCAATTATAACAAAGGGTCATCATGTATATAGATTCATGCTATATCCTTAATTATGAGAAGTCGAGATAGTATCACACGAATACTACCAAAGGAGTATATACAAATATAACCTTGATAGAATATCAAAATAAAATTAAGAACAAACCTCACTTTTTTTTTCGTTTGAAATGTAAGAATATAAGTAACCTATGATAAGTACTTCATAGCTCATACTGAATTAATTCCGGGTAACTTAACTATATATGGAAATAAGACACTAATTGTAAATATATAAAATGATAATAGAATCTTATTGATATTGGTACAAAGATCATCTCAATAAGACAAGGCATGTGCCATGACCATGGATTACAGAGGATACCAAAATAGTCCTACCCTAATAATATTCAAATAAAAACAGCAAATATAAGTATTACTATATACAATAAAGCTCTAAGAAACTTCTAATCTAGAACATTAAGAGAATATTTACTTTTGCAACTCAAAGATCTTACCAAGTATGATAAACCTTTTTCTACTTTAGCATTACTATCAGTACAACTACTATTTCTTGTTAACATCTCAACTGTTTTTGTGCTATTATTCTTGCTTTGTCTAAACTTCATATCAGCTAACTCCATTTTCGTTGGGACAGAATACCTTTGCAACCCAAACATGAACAAGCACCACTTAAATTTCGAGCTAGAGCTATTACTCTTTGCTAAGCTCCCATTAATCTTTTTATTAGCAGTAGAAAAACTCTTGATCTTACTAAAGAAATAACGCGTACATTTTTTATGATTGTGTGGATCATGGTACGTAGGTGTTTCTTTACATGGAATTGGCTTCCCACAAAAGATAATTTGGTCGATTATTGGTGGGAAATCTGTTGGGAAGAACTCAAACGAATCGTTCGAATTCTCATAGGAAGAATTGGTGTGTGAAGAATCAGAGGAATCATCACTATAAATTGGAAGATCACATAAGGAGAGGATGTCATCTTCTTCATCTTGTTGTGTTTGGTGTTTCATTGGTGTATAATGGTAAATATCTTTAGAGGAAAACATGGGAAATGTAATGAATGAAAGCAGAGTTATATTTAAATAAAGGCAATGATGTTATGGGGTTTTAAGTTTAGAAAAGGGTAAGAATTGAGCAATTTATATGGAAAAGATGGGTCAAGTTTTTGGTTGTGTTTTTCTTGTTTTTAACTCGTTTTTTGGCCTTTCAATTTGACTAGGAACACTTTTTTTTTATTTTCTTTCTAGATGACTGGAAAGCAGAGGGATTTTCTAGAACAATAAGCTAAAAAGAATTGGAGTGCAAAATTGAAAAAGTGGGCTCATATGTTTTGTACTTTAGTTGGATGATTTCTAGATAAATTTAGGATTTGACATTTTTTAGTGCTATAATTTTGGAGGGTTTTGTTTGTATTTATGCAATTATTATGCTTAGGATGCTGCTCACTTATTAGGTGGGTCAACACTTTTCTTGATGGCTAATTGGCTATGCTAGTTGGTACTGTTGATGGGTAGGTATCACTACAGAAATGGGGTCATTGTTGCAGGCTGGTTTTCTTTAGTAAATTCCAATAGGAATTTGAATATTGGTTCAGGAGTGGAAGGAAGTCTAGAAGATCATTACTAATAGCAAAAATATCCCAGAAAAATAATAAGAATTATTGGTTGGTTGATATAAAAATAAGGATTTGTCTAATCTATGCACCAAGTGCATAGGTTTAGTTATTTGTATTTAGATTTATTCAATACAATTGATATATATGTCATAGTTAATTAAGGATATTGAGTTCCTTAATTTTAAAATGATGGCAAACAGTTGAGATGTTCTAACAAACAACTAGGTTTATTGTTGTGCTCTCTATTGTTCCTCTATACAGCAAACAGGTCATTTCCAAGACGAAGTTTAATGAAGCCCTATTCATGAAGATCAAGATATCTCAAAGGGAAAAGCTCAAATCTTGAAGTGCATGAAGATGACAAAGATTGTAGTTCGTTCTTATTATCATGTAATATTGTGTGCATGATAAGTGGGGAAATACTAGACTGTTCTTAATAGGATACCAATAGAGTGTTATGAATACGGGAACCAGTTGATCAATATTTGTAACACTACCAGGTCAAGGAAATAGTTCGGCAGAACTGTTAACTTGCTTATATCAGAGTTGGCCATTTTAAATGGTTTTACAAATTATTGAACATGCTTCTCCAAAAGTATTTTTGGTTGAAATATGTGCCAACTCAAGGGGAATATAATCAAAACATTTGGGTGAGATATATTTCGTAATAGTATCTTGGATATTATCTTGTTTAATTTATGGAAACTAGATAATATGCAAGGTACTTTCCATATACTTGTGTATCTTTGGAAAATATCTTGTACCCAAAATATGACCTAATTCCAGGTCATGAAATCACTCTCCCAAAACCTATAAATACTGATTATGTTCTCCCATATTCGTTGGTGCTCTTTGTGAAAAACTAGAGTATTATTCGAAGAGCATCTCAAAGAACAGTTGAATCGTTTCCCTAATTTGAGTGCACATTATACTAGGATTTTGATATCTCTTACTTAGCTTTGTATGTAAGCATTATTGAGAGAATATCTTTGAGTTTGTAATTGAACCACTAATAGGTTAGTGGTTGGGGAGCGTTTGTGAATTCAACCGCAAGTGCTTGTGAGGATAAGTGCGAATTAGCACATCTAGAGCTAGCATGTGGAGTTGAACAGTTTGTCCGAAGTAGGTCAAACTGTTCGTGAGCTTTGTTCCGTTTGTTCTTCAGAGGAGATCAATAAAAATGACTAAGTGGTGGAGTTGAGTCAAAACTCGTAAAGATTGTGCGTGCTTTAATTATCTCATTTTCATTGTTTAATTTTTTCCGCTACTCATAACCTATTCAGCTGGTTCCCCAGATCGATTTTTTTTTAAAACACACTACTGTTTTTTAGCGTACTCAATTCAACTCACCCTTCTTGAGTACTAGGTGAACCTTCAACGGATTTAATTCTCATAATTGATATCTAAGGAGATATGAAGCAAGATGAAATTGTCATACATGGAATTATATATTAATTATGAAAATAATATCCTTAATTAAAAATGCCACATATATTTGTTTTATTGAGCAATTGTAAAAACAAATAGCTAAATCTATGCACTTGGGTGCATAAGTTAAAAGAAAAACCCCTAAAAATAATATCAGTAATATAACTTTTCACAAAGTAGAATATGTGAGGTTGTTTGTTTAACAAAATTGCAAGTAGTTCAGCTTGGAGGAAGTTGCTTATGAATGTCTTCTTAGGTAAGTAGACTTTCTTATGAAAAACTTTACTTACTTTGATCATCCAAATAACTTAGGAAAAATTGACAACAGAGGTCTCAACTTTGGGTGATAATTTTTAAAAGGTCTGAACTATTGATTAACCTGTGTAGGTCCCAACTTTAGGGTCTTAACTTTTAGCGGGCCTTAGTTACTTGAAACTGGCTTAATAGGTCATCACTTGTAAAACTTGGGTCACACCAGAAGGGTTAATTGAGGGAGGGATGTAGAAACTAGGTGAGATTTTAAAAAATATCGTCAGTTTTAAGTCACTGAGGCCCGCTAAAAGTTAAGACTCCCTAAAGTTGGGACCTACACAAATTAATCAATAGTTCAGACCTTTTAAAAATTATCACCCAAAGTTGAGACCTCTGTTATCAATTTTTCCAATAACTTATTATACTTTTGATGATATAAAAATATATGGACAATATAAACTCATAAGAAATATGACTTTCCGTATTCAACTAAATAAAAACTTAATTTACATCAGTGTAGATATCTCATATACATGCCATTATTATTTGTGGAGCTTGTTTTCCGCTTATATTGTAACTCTTGCTTTAAGTTGAGAAACTATGGTTTGATACTTTTAACAACTACTTCGTTCCTTCACTTCATATTAGGTGTAACGCTTTTTGGGTTAAGGTTTAATTATTATTTTTTGCTTAAAAATGGTCCCGGATTTTTTTTTCTTTATATTTCTTGGTATGCATGCATTTTCTTTATCATATAAATAAAAACAAAGGAAGTGTATCATTCCTTTATAAATTGCGGAAATGTGAGTCTAAATCCACATTTACTCCTTAGTCCTCACGACTTCAGTTATCTAACTAGTCATTTAAACAAGTTTCAAAATAGTATCTTATATACATCTATATCCGATTTGAAATGAAAAAATATAAATCGATTACCATAATCGGGCGAAAAAATTTATAAGACTAATCCCACATTTATCCGGACTTCTCATAATAGTCTCACCTTAATTAATTTGGGAATGATCCTATTGCAAAGTCTGCATTTAGTGGGTCCAAGTGAGAGGAAACCAAAACTTTGATAAACTAGCCTTGTTAAGTTTACTCATATCGTGTGCCGTTAATTCGATTATGCAATTGTTACACTTTTCAAACTTCCATTTTTTGTCAAATTATGAGAAAGTGCAAATTAAAATCGTAACAATCTCAATACGAAATCAATTTCACAAGGTTCAAAATTGTGACCAAGGAGAGAAAACAAAGCTTAGGGGTATGAGATTTGGTTGAATGTGATGGGTTAGTGTTGCTGACTTGTTGCTATGCAGGAGAATGGTGGTGGAACGTGTAGGGAAGACGGCTAGGTAGATACTAGAAGTATAGTGAGGGGATGAGGGATGAAAAGAAAATTAGAACCCATGAGGAAGGGTGTTTGGATCCTCTAGAGTTCTAAAATAACTGTTTTAACAAGCTTAGCAGGTTAATTCAGTTCCAGACTAGTGTATGAAGACATCCACTAAAGGTGGGAGTATTTCCAAATTTTTATAAGACGAGACTATCATGAAAAGAACGGACAAAAGTGGAATAATGCCTATCATTCTTTTTCAAATTGCTCTCAAACTCGACATGCCTAAACTCTTTTCAATCTAAATTTTCCACAAATATTATTTGGGCCTAAACAAATCCATTAGTTCTTGGATTTGTGGGAAATGGAGCTAAAATTATAAAGATGTGTGCTGCAAAGTTGGGCCAGTCACAAGGGCCATTTCCTCTGCTCGGCTTTCTCATGTCACTTGGACCAACGATTTCTAGTTGGTTGGTGTGGACTTTTTTATGCTAATTAATTTAATATTTTCTCGTTTCTTGAACGCAAAAGACTTTACCATTAACATAATTGTTAATGTATAATCTTGAATATTACTATTTTTTATTACCAAAAAGTAAAATTCGTAAAAAGTTGATTATATAAAAATGCATATTTAAATGATTTTGTTATAACTAATTGTTGGGCTCGGGGGATGTGACGGGTTATTGATAAAGCAAATATATACTTCATATTCTTTGGGGATTACAATTGACATTTTTTGTCACAATAAAAGTCATAGTTTGGTGATTTGATAATGACGGGCACATTGAGAAGTTAAGAGTTCAAACCATCCTAAAAAACATTCCTAATTTATGAGTAATAGCAAAAGTTTTCGAAGCAAAGTCATACCATAAAATGATGATAGAAACATATTCTTAATTATATGAGTAATATAATAATTTCAAAGAAAAGTCATATCAGAAAATGGTGACATGACACCATGTACTTTATGCATTTATCAATATACTAGTTATTAGGTCGAGGTTATGCACCGGTTAAGGATAATTTTCATTTATTAATATTCTTCTTTAAAATAATAACACTAAATATCACTTGGTTTAGTGGTTAAGACGTTAGTTTCTAAACATGAAGTTCTGGGATCAAATCTTATATTATGTGATGTCTAATTATTTTTATTGTATGTGGATTACATGGAGTAACAAACCCTAAGGGAGGGTGTCATGTGGCGCCGTTCCTTATCTTGGAAAGCCTTATATTAGTTTATGCATAATGTTACTCCCTCCGTTTTCTTTTATTGTTCCTATTTGGAATCGGGGAGAAAAACAATGAAACTCAAAAAATGAGCAAGATTCCTCTATTATAAATAAAATTAAATTAACTAAAAATAAAAAATTATATCCCTTTGAATTATTCTATATTAGGCAACCAATGACACAACAAATTGAGGGGTAAAAGAGTAAAAAATGATTACAAACTAGTGTGAACACATTTATTGTCTTTTGAGTTACTCTATGTTAGGCAACCAATGAGACAATAGTTTAAGGGGTAAAAAGGTAAAAAATAACTACTTAATAGTGTAAACACATTTATTGCAACTTAAAACTAATGAGAAATTTAATTGATAAATTACACTATACATAGAAAGATTTAGAATAGGAACAACATATTGAAATTTTTCAATGGGGAATAGAAGAACAACAAAATAAAACGGAGGGAGTATTAGTTTATATATATTTATTATCAGTTTTTTTGTATATTTCATATCACTATATATATATATTTCATATTAGTTTTTCAGCTTATACATATTCGTTATAGTTTAAGAATATGTCATATTATATTATACACATTGATTATTTGTTTATGCATGTTATATATCAATTTACCAAGCTTGTTTGGTGTAGTTGATTGGAGATTCACCTTGTAACCTTCACGTCACAAGATCGAATTCTCCCAACTGTGGTACATGTGAGTAGGGACTCCCCTTACCGTTATCTCAAGTGCCTAGCTCGGAAATGCTAGACCAAGATACTGTGCGGGTTAAGATCTAGACAAAGTCCTTCTCCTAACCAAAAAAATACATGTCAATTTATACATAATGGTTATATAAAATATGTATATATTAATAACAAAAATGTATGAACTTATAAATTAATAACTAATTAATATATTTGAAAGAATAACAAATATGTATAAACTGATAATCATTTTCCATATTCGATAATCATATACTTATTCCATTTTTTAGTACTCGCAAGGTTGAGATGTGCACAAAGACCATGGAGATGAGAGAAAAAAAGGACCCCATGTGTTATAAAAGAGAAAAAGGAAATATTTTACCAAAAATGTCAATGTTGCAAGTAATAAGGAACTCCATAAAATGAAAAGACATTGCAAGTCATAAAATACAAAGGAAGTATAAATTGAAATGACCAAAACTCATTTTACTCATTATTCATCATGCTCACTGATGCAAACGAGATTCGATCCCTAATCTTCAGTATCATTACACAAGACTTTCCCAACTAAATTAGATCACATCCATTATTTTTTTAACACTCTGTCATTTTATAAACATAAATAATCAAAATATAACATTTTATTGAAGAAATGACGATAGCGGAAATATCGCCCGACGGAAATGTCACTCTAAACAGGGTTAAATCAAACTAAACAATAATATATATATATATATATATATATATATATATATATATATATATATATATATATATATATATATATATATATATATATATATATATATATATATATATATATATAACCCAATTAAAATAATCCAGAATATCCATAATGAGGTAAAACAACCTTATAAACCCAATGTAGTAAATATAAATAAAATAAAATGTCTCAAAAATCCTAAATAGCCTTCTCAATGCCCATAACACGAAATAATCACCTGAAAAATATATCAACAAACATCCACAATAAGTGGGGAGTAACTAACAGCTCTCCCAGCCAATTTGGATCCATATAAGAGTTGTAAAAGTTTTAACAATCAAGTCATACACAATTTCTCTGAAATACACTTTAAATAATCAAATAAATAAATAAATAAATAAATAAATAGATACAACATAAACAATATAATACAACATGCTATCCACAAACAGGGTAAAGTTATAACAAAATGATTAAACAAATAAATTTACATATGATCAACTCAAAGATCAGCATAATAAACCTTCATGTCTAAATAAAATAATAATAAGAACTATATAAATGACAATGGTAACGTTTCCAAAAAAAAACTAGTATTTGGGCTCGGGCGTTGCCCCGGGTGGTAGTGTTTTCCAAACTTGATATGCATTTTTTATCATTCGTATTAAAATATATTAAAGAAAACTGAATATTTAAAAGGTACAAATATAATACTATGGACATTTAAAGTATGATTAAAAGTTGGTTGAGATGGTAATTGTGCTATGTATAATAGCAAGAGGTCACGTGTTCAAATCTTGTTGCAAACCAATTTTACTTTTGTTAATTGACATGACACATGTACACATTGGACAATTCTAGTAGAGTAACAGAGGTGCCACGTGGCGTGTATACGTTATCACGCACGCCTTTTAATATATTAGTATAGATAATCTTCTTAACACAATTGAGGAGGAACTAAACGTAAGTGGATCGCAACCCACTGTTCCTATTTGGTTATAGTATTAGGACCCTGCTCGCCTATGTCTAGTATGGTCATACCCTGATGCGAGATAGTACCCTGCTTAGTACTTCCCGACCTCTCAGACGACAACTAATAACCAAGACAGACCCACACACCCTGCTCAGTATGTAAGTATAAACTGTGTACCCTGCTCAGTACACAGTGACTGTTCATTCCTAGGAGACCATGCCGTCTCACTAGTCATCATCCTCAAACAAAAATAAATAAAATAATATAATTTCATCGTCTGCAAAATGCCTTCAAGGTCTTACATCAAACTGCAAGAATCTAGGGTATTAACCCATCAATTCCAAACTGCAAGAATTTTAGGGACTCAACCCATCAGTTCCATTTTCATCAACTGCAGGAACTTTGGGAACTCAGCCCATCAATTCCAATTCAAAACAACTTGCAATTTCTCAAAACAATAATCATATTTTATAAAAATACGCGAGATTCTCACTACCACATTTATGAACCCAAAACACAACGTAATTATTTATATAAGTAAAATTTTACACAAGACATATAAAGTCATAAACATAAACAACACTTCACATAAGGACATGAGCTTTTATAATACATTTTATACAAGAAAAACGAAAAAGAAGATTACAACTAGTTAAAGTTGCAACAAATATCCAAATAAAAATAGAACTAACATGAAACAAACGAATCCCACAAAATAACGTATATTCAACCCTCATCATCAACCTCACGCTATGTAGTAGTAAGAAAGAAGAAACAGCTGCACTACCATGTACTATACGCATGAAAAGATACTATAGAAGCAAAGACACTACAACAACGAGCAAGGAAATGAACAAGAACACGAGCCCAACAACAGCACAGGCGGTGTGGGCGCTCGGCTAGTGGTGCAGGATCGGAGCACCAGGGTTGGTACTCTATAGCAATTTAACAACAACCATTCATCCTAATCCAACTAAAACTCATCTAAACCATATTCCTCAACACCAAACATACATGATCGTGCATTACTTCACATGGTATACTTCATGAATTATACTGCTTGTACTAATAATAATAACAATAATTCCAGTTTCCATAACACAGAGCAGAGATAGAGAGTTCAACATACAACCATGAATTAAAAGAATAAAAATTCTACTCTAAACAACTCATAACTCATGATCATGGCTATAAACAACTTATATATATTTTATCAAACCACAAACTCACGACAATCGTATAATCGTACAATTCATAAAAACAAACATATAACATGAAATTTTACCCACCCAAATTCCTAATTAAAACAATACTAACCCAACTCAAATATTAAAACTAAAATAATTCCTAAGCGAATTCTAACCGCTCTAGGAAAACCGTTAGTTACCGCCAACTGGAGAAGTGTAGACGGTGTTTTAGCTTTGTCCTTGTCGCACGACGTCGTCCTCCGAAACGTTTCCTCTAGCAAGCCAACAATGATCTTATAAGCACAACGAAAGGTAGGATAATAGTGGAGTTTTTGTGTGACAAAATGTAAGAAAAATGGTGGGTGATTGAGTAGAACAAATGGTGGCTCTCTTCAACTCTCACGATGCACTCAATATGGCCGGGAGTTTTGAGGGAAATGGTGACAGATTTACTGTCAAGTTTTTAAGAACAAAAGAGAGTATAATGGGGGTTACAAACAGAGTTTAAAAGAAAGGTTTAATGATGATTAAATGGGAGGTTACAAAGGAGTTACAAAACTAACAAAAAGACATCATCCCCTTCCTTTATTTACTGATTTTCGGACTGCAAAGAGAAAGGATGGTCGGATTAACATCCGTTACGCAAACGGTCCTAGACGCGCTAAACTATCGATAAAATAAAATGCTAGCTCAAACGTGTAATTTAAATACTAAAAATATAAAATTTCTAATCAAATAAGTTTTATAAATATAACATTTTAAAAGTTGAAAAAAAAAACAAATAATATAAGATATAATATTTTTAAGAAGTAAAATATTCTAATTTTAACGAAAAATAATAATGAAGGGAAAATAATTCAAATATATTATGGGCGAAAATCCGTGGGGTTACAATTTTTCACTTCATTACACATGCATTGAGGAACAGTTGTCTCCCAATAGCTCTACTTTCCACTGCCTTATTATCGTGCTCAAGTGTTATGTACTCCCTCCGTTTCATTTTAATTTACCCACTTCACTTTGGGGGAGAACCAAGGAATAAGTACAAAAGTATGAGAGAGAAATTGAAAAGGTGGAGTGAGAAACTGAAAGGTGAGAGAGAGAAAATAAAAAGTGGGTTAAAATATTAAAAAGTGGATGACATGGGTTGAAAAAGAGGATAAAGTAGATGTGACATGTTACCTAAAATAGAAAAAGCAACAGTGTGTAGATTGAAACAGACCAAAAAAGAAAGTGTGTAGATTAAAATGAAACGGAGGGAGTAGTAGATTATTGGCTAATGCGGTAATGCCCATTAACGATCCCGATCCTAGATACTACCTCCGTTCCGAATTAAACGCAACAATTGGAGTGGCACGGACTCCTAGTTGAAATTTCTTAAGGGGTGATTAGAAAAATGTGAGGGTATGTGATTAAGTTTAAGTGGAGAGAGAAAGTGGGACCAAGCACCACCAGTACCACTATTTACTGCCACTACCACCACGGAGCTCCACCACCACCACCACCAGCTCCACCAAAACACCACCACCAGCTCCACCGAAGCACCACCACCAGCCAAATATACTGAAATTCACCACCAAAAAATACCACCACCAACAGCACCACCCAAACCAAAAACACAGAAATTCACCACCAAAAAAAACCAAAATTCACCACCAAAAAACACCACCACCAGCATCACCAGCCAAACCACTCAAATTCACCACCAAAAACCATTGAAATCACAACCGAAATCCACCAAAAAACCCTAAAAACACCACCACAATTCGCAAACCATAGAAATTCGAACCCCAAATAAAAAAAAAGAACAAAAAGACTGAAATCCATAAAAAAAAAAACCATAAAAACACCACCACAATTCGCAAACTACAACCCCAACCATAGAAATTCGAACCCAAAATCAACCAAAAAAATAAAAGAAAAAGAGATGTGATGGTGAAGAGATCGAAGAAAGGGAGATAAAGAGGGGAGATCGAAGATAGGGAGATCGAAGAAGGGAGATCGAAGAAAGGGAGATGAAGATGTGACGGTGAAGAGATCGAAACTCCAAGGCTCATGGTCGAGGCGGTGAAATTCGAGAAGTTCGGCGGCGGTTGCAAGGCTCGTGGTGGTGGTTGGGTCGATAAGGGTGGAGGAGGTGGTGGTTGGTGGTGGAAGTTATTGTTGGAAATTGTTGGGTGGAAATGGTGGTGGTAGAAGATGATATAGAAGGTTGGGTAGGTGGTAGAAGAGGAGAGAGTGTGTGTGATAGGTAGAAGAGGTTAGTGTAATAAAAATTAAATTAATTTTGTTAATAATCAATTAGGGTATATAATATGAGTTTTTAATTTTTAATGAGGGACATCTTGGTAATTTCATGTTAAAAAACCATACCATAAATGGAAAGAAAGAATTTGTTGCATTTAATTTGAAACTGCCAAAAAAAGAAACTGTTGTGTTTAATTTGGAACGGAGGAAGTAGGTTAGTTTAGTAAATTCGTAGTATCTGAGATGGGATCATAGGAGGATATTAACGTCAAAAAACAAAAAAGCATCTACAGCATTTCTCTCTCCTATAAAACCCTAAATCTTACTCTCTTTGCTTCTTTCATTCACTTTCTTCCTCCTCTAACTGCGGCTAGGGTTTTGGCGAAGCTTCTTCTATCTGGTCAGTCTCTCTCTCTCTTTCTCTCTCCTACTTTGTTTCTTCATGATCTTATACATTTATTCCATTTTTTTTCTCTTTCAAAAATGAGATGACATTTCTTCTGTCAAATTGTTGAATTAAATTGTTTTGTTCTTTGTTATCGTACATAGATTTGAGTTTTAATCTGTGTATTATTGTATGTATTTGATGTGATCTATTTTTATTTTGACTTGCTTATTTATTGGATTTTACTCCACTAACTTAGATCTACTGCTCAGTATATTTTTTCATCGTTTGCGAAAAATGATCATTTTACTTTGTTTTTTCGTGAGCTGATTTTAGTTCTCGATCGTATTGGAGCTTGTTACACTTCGGATTTGATTGTAATTTTGATGATGATAAGTGCTTAATGTTGTTTGCTACTTTAATGTTAAGGAGATTTGTTGTTCGTGAACTTTGAGGAATTTGGAAATTGAGTAGATTTTGCTGGGATTAGATGATTTATCTGGTGTTAGATTATTATGATTTTAAATTGTAAATTGTAATGTGAATAATAAATCATTGTGTGTCAAATGTTATGATTTGCTCTATTGCTGTGAAATAGTTTTTGTTATGTTTTATTTGCTGCACTAAACACTAAACAGTTATACTTGATATGTGATTCCGACTTAATAATGTGCTATAGGTAATATTTGTAGCTTTACTTTGTTATACTTGATTCCTGTAGGTCATGATTCACGAATTGCTATTAAAAATTAGCATTTCTTGTAATACACTGTTAATCATTTCCCTCTGAATTTGGCTGTGTGTTTATAATTTTTGATGTGGTGGTTATCAGATTGTCTGTTGGTTATTAGGTTTTAACTATTTTTGTTTTTTGCAGCTTCACAAATTTAATCATGGGCAAGGAAAAGTTTCATATCAGTTTGGTCGTCATTGGCCATGTCGACTCTGGAAAGTCGACCACCACTGGTCACTTGATCTACAAGCTTGGTGGTATTGACAAGCGTGTGATCGAGAGATTCGAGAAGGAAGCTGCTGAGATGAACAAGAGGTCCTTCAAGTACGCCTGGGTGCTCGACAAACTTAAGGCAGAGCGTGAGCGTGGTATTACCATTGATATTGCTTTGTGGAAGTTTGAGACCAACAAGTACTACTGCACAGTCATTGATGCCCCCGGACATCGTGACTTTATCAAGAACATGATTACTGGTACCTCCCAGGCTGATTGTGCTATCCTCATTATCGACTCCACCACTGGAGGTTTTGAGGCTGGTATCTCCAAGGACGGTCAGACCCGTGAGCACGCACTTCTTGCCTTTACCCTTGGTGTCAAGCAAATGATTTGCTGCTGTAACAAGGTATAGATTACCACTGTTATTATTTTATATATGTAATTGATCATTTTCTCTGTGATTGCTCCTTGTGAAATTTAAAATTTTCCTTCATTGCATTGTTCTGATTCTTGGTCTATTTCCTGGAATAGATGGACGCCACCACCCCCAAGTACTCAAAGGCTAGGTACGAGGAAATCGTGAAGGAAGTCTCTTCATACCTGAAGAAGGTTGGTTACAACCCAGACAAAATCCCATTCGTTCCCATTTCTGGGTTTGAGGGTGACAACATGATTGAGAGGTCCACCAACCTCGACTGGTACAAGGGACCAACCCTTCTTGAGGCCCTTGACTTGATCAACGAGCCAAAGAGGCCCTCAGACAAGCCCCTTCGTCTCCCACTCCAGGATGTGTACAAGATTGGAGGTATTGGAACGGTGCCCGTTGGACGTGTTGAGACCGGTGTCTTGAAGCCTGGTATGCTTGTTACTTTTGGTCCTACTGGACTGACCACTGAAGTTAAGTCGGTGGAGATGCACCACGAGTCTCTTCCAGAAGCTCTCCCTGGTGACAATGTTGGCTTCAACGTCAAGAATGTTGCTGTCAAGGATCTCAAGCGTGGTTTCGTGGCTTCTGACTCGAAGAATGATCCCGCCAAGGAAGCAGCCAACTTCACTGCTCAGGTCATCATCATGAACCACCCTGGACAGATCGGAAATGGTTACGCCCCAGTGCTCGATTGCCACACCTCCCACATTGCTGTCAAGTTTGCTGAGCTTGTGACCAAGATTGACAGGCGTTCAGGTAAGGAGATTGAGAAGGAGCCCAAGTTCTTGAAGAATGGTGATGCTGGTATGGTTAAGATGATTCCCACCAAGCCTATGGTGGTGGAGACTTTCTCAGAGTACCCACCCCTTGGTCGTTTTGCTGTCAGAGACATGAGGCAGACTGTTGCTGTTGGTGTCATCAAGAACGTTGAGAAGAAGGACCCAACCGGTGCCAAGGTGACCAAGGCTGCCCTCAAGAAGAAATGAGTTGTTTCAATTGTCTAAATTGAATGTTTTGTTATTGTGGTTAGATTTATGTGAGACATGATTTAGGCTTTTTGAACGAAGATTTATGAGTACTGTTTTGTATCTTTAAACTTTCTGAGTTCTTATTTTGTAAGCAGCTCGGGATTTATTTAAAAACTTTTGTCCTCTGCTTCCAGTTTGAGCCTGGACAATATTTATACTTGTTATTGAAGACTTGAAGTTGTGAGATTTGATTTTTGAAGTTGCAATTAGTCTTCCAACTTGAAATGAGTTTAGATCCCACAGTTAGACGATTCTGGCATGAGTCAGTTGTGACTATGAAGGGACCATAAACGATATAACTTGGCTGGATTGGCTTGATAAAATGCTTGTACAATGCTAATGACTCTTTAATGAAATCTACACTCTCTTATCTATTCTTACTCTTCAAATTACTCTAAAAAACTATACGTAAAAAACACCCAACAATAAAGCTCTTTAAAGGGCTCTCCATTCTATTTTTCACTATGTAATAGGACTATTTTAATTAACCATTTAAAAGTATCAATAATATAAAATTTCTGAATTGGTATTGGAAGTGGTTAATTTTAGTACTATAAAAAGTGGTACCAATTAGTAGTTTAGTACTCCCTCCGTCCCATAATATAATGCTCACTTCTCATTTTTCACAAGAATTAAGGAAAATGGATGGAGTTTTAGGATTTCACAAAAACATATATTTAAGTAAATGTTTATTGGGTATCTTTGTCTTGGAACTAGTTTTTTTCTTCTTTTTCCTTTAAAATAAAATGAAAGAGCAATAAATGTTCCTTGGAATGGTGTAAAACAATAAATAGGGGCACATATTATAAAAGAAAAATAGGGGTATTTTGGAAAGTTTTATGTAGAAATGAAGGATAATTTAGTCCAAACAAATTGATAAAAAAGAAATTGGCACAACATTTTGGGACACCCAAAAAAGAATGCAAGCACTATATTATGGGACGGAGGGAGTACTATATACTTCCTCCGTTTCAAATTACTCGCTACACTTCTCAATTCACGGACTCCTAGGCAATTTTTGGAGAAGAGAGAGGTAGAGAGTAAAAAGAAAAGGGACCCATGTGAGAGGAGAGAGATAGAGAGAGTTTATTGTCCAAAAAGGAAGTGTAGCAAGTAATATGAAACTTCCCTATATGGAAAGTGTAGCGAGTAATTTGAAACGGAGGAAGTATAACCTTCAAAGTGCGGAAATGACTTTAGATTTGGACTCCTACAGATAGATGTTAGGATTTCCTCGATTTGATATGTACTTTTAGTGTTATATTGAACTCCTTTTCTGTATCAAGACTAGTTTTAGTCTTGGATAATTATAATATTTTACTTTGATACTCCCTCCGTTTCATCTTAATCTACACACTTTCCTTTTTGATATGTTTCTTTTTAATCTACACACTGTTGCTTTTTCTATTTTTAGGTAACATGTCACATCTACTTTCTCCTCTTTTTCCACCCATGTCATCCACTTTTTACTATTTTAACCCACTTTTTAATTTATCTCTCTCACTTTTCAGTTTATCTCTCCACCTTTTCAGTTTCTCTCTCATACTTTTGTAGTTATTCCTTGGTTCTCCCCAAAGTGAAGTGAGTAAATTAAAATAAAACGGAGGGAGTATGATAACACCAAATATCACTTGAATTAGTGGTTAAGATTTTAGTATATAAACTTGAAGTTATGGGATCAAATCTTACCCAATATATTTTCTAATTTTTTTTGCTTATTATATGTAGATTAAATGTTGTAAAAACAACCTAAGAGAAAGCGCCACATGACACATTTCCTTGTTTAGGTATTTAGGAATGCCTTTTTTTTTAGATAAATCTATGTTGTTTATGCCGGAGCATACACAATGGTTCAAAACTTGCAAGTATGTAAAAGATGAAGCTACTACCTCTACTATTGTTGAGCTACAAACAATTCTTGCTTGGACTAACCGTGTAACTTGACAAAGCCACATGGTTTCACAACAATATGGACATGTTTTTTTAATTACTATTTTCTGGACATATTTTGACAAGCGGGACCTACAAATACTACAAGTGGTTATGACTTTCCATCAGAATTGTTGAAATTGTTGTAGTTTAGAAAATATATCCTGGCATAACAAGATACAAGTAGTTGTGACTTACCACTTACCATTGTGGACGCTGGACGCTCTTATACTTCTTGATTTTGGCGTCTGAGCAACAATTAACGGCATGTTCCCTTTTGCATATCCATGCAAAGATGATTCAGGAGATGAGAGCGATTAGCTCATGGTCTGCTTCATCCATTGAAAGTCTTGAATATCCTCATAGATGAGTAATTATAACATTATTTAAATGGGAAAAAGATATGATCAGTATAAAGTTAAAGCTAAAAGAATATAGAGGAAAAGAAAGACTTGTCCAAAGAAAAAGGCAGGGCAAACAACTAACTTAAATTAGAGATGTGCTTTTACAACACATCTAGATAGAAGGAGCAGGGATCGCTATAAAGTTAAAGCTAAATGAATATAAAAGAAAAAAAAGATTTGTCCAAAAAAAAAAAAAAGAAGGTAGGAACAAAACCAAGGAACTTAAATCTGAGATGTGCTTTTACAACACCTTGGGATAATACGACTGTTTGGGCTCATTTAATCAGCAGCCCCATAAGGAAGCACAGGCCAGCTAAAGCATGGGACAGGTGGCAACTGTGGGTCCCACTTGAAAGTTGACCTAATCACCAGTATTTGGGAAGCCTCTAAAAGCTGAAGCAATGATTGCCTGAAAAGGTAACATGCCCATTTGCTATCAAAAAGGCCCATCTGAATAATGTTTCCTGTCTGGGAAATCCCCAACACTATAAAAACCAACTGCCTCATCAATGAACAGGTATTCAATTCTCACCTAACAAACTAGAGCATCTCTCTCTAGACTGTACTTCTCTCTCTACCTCAATCACATCTGACTTGAGCGTCGGAGGGGCGATCCCGGAAACACCCCCGGGGTAGTCTAACCTTGTTTTGCAGGATTCCGGCGTACGGATATCGAAACTCAGGCGATCGCGTTTGGGGCCCACATCTCATTTCTCAACCCATCACAATCCTTGATTTCTGGACAGAAACAGTTTGGCGCCGTCTGTGGGGAAAGTACAAGAAGTTACTTCGCCACCACTCAGCAAGACTCACCTTGTTGCTACTCAGTAAATCTCATTTCATTGTTGCTCAACAATGGCCCCAGCCAAAAGCACTCGCACTCGCCAGCCCTCCGCACAAGCTCAGAGGTCCGAGAGGAGTCCATCCCCATCTCTTCACCGAAGGTCTGAACGGCCCAAAACACCGACCGTTCAAACCCTTGATCATGAAGAAGAGGAGCATTCCATGGAAGACAGGCAGGACCCCCCTCGTCAGCTACAGGCCGCTGACCCCCAACCTATAACCACAGCGGATATAAACATGATAGCCGCCGCTCGGCAAAGAAACCTTGCAACAGAGCCTGACAGACATGCTGGCCAACTTGCAGCAAGGACGCCCCCTTCAGTCCCCGAAAGACCAAGCCCTGGTCCCTTCACTTCGGGCGGATAACCATGGTCAGCCTAGCCGGCATCCGTCTGGGGCAAGAGAATACAGTCGGCCTGGTCAGCACCAATCAAAACAGGGGGAAGGTGACCGACGCGAATCTAAGGGAAGATCAGTTAGAGCCGCTGAAGAGACTCACATATCCAAATCCCCTCGGGGAAACGTGGGTCACAAGCAAAACGATGCCCGACACTTCCTCAACGAGAAGCGCCTCAGCAAGGGTTACGATGCGAGGCACATATTGAACAAAAAGGCCGCCCAGCGCGAGGGCCATGGTGATTCTGCTCAGTCTAACCCCATTCGAATCAACAGCGGGGCACTCAAGTTCATGGTCCCATTCAGCCAGGCCATACTCGAGGCACCCAACCCGGGAAAAGTCAAGACCCCCTCTGTCGAGCCATTCACGGGCCTAACCGACCCGGATGACCACATGGCTACGTACAAAGCCCAAATGAGCGTTCAGACCGGATGTGAAGCCACTTGGTGCCGCTTCTTTCCAACAACACTCAAAGGTCTGGCCCTAAGTTGGTTCCAGGAGCTTCCGGCGGGGATCATAACCGATTTCTCGATCCTCGAAGACCTATTCATTCACCAGTTTGTTGCGGGAAAAAGACAAAAGAAAACAAGTCTCCACTTGATGGGGATCAGGCAAGAGAAGAATGAAAGCCTGGCCGACTATATTAAAAGATTCAATGAGGAGTCATTGAAAATTTCGGATCTGCAGGATGCGGTAGCATTATTTGCCCTAATGTTCGGACTCCGGCTGGTCGGCTAAGGTGGTCCCTGGCATAAAACGAAGTCAAAACCTTCTCTGAGGCTATGACTCGGGCTCAAAGATTCATCCAAGCAACCGACATATGCCGTCACTCATACGATGGGAGCAAAAAGAGGAAGGATGAAGGAAATCCCCGGGGATCGGCCAAAGCAGCGAGAAGACGGGGGTCGGTCGACGCATTCAACGACCATGGCATCGACCCCGGTTCAGTAAAAACAGGAGAGAGATATACCTGGACATAAAAGACAAAGTCACTCTCCCCCGCCCACCTCCCATCAAAACCTCAGCTACCCGAAGAGACAGGAGTCTGTGGTGCGAATATCACAAGGAATGTGGACACACCACTAAAGATTGCAGGGAACTCAAGAAATCCCTTAACAACCTTGCGGACCAGGGAAAACTGAACCGATACCTCAAGCATTCCAGCGAGGAGAAGGGAAAGCAACAGGCAGGTCAGTCCAACAGCGGAGACACGGAGGGGTTCATCGGAGTCATAGCAGGTGGCTTCGCGTCAGGAGGCCTAACCGGTCGATCACGCAAAGCCCACCTCCAAAATCTTAAGCATCAGGTACTCGATGTCAACCACCCCCGACCCGACTGCCCCGTAATGACATTTGGGGAGTCCAGTAGGCCACTACACACGCCCCACGACGACCCCTTGGTCATCGAGCTCAAAGTGGCCAACACAAGAGTCAAACGAGTGCTAGTGGACAGTGGGTCTTCAGCTGATATAATCACGTTGGAATGCCTCAGGAAATTGAAGTACACTGAAAAGGATGTGACCCCACTCAATCAGCCACTCATAGGCTTCGGGGGAAACTCGGTGCACCCGGTCGGGTCTATAAAGTTGCCTACTCGGATAGGAGAGAAGGGCAAAGGAAGAAGCCTACCGATTGACTTCTTAATAGTGGACATTCCTCTGCCATACAACATCATAATGGGAAGACCAACGCTGAACAAGGTCAAGGCTGCAATTTCCATCTATCAGCTCCTCATGCAATTCGAAACCGACGAAGGTAGAGTCGGAAAGATACAGGGGGATCAGCAAGCAGCCAGGGAGTGTTATGTGAACAGCCTAAAAAGCAAGGTCGACGTCCAAGAGGACTCGAAGAAAAGAAAGCGAGAGGATGGTCAGCCTCCAAGTGAGCTCGGGGTCTACCTTACGGAGAATCCCAAACAATATGAGCGCCCTCAGCCAGCTGAGGAGGACGAAGAAGTCATCATCGATGACGAACATGGTCGGACTCTGAGAGTAGGCAAAGCCATGGACCCTCAAACAAGAAGGGAGATAATCCAAGTTCTAACAGAATACCGAGACGTCTTCGCCTATGAAGCCAATGAAATGCCCGGGCTCGATCCTAAAGTTATGTGCCACGAGCTAAACATCAAAGAGGGGTTCAAGCCGGTCAAACAAAAGTTGAGGCATCAAGGCCCTGAGAGGAACGCCGCAGCAGCGGCGGAAGTTAAGAAATTGCTCGAAGCGGGGTTCATTGAAGACTGTCAGTACTCGGAATGGCTGGCCAATGTTGTCCTCGTCAAGAAGTCGAGTGGGGCATGGAGAATGTGTGTGGATTTCACAGACCTAAATAAGGCCTGTCCAAAAGACAACCACCCTCTGCCCAAGATTGATAGGTTGGTCGACTCAACTGCAGGTCATGCCCTCTTAAGCTTCATGGATGCAAATGCGGGGTACCATCAAATCCCGATGGCTGAACAGGACCGAGTCCATACTGCGTTCGTCACCAACCAGGGGGTGTATTGCTACAAAATGATGCCCTTCGGGCTGAAAAATGCAGGAGCAACATATCAGCGCACCGTCAACAAAATTTTTAGCAATCAACTTGGTCGGAATATAGAGGTATATGTTGATGACATGATCGTCAAAAGCAAAGTCCACAGCCATCATCCCTCTGACTTAAGGGAGACCCTCGGGACGTTGAGGCGTTTCCGTATGATGTTAAACCCGAAGAAATGCGTCTTTGGAGTGAAGGGAGGGAAGTGCCTCGGATTCCTGGTGGATGAGAGGGGAATCGAAGCTAATCCCGACAAAATCAAAGCAATAATGGAAATGAAATCTCCTCGGAATGTAAGAGAAGTACAACGCCTAACCGGCTGTCTGGCCGCCCTCGGTCGCTTCCTATCCCGATCAGCGGATAAGAGCTTACATTTCTTCAAAACTCTGAAAAGAAAAGAGTTTACTTGGGATGGTGAGGCCGAACAGGCCTTCACCTCCCTAAAAGAACACCTACTAGCTCTCCCAAAGTTGATATCCCCCTTGCCGGGGGAAACCCTGTTCGTCTATTTGGCAACTTCAGAATATGCGCTCAGCGCCGTTTTGATAGCTGAGAGAGAAGAAAAGCAACACCCGGTCTACTTCATCAGTCATGCTTTCCGGGGGGCGGAGGCCAAATATAGCGAAGTGGAAAAAATGGTCTTTGCCTTAGTAATGGCTAGTCGGAAGCTCAAACCTTACTTCCAGGCCCATCCTATTAAGGTCCTCACAAGCCAGCCGCTCAGAAAAGTCGTTGAGAGCAGGAACCACTCCAGTCGGATGAGCGATTGGGCGGATCAGTTGGCCGATTTCGGGTTGGAGTACGAGTCCAGGAGGGCGATAAAAGCCCAGGCTTTGGCCGATTTCATAACAGAATGCACATCCAGGCCCCCACCCAGTCAGCAACACAGTTGGGAGTTGCAAGTGGACGGCTCATCCACCAAATCAGGATGTGGAGCCGGGTTGGTCATCAAACCCCCGGTCGGGGAGAAGATGGAGTACGCCATCAAGTTTGAATTCTTGGGCTCCAACAACGAGGCTGAATACGAAGCCCTGATTCTCGGATTGGAACTATGCATCCTGGCAGGAGCAACTATGATCGAGGCCAAATCCGACTCACAGTTGATAGTGGGTCAGGTATCGGGCGAATATGAAGCCAAGGAAGACAACATGAGAATGTATTTGGCCAAGGCAAGAGACATAATCAAACAGCTGTCCCAATTTAGTATCACCCACATACCCCGATCGGAAAATCAGCAAGCGGATGCTCTGGCTCGAATGGCTAGTTCAGCGGAAGGGTCGGCCCCCCGAACAATCATGTGGGAAGTCCTTCGGCAGCCGAGCATCAATAACAAGGAACAACTTGTACTAAATCGGACGTCTGCATGGATGGATGAGGTAGTCGGATACCTGAGGGACGGGAAATTACCTGAGGATCACAAGGAGGCTGACCGAGTCAGGCACAAGGCCGGATGGTTTTTATGGCATGAGAATCAACTCTACAAGAAGTCCTTCACCCATCCCTTACTTAAATGTGTCACCCCTGAGGAAGGAAATTACATCCTCAGGGAAATCCACCAAGGGGCCTGTGGGAGTCACCAAGGAGGAAGGACCATAGCTGGAAAAGCGCTCCGAGCCGGGTACTACTGGCCTACCCTAAAAACGGACGCTCGGGAACTAGTGAAGAAATGTCCATCTCCGCGATCCATTCGGACATTCCCCGAGCACCGACCACCCCACTAACAACAATTCAAGCAGTCTTGCCATTCGACAAGTGGGGCATGGACCTACTCGGACCATTTCTCCCAGCCTCGGGACAGAGAAGGTTCCTAATAGTCGCCATTGACTACTTCACCAAATGGACTGAAGCCGAACCACTCTCCTCCATTACGGATAAACAAGTCCAAGCGTTCATTTGGAGGAACATCATCACCAGATTTGGAGTCCCCAGAGTCCTAATTTCCGACAATGGGCACCAGATACTCCAATCCCTGACCCGATGTAGATGCTTCTCCGACTCCCCTCGGCATGGCCCTCACTACATTAGAAGATAAATACTTATCTAAGTAACTCCTTGAAGGAGGATAGGCCAATGAAACCTCCCAAGGGTAGGGAATGACTCCCTCGGCTTCATCCTCCATCGAAGAAGGCGGACTCGGGAGAGCAACCGCGTCGGGCACAACCAAGGGGTCGGGACAGTTTATTATCGTCGACACCAGAGTTATTCCTATCCCCCTCACCTCCTCGGCAAGATTATAGGAAGGTGAGGCCAGAGGTGTCGACGACTCGGACGAATCTCCCATTATTTATTAAAAAGGGAGTCGGCCGAGGTTATTCGAAAGAAAAAGAAAGAAAGAAAAAACTTAAAACAACAAAAGCGTACCTGGTCGGACGAAGAAGCTGGGAAAGAACTTGGAAAGGTTGAGAGAATCTGAGTTTTGAGAGAGAGAGAATGAGGAAATGAGCAAATGACGCTCAATTTCTCTCTCCTCTCATGCATATCTAGCGGCACCTCGGGAAGCACGCAGCGCAAACTCCCCCCGCGTCGCTTAAACGGGCCTTTAATAGCGGCCCAACTGGACCTACTCAGTCCATCAAATAAGGGGTCCAGTGAAATCGAACAAAAACCCTTCAGACCCAGAGGAAGTTGGAACGCCAAAGGCCCTCAGGGTGTCCCTCCAGCCTGGCAATACCAAGGGACCCAGCGTCCTAAGGAGCATCTAGAGGGGCCATGAAGGAACTCGGGTAAAACGCACATGGTTGGGTAAAATGGATACAACCCCCGCAAGAGATACGGAAAACCACTCGGACCATCTTGGGGCTCATTAGCCCCTCACCCGAGTGGCAACATTCCCTACTCGGCCAACAGGAGCCCTCCTCCTTTGCCGAGTCGCTCCTATACTTGGTCAAGTATGGCCAAGTATCAGCTAGCACCCACTCGGGCCATCTTGGGGCTCATTAGCCCCTCACCCGAGTGGCAACATTCCCTACTCGGCCAACAGGAGCCCTCCTCCTTTGCCGAGTCGCTCCTATACTTGGTCAAGTATGGCCAAGTATCAGCTAGCACCCACTCGGGCCATCTTGGGGCTCATTAGCCCCTCACCCGAGTGGCAACATTCCCTACTCGGCCAACAGGAGCCCTTCTCCTTTGCCGAGTCGCTTCTACACTTGGTCGAGTATGGCCAAGTATCAGCTAGCACCCACTCGGACCATCTTGGGGCTCATTAGCCCCTCATCCGAGTGGCACCATTTCCTACTCGGCCAACAGGAGCCCTCCTCCTTTGCCGAGTCGCTTCTATACTTGGTCAAGTATGGCCAAGTATCAGCTAGTACCCACTCGGTCCATCTTGGGGCTCATTAGCCCCTCATCCGAGTGGCACCATTCGCTACTCGGCCAACAGGAGCCCTCCTCCTTTGCCGAGTCGCTTCTATACTTGGTCAAGTATGGCCAAGTATCAGCTAGCACCCACTCGGACCATCTTGGGGCTCATTGGCCCCTCATCCGAGTGGCACCACTCCCTACTCGGCCAACAGGAGCTTCCCTCCTTTGCCGAGTCGCTTCTATACGTGGTCGAGTACGGCCAAGTATCGGCTAGCACCCACTCGGACCAACTTGAGGCTCATTAGCCCCTCATCCGAGTGGTCATGTACCCTACTCGGCCGACAGGAGCCTCCCTCCTTTGCCGAGTCACTTCCCTACTCGGTCAAAAATGGCCAAGTATCAGTTGGCACCCCCTCGGATCATCTTGGGGCTCATTAGCCCCTCGTCCGAACGGCTCCATACTCTGCTCGGCCATATAGGAAGGGACCTGGTCGGCATCCTCATCATGAGGCAAAAGAGGACTAGGTCGGCACCTTTCCTCCAAAAGGAATTAGCCCGGTCGGTTCTATCCTCATGAAGCAAAAACAACCCGGTCGGCGCTCCTACTCCCAGCTAGAAGGGGACCCGGTCGGCATTCCTACTCCCAGCCAGAAGGGGACCCGGTCGGCATTCCTACTCCCAGCCAGAAGGAGACCCGGTCGGCGCTCCTACTCCCAGCCAGAAGGAGACCTGGTCGGATCAGCTACTCATAGTCAAAAGGAGACCTGGTCGGCTTATCTGCTTTCAACCAGAGGGAGACCCGGTCGGCGTTCCTACTTACAGCCAGAAGAGGACCCGGACGACATTCCTACTCCCAGCCAGAAGGAGACTCGGTCGACATATCTATTTCCAGTCGGAAATAGGATAACTGCTCTTCCGCCACAGACAGGCCCCCCTCCAGTCATATCTCCGTGATCCCCTATCTATGGCGTGGGGCTAATTGTTTGGGCTCATTTAATCAGCAGCCCCATAAGGAAGCACAGGCCAGCTAAAGCATGGGACAGGTGGCAACTGTGGGTCCCACTTGAAAGTTGACCTAATCACCAGTATTTGGGAAGCCTCTAAAAGCTGAAGCAATGATTGCCTGAAAAGGTAACATGCCCATTTGCTATCAAAAAGGCCCATCTGAATAATGTTTCCTGTCTGGGAAATCCCCAACACTATAAAAACCAACTGCCTCATCAATGAACAGGTATTCAATTCTCACCTAACAAACTAGAGCATCTCTCTCTAGACTGTACTTCTCTCTCTACCTCAATCACATCTGACTTGAGCGTCGGAGGGGCGATCCCGGAAACACCCCCGGGGTAGTCTAACCTTGTTTTGCAGGATTCCGGCGTACGGATATCGAAGCTCAGGGGATCGCGTTTGGGGCCCACATCTCATTTCTCAACCCATCACAATCCTTAATTTCTGGACAGAAACAACGACCATTGCTTCTTGAGGTGGAAATGAATTGACTCATTGAGACTTTAGATGGCAAACTCAAATGCGGACTGGTGGATCTAAAAAAACTTTTTAGTGGGTATAAATGATCCAATTTTACAGAAATGTAACTAAAATTTTCACTCGGAAATTACTACAAATCAAAATTTAAGTGGGATGAAATGACCCCACACAACAAACACTAGCTCTGCCCGTATATATCCGTGTCCATATACAGTGGCGGATCCAGGATTTAGAGTTAGGGGTAGCGCAATATTGCAATTATATCAAACGCCAAAAAGAAAAAATTATCCGCATTTTCGTTAAGTGTCCCTCTTGAACATATAATGCCTTGAGATATTTCTATCTTGTTTTCTCTTCATGATTTTGAAATATCTTTATGGATAATAAAAATACACGAAATTCGCAAATCATCAACTCATTTAGTATTTCTTTTGAGGATATAAAAAAGTTATTGCTAATATGTGGGATTTTTTATAATAGTTCAGCATTAGCCATTAAGTAAATCATATTGTATATCAAACACCAAAAAGAAAATGTATCCGCGTTTTTTATAATAGTTTATTTGGCTGAACAACGAGATTCCATCCCGCACTCGCCGTCAACATTAAGACCTTAATTGGTATTACTCGCAAGATAGAAAGAGTTTAATCATTTAGTAGGAGGAAGAAGGATTACCACTGGTCTTAAGATGGTAAATCGCAAATTCTTATCACTCTGAAGATGGTCTTAAGATAGTAAATCGCAAATTCAAGATGTAGGAGTAGGACTGGTGAATAACGAGGAATAAATGAAGGCGATAAGTGAAAAGGTCGCAGCCAAAGACTGCGCCACTGCAGTCTGCAGCTACCATTGTCCACAAATTATAAAGAGCTGACTAAGCAGATGCAACAGCAACTCCACAACACTTGGTCTTAACTCTTAAAGAACAATGTAGGAAGCTGCAATGAAAAACCCCATAAATTTTCTGATTGGTAATATCCTGAATAAAATTGGTGATGTTTCCTGCATAATCAAAATCAATGCCTCTATATAGTGGTATGCTTCATATTGTTTAGCCTTAAAGTCTCCATTATTACGCTCTTGATTTGGTGCATTAGTCTAAACTATGTTCAATTATACTATTTCCATGTATTCTAAATATTTGCTCGATCATCTATTTTGCGACCGCTTAGCGGTAGCTAATTTAATTTGCGACCGCTTGAGCGGTAGCTTAAATGTTTTGCGACCGCGAAGGCTGTAGCAAAAAAAAACGTTTTAGGGATAGCACATGCTACCTCTTGTTACCAAACTGTCCATATATTTGGGGGAATCATGATGTGAGTCGAGCTTAAATTTCGGATAGCTCGACTCGAATCACCTTACTAACCTCTCGAGTTTGGAGACCAATTCTATATTCTATAGTAGTATAGGACTTTCGTAATAGTTGAGTTGTCTCTAATCTCCAAGATATTGCACATTTGATTTGTATCATATATTGCGAAATATAAAGACTTGGCTCATAATAATTAGGGAAATTCTCATTGGTACCCTTGTAGTTTTTAAGTTTCTCATTGGTACCTTTGTACTTTTTATATTATCACTAATACCTATGAATTGTTGTTTAGTTTGTAAATGTGACTTTACTTGCCTAATTTCTATTTAATCAGTTTATTTTCCATTAAATAAAGTTTGTTATGCTAACCATGGTAATTTGTTTAGTTTACCCATTTTAAACCCATTTATTACCCTAACCCACCATTCATTGAACTTCACACCGCTTAAACATAACTTTCTAACTTTTTCTCCTCACACTTGATCACTCCATTATTCTGCTACTATTTCACTCTGAAAAACAGTTGCAAGCAACGATACTCTAAAATTCAAATTTGAACAATATGAATCAAGCAGCAATTATTTAAAGTAAAGTATCAATTTTTGAAGGTTCTTTTTATTTTTTTGTGAGGTGGGCATATATGCCATCTGGGTATTGAACTCAAAATGGAGAGAACTCTAAAAAAGGTGATGACTTCTTCAGCAAAAGTTGAAGTTGGTGAAAGAGACTAAGCAAAATTGAAATACAATGAATTCAAGGGCAACTCTGCACAGCCCTGTTCCTGACATTTTATGGGCCCTAGGCGAAATGTGAAAAATAGGCTCCTTTATATTATTTCTCTATTTTTTAGTTTGAATCTCTTTCAATAAAGAGCAAAATATAACACATCGTAATAAATAACACACTACCCTTAATTGTATTTTACTTAAGAAAATCCACTAACTTGATTACATTGAACTAAGTTCTTTTTTTGATTTTTTTTGTAGGATTAACTAAATTCTTATATAGGTTCATTTAATAATCAACTCACTCATACATAGTTACAAATTACACTACCTAGATGTTTCTTACTTTCTTCTTATGAAAAATTTAAAATACAAGAGAGTTAAAGGCAGTGGCGGAGCCAGGATTTCAAAATCGGGGGGTCACAAAAATTATCGCAGATCGAGTTGTTTTTCCATTGTCTTTGATTTTTTTTTGATCTGGGTGTATCACTCATAGTTTCCTATATTCATTATTTAATACAAATTAACACATATGAACTAACTATTAAACTGCATGAAAATCAATCAATAAATTACCATCATAAAGAAACTAAATCATCATAGAAAATTATAAATTAATTAACACCACCTAATTTACACAAATTCACACGTAGCCTTGAATAGCCTAATCTATCATACAATCTAAACTCAAAGATATTATCTTTATAATTATTACAAAATAGCCTTGAAAACCCAAAAAGAATATAATAACAACATACAAAAATCTGGATTTTTTTAGCAGATTAGTTAATGATTTCTTATTTGAATTCTTACTCAAATATCTAATGGTGAACTACAAAATCAAAATCTTAAAACTAAGAATAGTAAAATTAGTCCTAAACAAACCTTCAAATTTTTGAATCGACGAAAAAATCCTTCAATTTCTTTCCTTGAAGTAACTTGAATTGATAATGGAAATATGAAATTGAACTTTCGAGATAGAAAACTGGAGTAGATGAATATGAATGCAGACTTTAATCAGTAGAGAGATGAGTATTAGGAAAAAGTCAAAGATTGGGTCTTGTACAGTTGTAAAGTTTAGATTCTACAAGTCTCTAGATTCAATCCCAATTTTCGGGGAGAATTGAGAAAGTTTACAATGGAATTTCATCAATTTAAATTGAAAATTAGATGTCGGTTGTAAATTAACATTTGAAAATTGGATTTTATTTGTATCTTTGAATTTTTTTCTGTTGGAGTTGTAGCAGTAGAACCGAAAAATCTCCATGGATTAATTTATGTTCCTTTGCCTTGATAGTAGGCTAATATCAAGATTTGATTTTTTTTCCTCTTTAACATTAAATTTCTTACTTGGAATATGAAAATTTTAGTTATTAGACGTAGGAAATTGCAGTGGTTAAATTGAAGAAGTCAAAGAGTCTTCAATAAAGGCTGAGTTTAGGGAATTAAACCTGTTAGAGAAATGGTGTAATTCTGTCAATTTTCTTTCCTTATAATTTTTTTTTCAAAATTATGGGCCCCCTCTTGAGATGGGCCCTAGGCCATCGCACCTCCGGCCTACCCTCAGGGCCCGCCCTGACTCTGCCATCTGGGTATTGAACTCAAAATGGAGAGAACTCATGTAGAGTAAGAAAAATTGCAGAGAACACGGGCCACAGGAAAACACACAAATTGTTAACATATATACCAGAAAATGTGAAGAGAGAGGAATTTAAAAACCAAAAAACCCAGGACTTGTCTGAGATCTAAGAATGAAGAAAAAATCACACAAGGTGACAAAAGAAAAGACAGAAGTTTAGATTGAAAAACTTTCAGCCAAAAATTTGACCTGGGTAAAACAAACATTCACTAACTCACTAAGCCAAGAGAAGTACTAAGCCAAAAGTTCAATTTTTTTTTCCATAAATTACAGCATAAATTTAGGTTTAATATGGGTTAATGGGTAAACTAAACAAAATGACCATGGTTAGCATAACAAACCTCATTTAACATAAAATAAGTTGATTAAACAGAAATTAGGCAAGTAAAGTCACATTTACAAACTAAACAATAATTCATAGGTATTAGTGATAATATGAAAAGTACAAAGGTACCAATGAGAAACTTAAAAACTACAAGGGTACCAATGAGAATTTCCCTAATAATTATATTGCACTATGGATCTTATATTCTAATTTATAAGGTTATTCTCTTTATATTTGCCCGTATTTTACTTTAATTTTTAGTGGTTTAGGTTGTGGTTTGAATACTATCTATTTGTTTAAAAGTAAAAAAAATGATGCTCCCTAAAAAAAGTAAAATATAGTAATGCTTTTGGAGCACATTATGAGATTTATCAGTAATTCAGTATTGGAAACGAAAACAAGAAACTACTCAAGTTACATGTTGTTGGAATTATTTTTTATTCCTCTACTAAACCATATTGTAGCACATTAGGATACTGTAATTCCCAAATTCACACTTAGGCTATGTTTAGTTCAACTTATTTTTACTGATCTAAACTTATCTGATCTGATCTGAACTTATCTTTTATAAAACATATTATTACTAATATTATTATTACTTTGTATTTCATTACTAGTATTACTATTACTATCATTTTATTACTATGCACAAGTTTTAATAACAATAATAATAATAATAATAATAGTAACAAATAACAATAATAATAATAACAACAATAATAATAACAAAAACAACAACAACAACAACAACAATAATAATAATAATAATAATAATAATAATAATAATAATAATAATAATAATAATAATATAATAATAATAATAATAATAATAATAATAATAATAATAATAATTATTATTATAACATAATTAGTTTTCTTTGAAAAAGAACACATAGTATATGAACATGCAATTAAAAATAAAAGAACACATTAGGTTAAAAAAAATATTATTTATGGTAAAAAGAACATATTGTTCATGTCTAAGGTCCGTTTATAATAAGAATTTAAGTAGTAATGAAAGAACATATAATAATAGTAAAAAAAAAAGAACATATATTGAAAGAGCATACAAAATATATTTAAAGAACACATTCTAAAAATAAAAGATAGATGTCCCCTAAAAAGAAAAAAAATTTAAAAGATAGATGTTATTTTTATATTGTTGACATGTTTGGATTTAACTAACAATATTTTTTTTTGTTATATCAATCAATTGTTTTTTTTCATTATAGATATATATAATCATATGATCTTGAACAAAATTGTTAAATATTCTTCTTATATCGTTGTCTTGTTCTATGTAAACTTTGTTTTTAAAGATAAGTTGAAATCACGTGTTGGGGGAAATTTGAATGTGATGCCAACAACATTAGGTTATCCCTTGCTACTCATGTTTTATATAAACTAGTAACATATACTTTATATTATTCTGCCAAAATTGTTAAAAAAAAATAAACATCATATACTATTATCATGTTTTTTACATGTACAACATCAAAAAGAACATCGCATATTAAAATTGTTAATTAGAACAAATATAAAAAAGAACACATACAAATGCCAAAATAACATTCTTCTTCTTAAACACAAATAGCTTGAAATAGTGATATAAATGACATTTATAATAATAGCAACGACATTAATAACAATTACCAATATTAATAATTAATAAGTACAACAACGACAATAATAATAATAATCCTTTTGAACAAATGTACTAGTAAATAGTAGCAGTATTAATAATAATAGTAATCATATAAGTAATACTAATAATAATAGTAATAATAATAATAACAATAACAATAACAATAACAATAACAATAACAATAACAATAACAATAATAATAATAATAATAACAATAATAATAATAATAACAATAAAATAATAATAATAATAATAATAATAATAATAATAATAATAATAATAATAATAATAATAATAATAATAATAATAATAATAATAATAATAGCGTTAGTAATATTAATAATCATAATAATCATCATATAATCATGATACCAATAACAATAATAACAACAATAATAATAAAAATAATAATAAGTTTTTAAATATAAGCATGATCTGAACTTATCTGATCTGATCTGATATGATATAAATTGATCTGATCTGAAATAAGCAAAAATAAGGTGAACTGAACATAGCCAAACCAGATACCCAAAATAAAACCTTACTTAAGTTT
The DNA here is from genome assembly GCA_947646795.1 of Beta lomatogona. Classification (NCBI taxonomy): domain Eukaryota; kingdom Viridiplantae; phylum Streptophyta; class Magnoliopsida; order Caryophyllales; family Amaranthaceae; genus Beta; species Beta lomatogona. The sequence goes on from CANSNZ010000477.1 coordinate 250,331, forward strand.
ACTACACATTAAGATGTCCGTTGTAAACAGTTGTGGTAGATCTCCAAAGGAAATTTCGTTTGATGTAGAAGACATTTTCTGATTTTACTAGCCTTAGGCTTTAAGGCTTTACCTTAGCCTTAGATTAGGATGTGACAAGATCATTCTCCTTAGTATGATTAGGGGTGCTTATCGAACGAGCCGAAGCCGAATAGCACTGGGCTAGGCTCGAGCTCGTTTAACTTTTCATGGGCTCGGCTCGGCTCGGCTCGTGAGCTCGACGACCTTGGGGGAGCCGAGCTCGGCTCGAGCTCGTTTAACTTTTTATGGGCTTGGTTCGGCTCTTGAGCTCAACTAGGCTCGAGCTCGTTTTCAGGCTCGAGCTCTTTTTCAAGCTCGGCTCGAACTCGGGTTCAATTATAGGCTCGAGCTCGTTTGGGAAATTTATTTTGCGAAAAATTTGTATATACCTTAGTTGAATTAATATTATAAAAGAAATACTTAATATAATTTTTAATATATAAATTTTTTTAATATAAAAAATTCTTTTAATATAAAATATTAATCAAGCTGTTCACGAGCTTTTCGAGCCCAGCTTTGCTTAACTCAGCTCGGCTCGGCTCGTTTAAGTCTCGAGTCGAGCCACAACGAGCCGAGCTTTGACCGAGCCGAGCCCGAATTGTTTGCGAACTTGTCAGACTCATTATCACCCCTAGTATAATACTCCCTGTATCTTTTTTTTTGTTGCTACATATACTTTAGCACACAAACCAAGGAAAATGTGGGGGACCACTATGCAGAGAGTGAATTAAGGGAAAGGAAGTGAGTTTAATTAAGGGAGTAATTTTGCAAGAAAAAGAGGACTTGGCCCACTTTTTCAAAATTGGCGACTTTTTTTTGTGGGAAACAGTGGGGACCACGTTTAAACTTTTAAGCCAAAATAAAAATCAGTTGCCTTTCCATTCAACAGGGATTTTACTTTCCCTCCAAAAAAATTCATGAAACCAATATACATCATTTTACAACAGGGATTACAAATTTCCCTCAAAAAATTCAGGAAACCCAAAACGAAATTATTACAACAGGGGTTGAACTTTTTCCCCAAAAAATTTAAGTTAACTGAATATCACTTTTAAACAGGGGATTTGAACTTTTCTCCCCAAAATTACAGTGTGCATATAAGGACCACATCAACCACAAGAGGCCTCATTTCACCTTTCTTCAAGATTTCATCACCCAACTTCATTAAGTAGAAAAACAAAAATCAGCCATTGCGCGGGGGGGGTTGGATTAGTAGCACTCTCAGCTCAACATCATTGAGTGATTTAAGTTTTACCTTTTTTTTTTCTTAAGTTTCATTGAAGCAGGTGTTGAAAATTTCTCAACTTGAACATGTCTGGCATCCATAGCAATGCCATGGCTCCCCTAGACAACTCTACTGATAAAAATTCCACTCCTTCAACATCAACTGCTCAACCAATCTTACAAGTTCAGCCCACATTTGATCTTAATGATCCAATTTCAGAAACAGAAGTCTTAGATATGAATTTCCTGCCACTGGATGAATCTCCACATGAAGAAAACATCTGCAATGAAATGCAACTCAATGCAAATGAAGAATTAGTAGGTAAATGGTTAAGTGATGATTCAGATGTAGGCATCACATGGTTTGAATGGACATATTCAGATTCAGAAGATGAACAACAACCACAACAAGTTGCACAGAAGAGAAAAAGTCATGTTATGGATAATTCCAAAAGAGGTAATGTGGCAGACAAGTTACAACTACTTGTGCAAAAAATTGAATATGGCCAGTACAACTTACCCCATGGAACACTCAACAAGATTGCATCAGATTTCAACACTTCAAGGTGGACAGTTGCAAGAATATGGAAAAGTGTTGAACAACAAATCCACAACAACACAAACATTGATGTGAATAACAAGAGAATAGGTGGAGTTGGAAGAAAGAGGATTCAATTGGATCCTACACACTTAATGGTAATTCCATTAAGGAGGAGGACAAGTGTAAGAGCAACAGCAGCAGCTTTAGGGATGCACAGATCAACCTTTCATAGGTTGGTTAAAAGGGGTTTAGTAAGGAAACACACAAATGCCATAAAACCCCACCTCACCCCAGCACACAACGTTGCTAGGGTCTTTTGGTGCTTGAATTCAATCATACCAAGCATAGTTCATACAATACTAAAATACAACAAGATGTACAATGTAGTGCATGTTGATGAGAAATGGTTTTGTATGAGCAAAATCAGTCAAAGGTACTATCTTGCCTCAGGTGAAATAGAGCCACACAGAAGATGCAAATCTAGGAGGTTCATAGTGAAAATTATGTTCATGGGTGCACTACAAGACCCATAATATCAATTAATGGGGATGTAATTTTTTTTGGGAAGATAGGCATCTTCCCATTCATAGAAGAGGTGGCAGCAAAAAAGGTGGAGTGTAACCATTACTTAGCATCACAAAACAAGTCATAAGAGAAAAATTGATCAAACACATACTACCAGCAATTAGAGAAAATGGTCAGAATCAGGACGCAAGCAGATTTGGATTGTCCAAGATAATGCAATAGCAGGGGATGATCCTGAATTCATGCTAGAGGAAACAAAGGGGGGATTTGACATCAGATTGATTAATCAACCAGCACAATCTCCTGATATGAATGGGCTTGATCTTGGTTTTTTCAATGCAATTCAAACACTCGAAAGAATGAATTGCACCATGGAGTGTTAAACACTTAGTCAAGAAGGTATATGACAAGTATGACCCAAAGCTATGCAATCACATTTGGTTGACTCTACAACAATGCATGAAGGAGACTCTGATTGTGAGGCGGAACAATAACTACCACATTCCTCATATGGGCAAGCAATCATTAGAAAGGAGAGGAGAATTACCAACATCAATTACACTCAGTCCTCAATTGGTGCAAGAAAGCAAACAGTGGGTAGTAGAAGGTAATGTACAAGAACCAGAGGAGGAAGCAAACTATGCAACAAGTGGGGAATCAGATTCAGATGATGGCATAGACATGATATGAAGCACAACAAATCAACAAGCTTATTTTTGAGAATTAAAGTGAAGAATAAAACTTTTTTGTAAGTAACACCAACCACATATAGGTTAAACTTTTTGTAAGTGTACATGAATACATTTTGTATGTTACCCTAGTTCATTTATATAAACAAATCCATTTCAGCACCGGTAGTTATTAATTGCACTTATTAGAATCAAACAAGTGAGTGACAAAAAAAGGAAATCAGATTACACATGCAACAACAAATGTTACAAATAGTCAATCAGGTATCCTGTTCTCGTCAATCATTTTTATGAGTGACAACTAATGGTGCATAGTCAATCAGGTTTCCTATTCTTGTCAATCATTTTTATGAATGAATGAAAACTGTTGATTAACAGAGGGAATAACAAATAAAAGCAAGTGTTACAATATTGAATAGGCAACAACCAATGTTACAACTAACATCTACAACAACAAAAAGATAACACAAATTAATGAGTGACAAAAGAGAAAATCACATTGAATAGGCAACAACCAATGTTACAAATAAAATCAGATTTCTAATTTTGTCACTCATACTTAAGCATTATCACAAGCTACCACAAATGGGCCTAAATTATCACAATCATTCAAACAAGTTCAATTCTCTCAGGGAGTCCCCACTCATCCATCATACTTATCACATGCATTCAAACAAGTTCAAACATTGACAAGGAGATCATAATTAGCTGGTGGCAATAAGAGGTCATAGGTGTCAAGTTACTACTGTCCAAGATAACAATCAGAAGACCTGATTCATTTCATTAAGGATTAGATTAATCCTCTCATGTACAAATTATTCACTTCATAAACTTTGGACAGGCAAAACACAACAACATATAACACTCAAATGTCGCATCAGTTTATCACACTCAATCCTAGTCAATGAGAACTGAATATATGCATAATGAAGTGTAATTATTGGATGTTTAATCCCTTATCATCATTGAGGTCTACACCAACACACAAAACACAACAAAAAGCAACAAAAAGATACAAAACAGATGCATGATTTACATTAAACAGAGGCATGATTTACAAAGGATACATAACAGTTTCTAAATCACAGCTAAACAGAGGCATGAAGTAACAAATCACAGTTAAACAGTAACTAAATCACAGCAACAAAGGATTCACTGCAACGAAGGATACAAAACAGAGGCATGAAGTAACTAAATCACAGCTAAAAAGTAACGAAATCACAGCAACAAAGGATTCACAACAACCAAGGATACAAAACAGAGGCATGAAGTAACTAAATCACAGCTAAACTGTAACTAAATCACAGCAACAAAGGATTCACATCAACCAAGGATACAAAACAGAGGCATAATTCACATCAACCAAGGATACAAATAAAGGCATAATTCACATCAACCAAGGATACAAAACAGAGGCATGATTCACATCAACCAAGGATACAAACAGAGGCATGATTCACATCAACCAAGGATACAAAACAGAGGCATGATTTACATCAACCAAGGATACAAAACAGATACATACTGATACATTAACCAAGGATCAATAATAGAGGCATGATTCGCCATAAAAAAAAACAGAGGCATGATTAACCATCTAACAGTAACAAAATCATAGATAAACAGAGGCATAAAGTGTAATTATTGGATGTTTAATCCATTATCATCATTGGGGTCTACACCAACATACACACACACAACAAAAAGATACAAAACATAGGCATGATTCACATCAACCAAGGATACAAAACATAAGCATTGTTTAGAGTATAAATCATATGAACAAAGCATAAATCAACTAAAATCAGTAATTAAATGAGGCAAACATGAATAAAACCAACTAAAATAAACCAAAATCAACAAAAATTAACTTAAATAAACTAATTCCTAATAAAATGAGGCAAACCCTAATCTAAAGCAGCAAGAATCATAGAAATATCAACATGAACAAGAACAAGATCATTGTATATAACAAGAGCATAAATCATATGAACAATAACATAAATCAACTAAAATCAGTAACTGAATCAGGCAAATATGAATAAAATTAACTAAAATCAACTAAGATCTGAACCCTAAAATCAATTAAAATCAACTTAACTCAAGTGAAATCAAGGGAAATCAACTAAAATCAGTTAAAATCAACCAAATTCAACTAAAATCAACTCATATCAACTAAAATCAACCTAACTCAAGTGAAATCAACTAAAATCAGTTAAAATCAACCAAATTCAACTAAAATCAACTGGAATCATCTAAAGTCAACTAAAATCAACCAAAATCAACTAAAATCAATTAAAATCAAATGAAATCCACTAAAATCAACTAAAATCAACCAAAATCAACTAAAATCAAGTGAAATCAACTAAAATAAACCAAAATCAACTTAAATCAACTTAAATAAACTAAAATCATAACCATAAACATGAATAAAATCAACTAAAATCATAACCCTAGACATGCAACCTAAAACGCAAACAAATTCATGCTTCCAAATGCAAAACCACAGGTAGTTCATTCAAAAAAAATTAAAAAAATTAAAACAGAGGATAAAGTTAAGGAGTGGACTGATCTTCCGCAACAAAATTAAGGAGACGTTGAAAAACTATTTCTTGATGGCTTCTAAACCAGAAGAGGTAAGATCGCCATGAATCGAAGCCTTCAGGTGGGGGATCTTGAATTTTTTACGTTTTTTGTTGCGTTTTTGGACCACAAAACACCAGATTTGGTGGGTTTTTTTTTGAAGGAGCACCGCAAGACCAACAAAAATTCCCAACGTCGAGCTTCTTTTTTACAACCCTCGCCATTTTTGCTTCACATTCAAACTCGTTAAGCAAGTCAAAGAGACGCTTCTTCGAGTTTGGTGTTAATTCGTCCATGGAAAAAACCAGAAGAACAGGGAACTCAAAAATGCAACAAACTCAAAAAAACCACAAATTTGGTTTCAAAATAATTGCAAGAACGCAAAGATTATTAATCTCAAGTTTTTTTGAGAGATTTGAAGTAAGAAACTCTAGATCTGAAGAGTTGAGGAAGAACAAGAGAGAGAAAAGTGATAGTCATAGAGAATGAAGTACGTTAAAGGGAGAGAGAGAAAAGTGAGGGGGATGGGTCATTAGGGTTTTGGAGGGAGTTATAATACGGGGGTTGGGGAGTTGGGGGAGTTGGGGGGGTTTGGTGAGTTAATGGGGTTAGGTTGGGGATGTTGGGTTATTAATTGGGACTAATTAAGTGAGTGGGTGGTAAAATAGTGGGTCCTTTTTACTATATGTAGTAATTTATGTAAATGTAGAAACTAAAAAGAGACACTTCTAAATGGTAAAATGTAGCAGTTAAAACCCGTCAAAAAAAAATGTAGCAACTAAAAAAAGACGGAGGGAGTATTACTGTATTGGCCCCTTTTGTAGTTGTTGTTGGATTAACATGCTAATGTAACCCAGTGGCGGAGCCACTCAGAAATAAGAGGTAGCATATGCTATCCTTGATTTTATTTTATAAAAATTGATTTTTTTTAAACGATAAAAACAGGAGAATTGGTGAGACATGAAGCAGTGCAATACCCTAGTCCCTAGTACCTAGTACTCCATTCTTCCATACACGTTTCTCTCTCCTCCTTGCCTCCTCTCTCTCTCACTTAATGGCTGGCGGTGGACTTGGTTTTGAAACCGCGGTTTGTTGCAGACGTGCGGTGGTTGGTTTGTTGCGTACACAACATCAGAAAAGCGGTGGTGTTTCGGAGTTCGGAGTGGCCCAGCTGCCTGCCGGTGGTGGGATGTAATTTGTGAGTGTGACTTAGTGGCTCTAGCCCTTGCCATCGTAGAATGTGGATTTACAATTGTGACTTGTGAACTGTCAGTGATTTATATTTTATGAATTATTGGATAATACTTCTATACAATATTACATATTATGATGTTAGTTAATCTACAATGAGTTGTGAGATTGTTTTTTAGTGTCCCAATATTAAATCACAATAGGAGTATGAAAATACTAGTTCAATTGATTGGTAAATTCTCGTATTATGTGTGTATATTATGTGTGTATATGTAGACTGTAGTTTAGAATCATGAAGAAAAAATAAGATAGGGATATCTCAAATTCCTCAAGCTTTTTTCAAATGGGATATCTAACAGACATAGAGTCAAATTTCAATTCAAATCTTCATCCAACTCAACCAAGCTAACTATTTTTTTCTTCCTCAAGTAGTATCCCTCCATCTCAAAATGAAGAGGATGATCTTCAATTTGGACCTACTTCAAATAATAGGACTCAAACCCATAACAATTGTAGTTTTCTTTTATTAAATTGCTTCGAGTTTGTATTTGGATTTTGTAACAAAAATATGTTTTTTGATATTCAATTGCATCTCAAAATTACGCTACCCATGACTTGAAGTCCTGGATCCGCCACTGAATATAACCTCATGATTTCCTAATGTCCAAAATGCTAAAACAACAAAAATTAATCACTATAAATGAACCTTGAAATAAAGAAAAGGAGAGGAAGAAAAGTGATGAGCAATTAGCTGCAATTAAGTCTTTGATTAGAAATGTAATTTATATGCATCCGATCTAAGATCATGATTCAATTTTGAGTTTGAATAGCTCACTAGGGGAAAAAAAAGGAAGGGCTGCGCAAGAAGGGCTGCGTTTTCCTTAAAAACGCAGCCCTTTTGTGAAGGGCTGCGGTTAGACTTGAAACGCAGCCCTTCATGGAGTATGAAGGGCTGCGGTTTTAAGGCTAACCGCAGCCCTTTATGTGAAGGGCTGCGGTTATCCTAGAAACCGCAGCCCTTCATACACGAAGGGCTGCGTTTTCTAATATAAGCGCAACCCTTCCTATCCCATTTCAACCTTTGAGTTTTGCGCGCAACACACAGTAGCACTCACTCGCAAATTTCCCTCGCACACTCAGCTCACCCCTCTCCCTCTCCCTCACGCTCACTCGCACACTCACTCCTTTCCCTCACACTAACTCGCATTGCCATCACCGGAGCACCGACACATCGCCGGAGCGCTGTCCCATCGCCGGTGCACACTTCTTCTTCTCTTCTCTCAGCGTTGCTCGAGCTCCTTCTTCTTCTTCTCCTCTCTCGGCGCGCCTTGACGCCACCACCACCACCACTACTTGCATTGTCGGTAATTCCCCTCTCACTTTCTCTCCTCTTTGTTTTATTTAATTTCTCTTCTATTTTGTGTTGTAAAAACCGATTGTAGGGGGTGGGGGAGGGGCTTGTGGAGGGTGGGTAGGGGGTGGGGGATGGTGGGGATCTTGGAAGGGGTGGGGGGGAGGCTGGGGAGGCCGGGCATTGGGTGGGGGATGGCGTGGGGAGGGTGGGCATGGGGTGGGGGAGGGGGGGAGGCTGGGCATGGGGTGGGGGAGGGCGGGGGGATCTTTGGAAAGGGGGTGGGGGAGGGTCGGGGAGGCTAGGCATGGGGTGGGGCGGGGGATCTTGGGCATGGGGTGGGGGAGGGCGGGGGATCTTTGGACGGGGGGTGGGGGAGGGGCGGGGGAGGGTGGATAGGGGTGGGTGAGGCATTGTTGTGAAGGCATTGTTGTAAGTTGTAACACATGTTTGGTATCACTACTATCTTTCACTTTCTTTTTTGTTTTATAATGTAACTATGTAGATTTTTAGGCTTCGAAAACGAAAATTAAAGGTCATTTTACGCCTACATGGCAATGGAATGCTCTCCACATTTGTAACACTTCTCACTAGCTCCGCCGCTACCAGCTGATGGGCATTCCATTGCCATGTGACCTGATTCTCGGGTCATTTTAGGCCTAATTTAGCCTTTTCGCTTCCGAATCGTACTTATCGAGTCATGTAACCCCAAATTCTTTGTGAACATGATTATATGAGGTATAATGTAACTATTGTGTAGAGTTTTAGGCTTGCATTTGTTCTTGGTTGAATTTCGGAAACGAAAATTAAAGGTCATTTTACGCCTACATGGCAATGAGGGATTGCGGTGGGGGCGGTAGTGGCGGTGGTGGTGGGGGTGTTGTAAATGTGGAGAGTCGGGTCACATGGCAATCGAAAGCCCATCGGTGCTCTCCACATTTATAACACTTCTAACTCCGCCGCTTGATGGTCATTCCATTGCCATGTGACCTGATTCTCGGGTCATTTTAGGCCTAATTTAGCCTTTTGGCTTCCGAATCGTACTTATCGAGTCATGTAACCCCAAATTCTTTGTGAACATGATTATATGAGGTATAATGTAACTATTGTGTAGAGTTTTAGGCTTGCATTTGTTCTTGGTTGAATTTCGGAAACGAAAATTAAAAGGTCATTTTACGCCTACATGGCAATGAGGGATTGCAGTGGGGGCGTAGTGGCGGTGGTGGTGGGGGTGTTGTAAATGTGGAGAGTCAGGTCACATGGCAATCGAAAGCCCATCTGGTGCTCTCCACATTTATAACACTTCTAACTCCGCCGCTACCAGCTGATGGTCATTCCATTGCCATGTGACCTGATTCTCGGGTCATTTTAGGCCTATTTTAGCCTTTTCGCTTCCAAATCGTACTTATCAAGTCATTTAACCCCAAATTCTTTTTGAACATGATTATATGAGATATAATGTACCTATTGTGTAGATTTTTAGGCTTGCATTTGTTCTTGGTTGCATTTCGGGAACGAAAAGGTCATTTTAGGCCAAATTTTGCCTTTTCGGGTCCAATCCGTACTGATCGAGTCATTTAACGCCAAATTCTTTTTGAACATGATTATATGAGGTATAATGTAACTATTTTGTAGATTTTTAGGATTGCAATTGTTGTAGGTTGAATTTTGGGAACGAAAAGGGCATTTTTGGCCTATTTTAGCCTTTTCGCTTCCAAATCGTACTTATCGAGTCATTTAACCCCAAATTCTTTTTGAACAAGATTATATGAGATATAATGTACCTATTGTGTAGATTTTTAGGCTTGCAATTGTTCTTGGTTGCATTTCGGGAACGAAAAGGTCATTTTAGGCCAAATTTTGCCTTTTCGGGTCCAATTCGTACTTATCTAGTCATTTAACGCCAAATTCTTTTTGAACATGATTATATGAGGTATAATGTAACAATTGTGTAGATTTTTAGGTTTGCAATTGTTGTAGGTTGAGTTTTGGGAACGAAAAGGGCATTTTTGGCCTATTTTAGCCTTTTCGCTTCCAAATCGTACTTATCGAGTCATTTAACCCCAAATTCTTTTTGAACAAGATTATATGAGATATAATGTACCTATTGTGTAGATTTTTAGGCTTGCATTTGTTCTTGGTTGCATTTCGGGAACGAAAAGGTCATTTTAGGCCAAATTTTGCCTTTTCGGGTCCAATTCGTACTTATCGAGTCATTTAACGCCAAATTTTTTTTGAACATGATTATATGAGGTATAATGTAACTATTGTGTAGATTTTTAGGTTTGCAATTGTTGTAGGTTGAATATTGGGAACGGAAAGGGCATTTTTGGCCTATTTTAGCCTTTTCGCTTCCAAATCGTACTTATCGAGTCATTTAACCCCAAATTCTTTTTGAACAAGATTATATGAGATATAATGTACCTATTGTGTAGATTTTTAGGCTTGCATTTGTTCTTGGTTGCATTTCGGGAACGAAAAGGTCATTTTAGGCCAAATTTTGCCTTTTCGGGTCCAATTCGTACTTATCGAGTCATTTAACGCCAAATTCTTTTTGAACATGATTATATGAGGTATAATGTAACTATTGTGTAGATTTTTAGGTTTGCAATTGTTGTAAGTTGAATTTTGGGAACGAAAAGGGCATTTTTGGCCTATTTTAGCCTTTTCGCTTCCAAATCGTACTTATCGAGTCATTTAACCCCAAATTCTTTTTGAACAAGATTATATGAGATATAATGTACCTATTGTGTAGATTTTTAGGCTTGCATTTGTTCTTGGTTGCATTTCGGGAACGAAAAGGTCATTTTAGGCCAAATTTTGCCTTTTCGGGTCCAATTCGTACTTATCGAGTCATTTAACGCCAAATTCTTTTTGAACATGATTATATGAGGTATAATGTAACTATTGTGTAGATTTTTAGGTTTGCAATTGTTGTAAGTTGAATTTTGGGAACAAAAAGGGCATTTTTGGCCTATTTTAGCCTTATCGGGTCCAATTCCCCGCCCCCTCCTTGCACGGCCCCTTCCCCTCCCCCCCCGCCGCCCTCCCCTCCCCTCCCCCTGCTGCCCCCTCCCCCCCCCCACTACCCAGCCCCTCCCCCTCCTACTGCACAACCCTCCCCCCCCCACTGCACACCCCTCCCCTCCCACCCCTCGCACCCCCCCGCACGCCCCCCCCCCCACCGCACACCCCCCTCCCCTCCCCCTCGCCCCTCCCCCCCCATCGCATAGTCCCCTCCCCTCCCCACCGCACACCCCTCCCCTCCCCCCCGCACAGTCCCTCCCCCTACTGCACAGCCCCTCCCCCCCACCGCACAACCCCCCCCCTCCCCCTGCTACCCCCCCACCGCACAACCCCTCCCCCCCGCTGCACAGTCCCTCCCCTCCCCCCACCGCACACCCCCTCGCCTCCCCCCGCACAACCCCCCCCCCCCGCACGGCCCCCCCCCCCCGCACGCCCCTCCCCCGCACAGTCCCTCCCCCCCACTGCCAGGAAGGGAAAGATGGCATGTTAACCTTATAAGAAAGCAAGTTTACGTGATGAAGGTGAACGAAATGTGGTGACGGGAAATGTTTCTAAGGCAAAAAATCCACTTATTATCGATCCAGAGGTGGTGCGGAGCCTTACTACGCCATGCTTTTGGTTACATGAGTGCGCTAGCGATTTACCCGATGAAAGCGCAATTGAGGTTGCTTTGGGGGAGCAACAATTCCACTACCTTGAGGACTCATCGACATTCATTTCGAAGGTTGATATTAAAGAATTCTTATGTGGGGTAAAGTTGAATGTTTCCATGATACAAACATTCATGAGGTAATACATAAGTATATAAATTAAATATACACATACATATATATGCCTTAAGTAGTTTTCAAATCCATAATAAGTAATTGTTGGTTTACTTTTAATATAATCAATATAATTTCTCCGGTTATTGTACAATGAATTGCTTGCAACATCTAGTGCAATGTTTGGTTGGTTATGTCCAAAGATAATACGAGTTGACAATTGCTTACAAAACAAAGCCGAAGTGAAAGAGTATCTCGACATGAGTTTCAAAGCATCATCTCGTTTTGGATATCATCAGATCATTCTTGTTCCTTATATTGAAAAGTATGCTTGTTAAACTCGCTTTACTTTTATTATTCGATACTTAAATTGATCTATTAATTGTTCTACGATTAATAATAACTATATTTTCTTGTTGTAGGGCTCATTGGACACTGCTTGCGATATGTTTGTCACGTAACGAAGTCTACTACTTTGATTCTTTGCGTCGACAACCACCACGGACCTTACTAATCAAATCATTGTTAAATAGGTAGCCTAATTGAAACTCAATATATGCGCACTTATTAATATTACACATTATTCATCATCTTTAAATATATAAACAGTTAGTACATCTAATCTTATAATAATGTTGTTGATGTAGTGTGATGAAGCATATTAGTGCAACAGGACTTCGAGCACCAAAAGCTCCTGTTTGGATATCAGTCGAGGTAACATGACTAATTTATTTGTCCTTATATAGAAACACTTTTAGCCACATACTACACATCTAATTAACATGAATGTCATTGGATGCATCCTTTGGTGAACATTTAGTGTCCGCAACAAGAAGATGGACTTGCATGTGGCTATTACGTGCTGAGGTACATGTTCGATATCGTCAACCAGTGCACTAACGCCGATGATCTTCAAAAGGTATGTAACTTATTAGTATATGTTAGTTTAGATTAGATCGATTGGTAATAAGTATTAATTGGTTTAGAAACCAAAGTAGCACATGCATATATTTGGGAACGAAAATGTCATTTCTAGGCCTATTTTTGCCTTTTACGCTTCCAAATCGTATTTATCGAGTCATTTAACCCCAAATTCATTTTTAACATGATAATATGAGGCATAATGTAACTATTGTGTAGATTTTTAGGTTTGCAATTGTTGTAGGTTGAATTTTGGGAACGAAAAGGGCATTTTAGGCCTATTTTTGCCTTTTCGCGTCTAATTCGTACTTATCGCTTCATTTAACTCCATTTTCTTTTTCAATATGATAATATAAGGTATAATATAACTAGTGTGTAGAGTTTTAGGCTTGCATTTGTTTTTGATTGAATTTCGGGATGGTATATGTCATTTTTAGAACTACTAACTACGGTACGTAAATGATTGAATTCTTATATTATGTGTTTATTCCTTGGTTGTTTTGCAAGGTTTATATGAATAACACACCATGCTTGAGGGCCTTCACCACAGACGAATTACATGAAGTTCGGGATAAGTTGGCGTCCCACATTTGCGATGATTGCTTATGATACATCTACTAGTTTGTATTAATTCTATGTACATTTTTCACATTATTAAATATATACATATTTAAAGTTAATTATTATATTACGTTCAAAAACTTGTCATATATTATTATTGCAATTTGATCGTTTTTTTTTTGTGTCGAAGGGAGGTTTTGGGCGGGGGGGGGTGGGGGCTGCCATGGTGGGCTCTTTGGGCTGGGCTATGGGGCTGGTTGGGTCCTTGGGGTGGCTGGCAAGCAATGGGTGGAGGAGGTGGCGGAGGGTGGCCTGGGGTGGGGGTGCGGGGAGTGAAGGGGGTGGGGTGGGTGGGGGTGGGGGCGGGGGGGGGGAGTGCGGGGGGGCGGGTGTGGGGGCATTGGGGGTGGGGGTGGGGGTGGGAGTGCAGGTGGGGGGGGGGGTGGGGGCGGGGGGGCGGGCGGGGAGTGCGGGGGTGGGCGGGTGTGTGGGGTGGGGTGGGGGTGGGGTGGGAGTGCGGGGGGTGGGCGGGGGGCGGGGGTGGGTGTGCGTCTGGGGTTGGCGGGGGGTGGGCGGGGGGTGGGGGGTCTTGGGGTGGGCGGGGGTGGGGTGTCTTTGGGGGGGGGGGTGGGGTGTACTCTTTGGGGTGGTAGGGGGTGGGCGGGGGGTGGAGGGTGCAATTTATTTTTTTTAAAAAAAAACTTGAATGTGAAGGGCTGCGGTTTTAAGCCTAAATCGCAGCCCTTCACATTAATAGGGCCGCGGTTTAGGCTTAAAACCGCAGCCCTTCATATATAGAAGGGCTGCGGTTTAAGCCGAAAACGCAGCCCTTCATCCTTATAAGGGCTGCTTTTTTGGCCTAAACCGCAGCCCTTCGTTGTGAAGGGCTGCGGCTAAAAACCGCAGCCCTTCTTATCTATTGAAGGGCTGCTATGGAAAGGGCTGCTGGCCAAAAACGCAGCCCTTAGGGCTGTTTTGACCGCAGCCCTTCCTTGTTTTTCCACTAGTGGCTGCCCACCTATTGTAGGTGGGTATATGCATCCGATCTAAGAAGTAAATAAAAAGACTGATCCAATCCCATTCCCTTATTTAATAACTAGCATGCGAAGTCAAAGGAGTAGTAAATTGGTAACTGGTTTGCAGTTTGTTAGATGGGTTTTTCCCCTTTTTTTTTTCTTTTAAACTAATAAAATGGTAGGTGTTGTAGTTTTTTATTCTAGTTAGGAGTATATTGGTCAAAAAGGGTGGAAACTAAAGTCCTCAAGAGTTCCCATATATAATAGAGATTAGAGAAAGCTACATTTATAAAGTGAGTTATTTTTCCTTTGTTCTTTTCATGAGGGATTTAGCATTAACTCAAATATTGAAAACTACATGTAATAATGTATTCTTAGAAACTCAGTAATACAACATCAAAGACCACTGTAAAAACAAAAAAAAATCAAAGACCAAGCAAAAATTATCTTCCGAGTTCCGACGTTATTAAATCATGGACTTTATGATAACATTCAGCCCCATTACAATTATCTATACTAATATATTAAAAGGTGTTCCTAAGAAAGTTTGTGTGCCACGTGACACTCTCCTCTAAGATTTAATGCAAATGGCTTATATTTAAGTCAAACCCTCAATATAAAAAATAATATTGTATAGTTACAAGGTGTCGAACATGTGACTTGTGAAATGAAAAGTAAAAGCTTAACCATTAATCCAACATAACACCATTGTTTAGTATTTCAAAATAAAATATCATAAGGTCTTATAATTATATCTCATTAAAAGATTTGCACAAGTAATTAGATACCTAACCTTTTTATGATAATAACAAGAGACTATTATAGACATAAACTCTTACTCCAAATCCTCGGAGAAACTTAAGCTATTGCTTTCATCCCCAAACTTTTAAGGGTTTATTTTTCAAAAATCATGCAATTACATACATATCATTACGTTAATTTTTCCTCACTGACAAAAAGTTTCGGAAAGTAACAACCTGGGGCATCGCCCGGGACACTCACTAGTTGTTGTGATTAAAACTTGTGTTAAATCTCCAGTAGATAATCTAATTTGTTTTATGTGGTAGAGATTTTACTAGCCTTATTGTCTCATTTTATCTTAATATGTTAGTTCATGCATAAAAGATTAGAGTTAGCCTTCTCTTCTCCCCTCTGTCCTCTTCCCTTTAAAAGAACCTAATCATATTCTTCTAGTTTGGGGCTGCCATCTACCTTTCGATTGTGGTAAGCCCTCAATTCTTCTTTTTTCTTCTAATTTTCAT
Source organism: Beta lomatogona (assembly GCA_947646795.1). Lineage (NCBI taxonomy): Eukaryota > Viridiplantae > Streptophyta > Magnoliopsida > Caryophyllales > Amaranthaceae > Beta > Beta lomatogona. The sequence goes on from CANSNZ010000477.1 coordinate 266,046, forward strand.
TGTTTTTGTTATTAATAATCTTTCATTCTCTCTCTCTTTTTGAGAGTTTTCTATCCAATTTTTGGGTTCAATATCTCCTTTCATGGGAGTTTGGAGTTTGGTTTTATTCTCTTCCCACGTGGAAGTTTAAAAATTGGTATGAGAAATTGTTCCTATTGGTTGAAGTTCAAGACCATCAACATCGAAGTATTGGAAATTCGAATGTGGTCAACATGGCTAAATCAAGAATTTTCTTCCAAACTATGTCAAAATGATAGATTTCCCATCAATAGCTGCGTGATTCAGCAAATACAAAGGGGCTACGCTGTATTCATCGATTTGGTTCATTGTAATTTCTCCGAAGACGAATTTGATTTGATATTGTCTGATTATATCTTGTTTTTCTTTAAACTTATTGTAGATGCCGTTTGACCTTCAATAATGAAATTTCTCTTTTAAAAAAAAAATGTTAGTTCATGCATTATTATTTTGGAAACTTTCTCCATATCCCTCAATACTTTTACATTCCTAAGTCGATTGACATACAGATGAATGTATTTGTTCAAGGGATAGAGATAAGAAAAGAAATTGATACGAAGAGAAAGAGCAAGAGACAACGGGAAGTTGCAATTTAGATTTTTCAAGAAAAATTAAATATGAAAGTGTGATGCTCAAAACCAAAAAAATTAGATCATATTGCATGAATCCTCCCTCCTTCTCAGAATAGTCTGAACACTGTCCTTTTATGTTTGTCCCAAATTAGTTTGAGCACTTCCATTTTTGGCATGATCCCACTATTAATATATTATTTCTTTCATACTCCACTTTGGCCCACTCTCTTCCTTTTTATCAATTAAAAGTTAAGCAACTTTCTCTCTCTTCTAATAAAAAATACCCCACCATCTCCTATCACATATACTTTTTAAATAAGATAACATTTGATAACCACACTACAACTTATCATCTTAAAATACGTGTCCCAACAAGTGTTCAAATCTTTCTGGGACGGAGGGAGTATTAAATGACACCAAATACATTCTTGACTTTTATCTTCAGCACTCGGCAAAATAACGCCTCCCTTGAAAGATAGGAAATGCTCTCTATCCCTGATAGAGAAACGTCTCACTTTGGCTATGGTTGAAGAGATCTCACATATAGTTTCGAAACTTTCTATTGATGATGAGGAAGAAGTAGTCTTAGACATGGAAACTTTAAACCCTAGCGCGGTGAACTCGAACTTGTCATTGGTATTGATTGGGAAACTTTTGACAGAGAGATCATACAATGTTGACGCTTTTAAACGCATAATCATTGGGGTTTGGGCTCCTATACGGGTTAGCTAGTCATCAAAACCCTCAGCCCTAATATTTTTTTCCTTTCAATTCTTTCATTGGAGGGACATGATGAATGTTATGGAGGGTCGTCCTTGGTGCTTTGATAACATGTTGATACTCCTCAAAGAAGCTGATGGCGATGAACAACCTGATCAGGTATCGATTATTCAATCCCCGTGTTGGGTTCGCATTAAAAATATTCCCTTTAATTATCGTTCTGATGAGGTAATTAGGGCTTTGATTGGTAATGTGGGTGAAATACTGAAATTTTGGATATTGAAGAAGATGTTTTGGGGATTGGAAGTATAGGAGAGTTAAAGTATTGCTTGATGTAACCAAACCCTTACGTAGATTTTGAAATTGAAAGACAAAAATAGGCCAGGTTACTCAGCTGGACTTTGCATATGAAATATTGTCCTTTATTTTGCTTCGCTTGTGGTATTATGGGTATTCGGAGGGTTGTTATGTTGTGCCTGAGGAGGAGAAGCAAGAAAAGTTGTGTTGGGAAATTAATCTAAAAGCAACTCATAGGAAGGGTCGAAAGAAGGAAGTGGAGGAAGAGGAGAAATTCAAGTTAAGAAAATTCTTTTGCCCATGAACCACCCAAAGCTACTGAACCTACTACTAAAATTCACCACTCATCCCCACACCTATTAATTGACTCTGCTCAAACCCTTGACACTAATTCCACACCCTCCATAAATGCCATTATACCTCTACCCCACACCCAAATTCCCACTATCCCTTTCATTGAAACCAAAGACTCTCCCCAAATAATTACACAAACCCCTCTATCTCTTATGGGCAACCTAAGCCCAATTCCACTCATGCCCCAACCTTCCCATGCATACAACCCATACCCTTATTTCACAGCCCCATGCTCACCCCGTTTCACCCAAACCACTTATGGCTTAACAAAAAATGACACCTCCAAACCCACCTTTCCATCCCACACCTATTTTCATTCCTAAGAACCAGCCACAAAATCCTCTCCAGAACCACCTTCTCATCTTCAAACAACTATGAAACCCACGACTCAGGTATCACATAACAACCAGAATTTTTTTTTTTCAAGCAAGAAGGTTGTTCAAGGGAGAAGGGGGTCTTTATAGGCTCTTGAAACACCCCAAAATATGGAAACTGATATTAATGATTTTTTAAAAAAGCGATCACTTGAGAATATTGAAGCTATGGAGTGTGACAAACTTGTTGATGCTATGAAGCATGCAAAGTCGAGCTCTGGAAGCTATTTTAACTCCATTTTTGAGTCGGAGGTTGGCCAAAGCCAACCCCGCCAAGCATTATGAGTACTTTGTGTTGGAACTGTCGAGGGATGGGCAACCCTTGGTCAGTTCGTCAACTCCGGAGGTGGAGTGATTCGTATGCCCCCGATATTATCTCTTGTCGAAAACCATGTTAAAGAAGCATGCGGCGGAAGCTTTGAAGGACCGTTTGGGTTTCAAAAGTGCGTTTGGAGTGGCTACACTAGTGGAATAAAGTCCAACCGCTGCGGTCAAAACCGGGCTTGCCGCTGCGGTTTTGGCTCGCAACGGTTGGACCAGCAGCAGTTTTCATAAAAAAACTGTTGCGGTTGTGAACCGCAGCGGCAAAGCACAAACCGCTGCGGTTCCAAGGCAAAACCGCAGCGGTTAATGGGAAAAACCGCTGCGGTTTTGCCTTAGAACCACATCGGTTTGTTCTTTGCCGCCAACCTCTTTGTATGCATTGGAACATTAACTGATGCGATTTTCTTAGTAAACCGCATCAGTTAATGCTATATATATATATATATATATATATATATATATATATATATATATATATATATATATATATATATATATATAATATTTTATTATATCTAGCCTGCTATAGTTGACACAAATCCCACAAGCGCGTCGTATACAAGTCAAATTAATATATATGTATAAATATAAAATTTGGAGAATGTACTACAAATGAAGTTGTACTAAGTACTAAAATCCAAAATAAACATCAATTATATTATTGTACCTAAATAACTAGCAAGTAGAACAATAAGAACAAATAAACTCAAAGTCGCGGCATCATCTTCACATGCAAACTTCGGAAAGGTAGTGTGCTAGCAAATCCCGAACCTCGTTTATCTCGGTTGTGGTGAAAGAACTCTCCCTTGGGTTGAATACCTTAAACATAAGGAAACACACATAATATCAGTTTTAGTTTGAGTAAGACCTTAGATAATTGACTCTGATAGTTATATATGTACCTATTGGAACTATATATGACCTAACATGTGGCTAAATGTGGGAAACTAAGTGAAATGAGCTTCGAATTCCAAAATCGGCCCGAAATGGCCTTCATTTACCCAAAATGGGTTTCAAAGCATATGAGTGAACTTTAGACTCTTATACTTATATATGTACCTATTGGAACCATATATGACCTAACATGTGGCCAAATGCGGTAAACTAAGTGAAATGAGCTTCGAATTCCAAAATCGGCCCGAAATGGCCTTCATTTACCCAAAATGGGTTTCAAAGCATATGAGTGAACTTTAATTGACTCTTATAGTTATATATGTACCTATTGGAACTATATATGACCTAACATGTGGCTAAATGCGGGAAACTAAGTGAAGTGAGCTCCGAAGGCCAAAATCGGCCCGAAACGACCTTCATTTACCCAAAATGGGTTTCAAAGCATATGAGTGAACTTTAATTGACTCTTATAGTTATATATGTACCTATTGCAACTATATATGACCTAACATGTGGATAATTCGGGAAACTAAGTGAAATGAGCTTCGAAGGCCAAAATCGGCCCGAAACGGCCTTCATTTACCCAAAATGGGTTTCAAAGCATATGAGTGAACTATAATTGACTCTTATAGTTATATATGTACCTATTTGAACAATATATGACCTAACATGTGGCTAAATGCCGGAAACTAAGTGAAGTGAACTTCGAAGGCCAAAATCGGCCCGAAACAGCCTTCATTTACCCAAAATGGGTTTCAAAGCATATGAGTGAACTATAATTGACTCTTATAGTTATATATGTACCTATTTGAACTATATATGACCTAACATGTGGCTAAATGCCGGAAACTAAGTGAAGTGAACTTCGAAGGCCAAAATCGGCCCGAAACGGCTTTCATTTACCCAAAATGGGTTTCAAAGCATATGAGTGAACTATAATTGACTCTTATGGTTATATATGTACCTATTGGAACTATATATGACCTAACATGTGGATAATTCGGGAAACTAAGTGAAATGAGCTTCGAAGGCCAAAATCGGCCCGAAACGGCCTTCATTTACCCAAAATGGGTTTCAAAGCATATGAGTGAAGTATAATTGATTCTTATAGTTATATATGTACCTATTGGAACTATATATGACCTAACATGTGGCTAAATGCCGGAAACTAAGTCAAATGAGCTTCGGATTCCAAAATCGGCCCGAAACGGCCTTCATTTACCCAAAATGGGTTTCAAAGCATATGAGTGAACTTTAATTGACTCTTATAGTTATATATGTACCTATTGGAACCATATATATGACCTAACATGTGGCTAAAAATGCGGGAAACTAAGTGAAATGAGCTTCGAATTCCAAAATCGGCCCGAAATGGCCTTCATTTACCCAAAATGGGTTTCAAAGCATATGAGTGAACTTTAATTGACTCTAATAGTTATATATGTACCTATTGGAGCTATATATGACCTAACATGTGGCTAAATGTGGGAAACTAAGTGAAGTGAGCTTCGAAGGCCAAAATCGGCCCGAAACGGCCTTTATTTACCCAAAATGGGTTTCAAAGCATATGAGTGAACTTTAATTGACTCTTATAGTTATATATGTACCTATTGGAACTATATATGACCTAACATGTGGCTAAATGCGGGAAACTAAGTGAAGTGAGCTTCGAAGGCCAGAATCGGCCCGAAACGGCCTTCATTTACCCAAAATGGGTTTCAAAGCATATGAGTGAACTTTAATTGACTCTTATAGTTATATAGGTACCTATTGGAACTATATATGACCTAACATGTGGCTAAATGCGGGAAACTAAGTGAAATGAGCTTCGAAGGCCAAAATCGGCCCGAAACGGCCTTCATTTACCCAAAATGGGTTTCAAAGCATATGAGTGAACTATAATTGACTCTTATAGTTATATATGTACCTATTGGAACTATATATGACCTAACATGTGGCTAAATACTGGAAACCAAGTGAAGTGAGCTTCGAAGGCCAAAATCGGCCCGAAACGGCCTTCATTTACCCAAAATGGGTTTTAAAGCATATGAGTGAACTATAATTCACTCTTATAGTTATATATATACCTATTGGAACTATATATGACCTAACATGTGGCTATATGCGGGAAACTAAGTGAAATGAGCTTCGAAGGCCAAATTCGGCCCGAAACGGCCTTCATTTACCCAAAATGGGTTTCAAAGCATATGAGTGAGCTGTAATAGACTCTTATTGTTATATATGTACCTATTGGAACTATATATGACCTAACATGTGGCTAAATGCCGGAAACTAAGTGAAATGAGCTTCGAATTCCAAAATCGGCCCGAAATGGCCTTCATTTATCCAAAATGGGTTTCAAAGCATATGAGTGAACTTTAATTGACTCTTATAGTTATATATGTACCTATTGGAACTATATATGACCTAACATGTGGCTAAATGCGGGAAACTAAGTGAAGTGAGCTTCGAAGGCCAAAATCGGCCCGAAACGGCCTTCATTTACCCAAAATGGGTTTCAAAGCATATGAGTGACCTTTAATTGACTCTTATAGTTATATATGTACCTATTGGAACTATATATGACCTAACATGTGGGCTAAATGCTGGAAACTAAGTGAAGTGAGCTTCGAAGGCCAAAATCGGCCCGAAACGGCCTTCATTTACCCAAAATGGGTTTCAAAGCATATGAGTGACCTTTAATTGACTCTTATAGTTATATATGTACCTATTGGAACTATATATGACCTAACATGTGGCTAAATGCGGGAAACTAAGTGAAATGAGCTTCGAAGGCTAAAATCGGCCCGAAACGGGCTTCATTTACCCAAAATGGGTTTCAAAGCATATGAGTGAACTATAATTGACTCTTGTAGTTGTATATGTACCTATTGGAACTATATATGACCTAACATGTGGCTAAATGCGGTAACTAAGTGAAATGAGCTTCGAAGGCCAAAATCGGCCCGAAACGGCCTTCATTTACCCAAAATGGGTTTCAAAGCATATGAGTGAACTTTAATTGACTCTTATAGTTATATATGTACCTATTGGAACTATATATGACCTAATATGTGGCTAAATGCGGGAAACTAAGTGAAATGAGCTTCGAATTCCAAAATCGACCCAAAATTGCCTTCATTTACCCAAAATGGGTTTCAAAGCATATGAGTGAACTTTAATTGACTCTTATAGTTATATATGTACCTATTGGGACTATATATGACTTAACATGCGGCTAAAGGCGGAAAGAAAACAAAACTAAGTGAATTGAGCTTAAGAGGCCAAAATCGACTTTAAATTAAGCTAAGTATATTAGTTTTATATGTACATATATATATACCTTCTCAATATCCCCGACTTCCTTGCAACTTGAGGCTATATCGAACATGAACCTCAACACATAGTAGCCATACTCGGTTCCCCTGGTTGCTGAGCACACTAATCATAGAATTACATAAAAAATCATGTAATTAACATACATGGTTGTTTTTTGCTAAAAGAAAGAAGTACGTAGCTTAACTAATATGTATTACCTTCATTGCTTTCCATTCAGGTATTTTTCCCGTGCTCTTAAATTTCTTCAAAGAACTGTAGTTAAGTTAATTTCATGTGAGAAGTGGCCAAAGAATGAAATTAGTAAAAAGTGTAATGCTTATTAGCATTTTAAATAACAAATATACCTATTTATGCATGATTTGAAGAATAAGTGTCGTGGTGGATCTTGAGCTATAGAATCAAAATGATATACTGTGTTGTTTGAAGGACAAATCACAACGAGCGACCAATGAAGACTAAAATGCCAAAAAAGTTAGGAAGCAATCATGTGAGTACTTCTATTGTATATATAATGATAATTAAAGTGGTAAAAATAGGTACAAGGTTAAGAACTATACTCTTCAAAACAAGGGGCAAGTATGAACTTATGTTGTGCACGTAGAGATGTTTTGATACATAGCCAAATATACTCCTTCACCTCATTTGTGTTTTGCAAACAATTGTCGGCTCGGGTGAAATTTGGACATAACCACCCAAATTGCTCTTGTATGCTCTTGCGTCCACAATCATCTTGGAGTAATCTTTAAAGCACAACCAACTTCGTAACATAAATATATTATTGTATATTGCAAATCATTTTATTTACTTCAAAAGTACAAAGGTTTTACCTCATGAAGACTTGAATCAAGGAAACATTCAGCATCTCTCCGCAAAGGAACTCTTTCAAATCACCCTTAGACACCCAGGTCGATGTATCCTCAAAGTAGTTGAATTGCGTGGTACCCAAATTCACCTCGAGAGGTGCATCATCCAACATATCACGCGCATTTGCATGTAGCCATATGCATGCCTTAGTGAGACACTCGATCTTTGGTTTCTCGATCCAAGTATATGTAGTTGGTTTTTCTTGGTGACTTGAATCTTGCATTCCTTTGCCCGAAATGGCCTTCTTTAGCCCGCTTGAACCCTTCTTCTCTGAACCCTTCTTCGCCTTCTCTAGAGGAGGTGAGTCCGCCTTGCTTTCCTTGGGCTTGTTTATTCTCTCCAAAACCTAATAATTCAACGGTAAAAACATTCAACTTAGTTAGTAGGTAGGTATGAAACAAATCATTATGAATATGGATTTAAGTTGCTTCAATTTACCTCGTCTGAAAACCCCACCCATGCCGATGGCCACAACACATAACCACCACGAGCGTCGGTCAAGACATTTATATCAATTGACTGTTTAGGCAGCGGAAGAGCAAAGTCTTTGTAACCAGGAGTAATGGTGACTACACTAACCGCCAAGTGCTCATTGTCCACAGGCTCATGATGGACTATTGCTCGTTCACTTCGTGGTTGTGCATTTCCTACAGCCACCACAATCAAACCCTCATCTTTTACATCTAGTAAAAGCTGGCAAGGCGTTTCTTCCTTCAAAAAGTAAATGAAATTGAGGTTACGAACATGCAATTACAGAATATAACATGTTACTTAGTTTTAAAAATTATAAGGATAATAGTTACCTCTAACTCAAGTATAGATGGTGGGGATTTTTGTGTGTTAGGATGGCTAGCTTTGTCCTCCAAAAGACGATCCAGTTTAGGTTGATGTATCGCCGGTAAATCGAACTGTGAGAGGACCGCGTTGAAACTCTCCGTGAGTTTCTCCGTGACTTTCTTCGTCACTTTCTCCGTGACTTTCTCCGTAATTTCATCGGTAAGCTTCTCTCGAATAGCTTGTGTCATATCTTTCATATCATGTGGTTGAGAGCGTGATTTTGTACCCACGGAGTAATCTTTAGAATACGCTTTTGTCACACCTAGACGAATACAACCTAAACCCCTCAAACATCCACTATGGTCCTTTCCCAAAGTATCATAAAGGGCATCTTTGTTGCCTTGGGGAGTGAACTCGCCGCTAACCTCTTTTTGCTTGAGCCCCATCTTTAAAGAAATTAACAACGGTAAGTTAAAAGAAAAAATTCAACATCATAAGCGGCAGCGGCAGGGGGGTGGGGCAAGCCTTGTGTGCGGGCCGGAGCGGGGGTGGGGGGGTGTGCGGTGTGCGGGGGTGGGGGTAGTGTGCGGCGGGTGGGGGGATGTGTGCGGGGGGGGGGGCTGTGCGGGGAGTGGGGGAGTGTGCGGGGTGGGGGGGCGGTGTGCGGGAGTGGGGGCGGTGTGCGGGGAGTGTGCGGTGGGGTGGGAGTGTGCGGGGTGGGGGCAGTGTGCGGGAGTGGGGGCGGTGTGCGGGCGGTGTGGGGAGTGCGGTGGGGCTGGGAGTGTGCGGGGGGGGGGCGGTGTGCGGGGGTGGGGGGAGTGTGCGGGGGTGGGGGCGGTGTGCGGGAGTGGGGGGCGGTGGGCAGGGGAGTGTGCATGTAACACCCCGATAATTCTCTTTTTCCCAGAAATACCTTTATAATACAAAACTTAGAGAATTACCCAAGTATTATCGCCCGTGTGATAACGTATCGGCTTATTCAGAATTTTGCAGCGGAAAACAACAAACTAAACTTTATAAATACACAAACAAGATTACTAAGAAATAACAATACAAACATTCCTAATCATGATCAACACATACAAACAAAGCACGTAATCAGCAAAGCTGAGTACTACATAACAATACATAAACAATCCTAATCATGATACTAAGAAATAATAAACAGGAATAAATAATAATTCAACAATATAACATTCTGCAGATAACTTCTACTGAACTAAACTTTAGTCACCTTTTATTATTTTAAATGGAATAGCTATTGGACCGAGTTGTCTAACTAAAAACCAGCCTTCACCTAGGAAGACGAAATACGGGCGCGACTCCGTATTCCATAATGACCTGCGATATCGAGGAACCTTTGAATAAAAAGAGGAACGGTGATCAATCCAATTCCCAGAAAAAGTCATGGCACGCTCACCATGTACCCCAACTCCTGATTGTCCAACTTCAGACGTGCACCAGTCTAAAGCTTATTACTATCCAGGTTACACTTTACGTGATTAACAATTTATTACTTGTCATGACACACATACAAGCAACACAGTATATAATTCAAACATTCACAACTGAACTTCTTTTATCTTAGGATTTAATAAGTGATCACACAACTTACAAACCAAGATTATTTTCTTTAATTCCAACCTTTCTTACTTTGTTTAACCTAGCCAACAATCAATCTAATTACCTTTCAAAGGCATAACTTGTCAACTTACCAAATAAGGCCCACAGTCTTCATAAAGTAGTGAAATACAAAAAGGGAACAATGATCAAACATGATCTACTACTAATAAATATATTAGTTTCCCCATGTGAATTAATAAATAAAGTTCCCAATCCAATTAACATGCTTGCATCAATATTCCATACAAACATGATATTCTACTCATAATCAGATATTATAATCAACATGTTTGCACACAGGCATAAAACATGCAAAATCCAACATAATAAATATCATACATGAACTCAACATAGTTCCTATACATGATACTACATAATTCTCCTTCATAAAATCATGATACTATCTCAATCATCACATAGGTATGTACGTACCTTGTGTAAACTAGTCGACTGGCCACTTTAGCCCCTTTAAAAATCTCCTATGGAATACTCTCCGCCTAAAAATCAAATATAACTAAAATCAATACTCTTAAATAAAAAGACAGCAACTTTAAAATATTTAAAATCCCCTTTAAACATATTCAAAAGTTGATTTTTCTATCAAAACTCCAATTACTTTTAATTCCTAGCATAGTACTACCATACTAGCAATTAAAATTCTTAAAACTCCCTAAATAAAATGCTTTCTGAAATTCCAGCAACTTATAAAATCATAAAACCTTCTTTAAACCCTCTTAAACATGCTTAAAATCACAAATTAAATCAATCTCATAGTATATAATATGCTACTATGGTTTTCTAATAATTAACACCCTAAAAATCCATGCTTTAATTATTAAAACTTCAATCTAACAATAATAAATAAATCTGAATTTTTATTCTTATAATATAATATATATACGAATCAAGAGTATTCATTAAAACAGTAAATTAACATTGATAATCATGATTAACATTAAAATAAAGCATAAAAACATAGTCTTTAATGGAAAACTTGAGGAAAAAGGAAAGAATTAAACCAACACAAAGAAGAATCAAGAACACGTCGGAAGTGGTGGCTCACGGCAGCAGCACAGTGCACGAACTTGCGATCTTGGAAAGTTTTGTGACGTTTCTTGGCGAAGAAGAAAGCGTTACTTGAGGAAGAAGAAAAGAAAAGCTTGAGAGGAAGAAAATTTGTGAAAGCCGTGAAAGAGAGAGAGAAAGTGGCGTGTGATTTGAGTGAGAGGAGAGAAAATAATTCTTGTGTAGGGTAAAATAATTGGGCTTAAGGTATTTATAGTTAGGGTTTCCTTTTGGGCTTAGGAAAAGGAGATTCAGTTTAAATAGAATTCGATGACAACTAGGATTGATAAATGAGGACTCCTAGCATCAATATAACTCCTCTTTCCTAATCTACTTAGAATTTGGGGTTCCTCAAGTCCATTAGACTTCTTTTCTAAATCAAATTCGTATTTCAAACCTTTTTCAAAGCATGCTTAATTAAAATATTTTCAACTTACTTAAATTCTTAAAATAATTTCATTTGACTTTTAAAATAGTCAACCTACTTAAATAATAAAAATCATTTGAACTAAATTATAAATATATAAATGCTAAAATATATTTATAAAATCCTTTAAAATTATGGGGGATTACAGTGCAGGGGTGGGGGCGGTGTGCGGGGAGTGTGCGGGTGTGGGGGGCGGTGTGCGAGCCGGTGTGTAGTGGGGTGGAAGTGTGCAAGGGGGGGTGTGCAGTGGGTGGGGGGATTGTTAGGGGTGTGGGCGTGTGGGGGGGGAGTGTACGGGCGTGGGGGGAGTGTGCGGGGGGGGGGATTGTTAGGGGTGTGTGGGCGGTGTGGGGGGGGAGGGGGCGGTGTGCGGGGGTTGGGGGAGTGTGCATGGGGGGTGGGGGATTGGTAGTGCATGTACTTACAACGACATTGGCTATCTTCAAGGTTCCCGGATCTGAAATGGTCATTTGATTGTTGATATCACGCCTATGCAAGGAGCACCACCAATCAGCGACACGATCAACTTTGACAGACGGCGCGACCTTAGAGCTAGAAGACGGCGTTGTGGTTGTATCGTTAGAAGGGTAAAATTTCTCGTCAATCCACAACTTTCTCGCGCTCGCATAAGTATGGGAATCCATATGATGGTAGTGCTTCCTCTGTCTTGCATTGAGTGAATGTTTCTCACGCTTAGCCTATAAATTCACATGGGCAATTAGAAAACACATGTAATTGTATTGAAAGTGATAGACCTGATCAAACACCGGGCCGGACCGGGTTCGGGCCGGGCCGCGCCAAAAAAAAAGTGCCCATCTTGCGGGCCGGGCGGGCCGGGCCCAAATCCGGGCTAAAAAATTGTGCCCAAAGCCCGGTATTTTGGGCCGGGCCGAGCGGGCTTTTGCGGGCCTAAACGGGCCGGGCCCAAATTTTAGGCTAAAAAGTGTTTTTTTGCTTGTCCAAAGCCCGCCCAAAAAAAAAAAAAAAATTTTGACCGGGCCGGCCCGGCCCCGCCGCGGCCCAAAAAAACTGCCCAAGCCCGCCCAAAAACCGGGCCGGGCCCGCGGGCCGGGCTGGAGTTGATCAGGTATAGAAAGTGAACATGCAAAGTCGAATATATATAGTTTAAAGTGCAATACTTACCACCATATCCGGCGTAGTATTTTGGGCAACAAATGCCTCCCAATCTTCTGGTTTTATATGTCCCCAAATCTGATGAGGCAAAGAATCCGGTTGAAATGTATCGTCCTGCTCTCCCCCTTCCTTTTCTGTTTCTTTTTCGGTCTCCTTGTCCGTCTCACCCTCATTTTGCTTTGATTTTTGAATTTCCTCCTCTTTATAGTCCTCTTTCTCCGTTTCGTGATCCACCCACTCACTAGTTTGCTTTTGAAAGCTCTAAATCTTTCGGCCACCGCGGATAGAAATGCCGCCTTTTTTTCCTCATTATGAGTAATATGGAACGTATTCTATAAAAACAAGAAACAAATAAAAAGTTACCCAAAATGTGTTTCAAATCATATAAGTGGAGTTTAATTGACTCTTATACTTATATATGTACCTATTGGGACTATATATGACCTAACATGCGGCTAAATGCAAAAAACTAAGTGAATTGGAGTGTAAAGGCCAAAATCGGCCCGAAATGGCCTTCATTTACCCAAAATGTGTTTCAAAGCATATAAGTGGAGTTTAATTGACTCTTATAGTTATATATGTACCTATTGGAACTATATATGACCTAACATGCCCCTAAATGCCGGAAATAAAAGTAATTCAGTTAAAAAATAAACTTACACAAGTGTCTTCCCATAATGATTTCTTCATTGCATCGGGCACATCTTTCCACCCCACCAAAATGCTCAGTTTGCGCACACATAACACTAAATGCTGCCCATACTTTTTACGCCATTGACCATAAGGTTGGCCCATATCATCATACTCGAGGGTCATAGGGGTGTTATAATTCAATCCCTTGGTCGCACCCGTTCCTTTCCGCTTCTTTGTTGCAACTTTACTTGGAGTTTTGGTACTAAGAACCTCTTTCCCCGCATTTTTTTGTGGCACAATGACGGATGAAGTACAAGGATAATCTTCCCTAGCATTGTTGTCAATGGGGGGAGCCTTATCGGCTATCTCCTCATTTATTTCACCCAAGTGAAGTTCCCTTTCACGCAAGCGCGTCTCCTCATCATGCGCTATGTCTTCCGGATCACCTTTATCGTTCTCCTTCTCCGCATCATACTCATCATCATCATCCAATGACTTATCATAATCATCATCGGTTTCTTCCTCCACAATCACATCATCTCTAACCATGTTTTGAAACTCCTGAAATTTTAAAAAACGATATTAGAAACGCGTAAGATTAAACAAACATATGATTAGAAACCCCCTGCACAGCCCCCACCCCCTGCACTCCCCCCACCCCTTGATTGCCCCCCTGCACATCCCCACCCTCGCTGCACATTCCCCCACCGAACCGCACACTCTCCCCCTGCCCACGCCCCCCCTTCACCGGCCCCCTTCATTGCCCCCGCACAGCCCCCCTTCACTCCCCCCGCCTGCCCAACTCCTTGACTGGCCCCCTTCACTTGCCCCCACCGCACACCCCCCTTCACTGCCCCCACTGCACTGCCCCCTTCACCGGCCCCCTTCACTGCCCCCCTTGCTCGCCCCACCACCCTCTGCACACTCCCCCCGCACTGGCCCCCTTCACTTGCCCCCCGCACGCCCCCTTCACTGCCCCCGCACAGCCCCTTAATCGCCCCCCGCACGGCCCAACTCCTTCATTGGCCCCCTTCACTTGCCCCCGCACCGGCCCCCTGCACGCCCCCTTCACTGCCCTCCCTTGCACAGCCCCACCCTCACTGCACACTCCCCCCCCCCTGCACCGCCCCCTTCACTCCCCCCATTGACTTCCCCCTCCCCGCACCCCCTCCTCCCGCACACTCCCCCGCCCCCACTCCCCCCTGCCCACTCCCCCGAACCGCACTGCCCCCTTCACTGCCCCACCCCCCTTCACAGCCCCCTTCACTGTCCCACCCCGCTTGCACAGCACCCCTTGCACATTCCCCCCCCAAAAACAATCCATAATTACACCCTAAACGACATTCATCTACCCAATTCGGTTTTCAAATCATGTGACCCGACTTTAAGTGACTCTAATAGGCCCGAAATGACATTCACTTACCCAAAATGGGTTTCAATACATGTGAAGCGAGTTTAGTTGATTGTAATACATATATATACACTAATAAGAACTATACATGACCTAACATGCGGCTAAAAGCGAGAAATTAAGTTAATTGAGGTTGAAAAGCCGAATTGGCCCGAAATGACATTCACTTACCCAAAATGGGTTTCAATACATGTGAAGCGAGTTTAGTTGATTGTAATACATATATATATACACTAATAAGAACTATACATGACCTAACATGCGGCTAAAAGCAAGAAATTAAGTTAATTAAGGTTGAAAAGCCGAAATTGGCCTGAAATGATATTCACTTACCCAAAATGGGTTTCAATACATGTGAAGCGAGTTTAGTTGATTGTAATACATATATATATACTAATAAGAACTATACATGACCTAACATACGGCTAAAAGCGAGAAATTAAGTTAATTGAGGTTGAAAAGCCGAAATTGGCCCGAAATGACATTCACTTACCCAAAATGGGTTTCAATACATGTGAAGCGAGTTTAGTTGATTGTAATACATATATATATACACTAATAAGAACTATACATGACCTAACATGCGGCTAAAAGCGAGAAATTAAGTTAATTGAGGTTGAAAAGCCGAAATTGGCCCGAAATGACATTCACTTACCCAAAATGGGTTTCAATACATGTGAAGCGAGTTTAGTTGATTGTAATACATATATATACAGTAATAAGAACTATACATGACACTACATGCGGTTAAAAGTGAAAAATAAAGTAAAATGACATTGCAAAGCCGAAAGCCGGAATTGGAACCAAATAAGTCGAGCCTATTGTTTACTTTTGCCACCTTCATTTGAAGTATCAACCATTATCCCTTCCCCGTGATCTGCACGCTTGTAACTTGTCGCTAACTCCGCATCAGTGACATCGGAGTTGGGAATGGTGAAAGGCGGGGTGTCTTCAAATGCATCATACTCCTCCTCATCCTCAACATCACCAACTCCGAGTATACTTCTTTTTCCCGGAACAACAATTGACCACTTGTTATCAGAAGGGTCAGTTACGTAGAATACTTGCTTATCTCAATTCAACGATAAATATATACACATTTGCACACATATATATATATAAACCAATTTACTATGAAAGAAAGTTAAATATGAGTGATAACATACCAATATCAAGGTTGTGAATAGGGAAATCGAGCTCAACAATCCGTCCCTAGCTAGCTTCAATAATCAACAACAAAGTTTAAAAGTTAACATTAGTATAAATTAGCAATTCAAACAAAACTAAACTAAACTAAGCTAAACTAAACTAAATATCTAAACCAATAATCAACAACAACGTTTAAAGTTCAAACCTAACTAGTTAGTAAGTACTACAATTACCACCACCACAACAACAACAACAACAACAACAACAACAACAACAACATCAACAACAACAACAACAATAGCTACTACCAACAACAACCACAAAAATAGCAACCACAACAAACCCTAGTTTTTTTAACCTAAAAATCAAACTAACTACTTTAAATAAAATAATTAACTCAAATCAATCAAATTTACACCCTTTAACTATTATACAACCTAATTTAATTAACAACTATTCATAAAAGAACAATTAATTATAAACTTGAACCTTCAAATATGAGAAGGAATGGTGGAGGTAGAGGTAGAGAAGGAATGTAGGTACCTAAGAAGAGGTAGAGAAGGAATGTAGGTGTTTAGGAACGGTGGAGTTGCGGCGGTGGTGGTGCAGCCACGGAGGAGGACGCATGTGCAACCACGGAGGAGGACGCAGGTGGGGTTTGTGGTTGAAACCCACCGAATTGGAGAGGAGGACGCAGCAGCTGGTGGTCGTCGGGGTTAGGGGAAGGTGGAACCCAGTGGTGGCAGTGGTGGTGGAACCTAGTGGTGGCAGTGGGGTCGGGGGAAGGTGGAACCTTGCGTGAATTGGAGGGACTGAGGGAGTCGTTTTTTTTGAAAGGAAGGACGAATTGAAGGAGGAAGTTAACAGTGATGAGAGGGAATTTGACGCGAAAAAAAAAAAATAAAAAAACCGCTGCGGTTCATAAAACCGCAACGGTTAATACAGAACTGCAACGGTTAACTGTTAACCGTTGCGGTTTTATGATAACCGCAGCGGTTTGTTAGGCCAAATTTGCCACCCAAATTTTCGACGATTTACCGCTGCGGTTCTCTTAAGGACCGCAACGGTTTTGTTGTGACATATAGCGTTTTTTTCCACTAATGCTAGTATAGGGAAAGCTGGTGGTCTTTGTTTGTGTTGGAGAGAGGAAATTAATTTCACTCTTATTTCTTTCTCTCAAAATCATATATGTGGTCATATTGATGATAATGAGAAGAGTATGAGATTTGTCGGTATTTATGGTTGCCAAAAGAGGAAGATAATTACAAGACTTGGAATTTAGTTCGACATCTTTTTGAAGGCTCTGACCGTCCGATTATTTTTGGTGAGGATTTTAATGAGATTTTGTATTTGAATGAGAAAGAAGGAGGTATTGATAGGAGAAGGCCGAACATGTGATCTTGGCTATTCTGGCTCATGATATACTTGGGAGAGAGGTAACAATGTTACTACTAGAATCCGTGAATGTTTGGACAGATTCCTTTGCTCTCCTTCTTTGTCAGATATCTTCCCTGACACTTATTTTGATCATTTACTTAGATATAAATCCGACCATACTGCAATTGTTACTTGATGTCGTACTTACAAGCCAAGCAGGAAAAAGAATAGGGGTTTCTGTTTTGAAACTAGTTGGCTGCTGGATGGTACGTGTGAAGCTTTTGCTCGCTGTATGGGAGTTTTTATTTCGCCTACGCGGTGTGAGCGCGTATTAGATTTGACTACTCCACTGTTAAGGTTTTATTGAAAATTGTTTTGTTTTCAAAGAAGTCGCCAACAATTCTTTTTAGGAAGAATCATAAACCTAACTGGATATGGGAAAACCGTAGGGACAAATTATCCAATGTAGATTTCCCCTTCCTTACTCCATAGATGGTCAAATGAACCAAAGATTGAGTTCGGGGGTGAGGGTACGAATATAGTCCTAATGAACCACATTCGCCCAAAGTTGGCCTCTACTAAATATCGATTCATTACAGATTTTATGCCAAAGAATAATCATATAATATTTTAGGAAAATTTCCTGAGGTTTGGCTTAATTCTCAAAATACCCTTATGCTATGTTTGGATGGCAAGATTTCATTTCAAATTCTGAATTTGGATGAAATCTATTGTTTGGATGGCATGGAATTTGAAATTATGGAATATGTCCAAATTCTTATCAAAAGCCTATATTAGTAGAATTTGAAATTCAAGCTATTACCATGTCTTTTGAAATTCTCTCCTCATACATATCCAACTCCATGAGTATCTATATCCCAACTTCACTCATTTCTCTCTCATTTACTAAACCCACACTTTTTCTCTCTCCTCTATCAAACCCCCTTTACAAAACAGTGATTAGGAATTGAAATACAAACTTTAAATTCCACATTTCAATTCCATTATTTGAAATGAAATACAAGTTTCCAAACACTACCTTATTGAATTTTGAAGTTCAAGTTTAAGTTTCAAGGGTACCTTAGGAAATTAATGCACTTGAATTTCGGTGTATGATAAGGGTATTTTGAACCCAAACACAAAGTTCAGGGGTATTTGAGGAATTCCCCAAATGTGAGGGGTAATTTGAGAATTATGTCAAACCTCAGGGGTACTTGAGGAAATTTTCCAATATTTTAAACACCCTAAAAATATTTAGTCTAAGTAGGTTCAGGAAACACATAAAAAGACTAATTTTAGTGACATGTTATTAGGCAATCAATATTACGAGGAACCTAGCAGATTGTCCAAATTAATCTGATTAATATTAGAACAGTTCTTTAGGTCTTTGATTAACAAAAATAACATGCGGGGGATAAAAGCAATAATTCAGGGACAATCATATAATATGAACAGAGTGATCAGGCAAGCATATAATAATATATAAAAATAAATAAAAAAGAAGAAAAAGGTTTAGAATATACAGTAGGACGATTTTATATTAAAGATCTACATCATGAAATAAATGGTTAGTAACTTCAATATAAAGATAATTTATTTAAGGACCCTCAGGATTATACCGTGGCTTGGGTCTGCAAGATTGACAACCTTCGGGACGAGCAATCGTGAAGCCTGAAAATCTGAATGTCTGATTGTATGAGTTTTTGTAGGGAAGTTTTGTAGTTTGTAGAGAGATTCGTAAATTATTCGTCGAGTTCGAAGTGTGTTAATATGAAAAATCCGTTCTTAAATCTGTACGAAAATCAGATCTATTTATAGGGAAAACGGCACTGCGCCTGGCGCAGCTGACGTGTCAAGCGCATGACGCGGCATGACCAGTAAAAAGCGTACACGTGGTACGCGCTTTTGAAAAAGATAAGAAAGAAAAGCCGCGTCTCACGCAGAGAGGTGCGCTTGGCGCAAGACTCTACATGAAACATAAGTCTATGTGGCATTTTTTTGCGCTTGGCGCAGGCCTACGTGGCACATACGTGGCAGGACATGTGCGCTCAGCACAGTCAGCTGCGCTCAGCGCACTGCCTTGTTCTTGACACGTTTTGATAGTTTCCTGATAAAAACGCGTTTTAAAGATTTTCTTTTATCTTTTAACTCCGGAAATCTGATTTTACGGGATAAAATCCAATTATGAAAATATAAAAATATCTTTTGAAATATTTATTTATTAAAATAAAATAATTAATTGTTATTAAACAATTGATTGGGCTTTTCAAAGGATTGGGCTCAAAATACAATTAATTATCATGAATAATTAGTTGGGCTTTAAAATAGGACTTTAACGCTTTTCGAAATGGTTTTGAATGACTTTTCATACTGCTTTTCCTTTGGATGAGACCAATTAAGACCACGGTATGTTTCATCATCGGATCCTTAAATGGGGAGACACGATTATGTACCTACAGAATCCTCCACTTTGACTGAGGTTCAGGAAACCGAAAGTAAAAGTATACGGTGTCGGAACAAAGAACGATTCTAAGCGCTCTGCAGTTTAGAACTGATCTATAGATGTCGGTCTTTGCAAAACAAAGTTAGTATGCTGGACAATAACTACAAGCAACCTGATTACCTGCAGAAGAAGATGTTAGCAAATAGGTGCAAACAACTCAGACAAAGCACATAGTGATGTAATAATGCAAACTTAGACTCTCTAAGGATGCATGAGATGCTATGCAAGGATTAAGGTTATGCAAAGCTAAGGGATGACACGTCATGCAAGGTCAGTGTTATGCAATACTAGAATGTATGCAATGCAATAAGGTCAGGGTTTTGCAAGGCTGCAATGCAAGGTTGGGATTTTGCAAGGCTAGAAGATGTGTAGAATGATTAGAAATAGATAGAATGATTTTCGAAAACGGTTTTTTAGTAGATAATCGGGGTCCGTAAACGAGGTCCACAGATTACAACTTTCCGGGAGTTTGATTTGAATCGGAGGAACCACCACACATAGGAAGCCCCCACTTTGGGTGAACATACCTTGAATTAGGCTTGAGCCTTAATTGAAATGTACTTTATCTGATATTGAAATGTAGTTGATTTGTCTTGAACGTTGAAAGTTGTCATTGTGGATTCTTGTTTGGGAAGCTGATTAGGCAAAGTCAAATGTCGCCTGAAACCATGGAATTGTCGGAGAGTCCTTCAGGGACAAGGAGAGTTTGGATTGAAAAAATATAAAAGGTTAAAATTTGTGACTCAAATAAATGTAGATGGGTAAAGGCTTTAACGAGGCTAGGTTCAGACTCGAGTCTATGTCGGGATCTAGAATGAATATGCTTCCGAATTCTAGAAAGTCAAATCATTAGACCTTGACTAATTTTATTTTGGCGGTCGAACCTCAAGATGAGGATTCCTACGTATCCTTGCAGAATATACATGATCTGATTTCTTTTTGTTTAATTTTTTTTTTGTGCCCTAACTTTTGCTAGGTCGCCCTTTCGGGTTTTCAACCTAGCGGGCTTGGACATACATTGAAAAAGGATTAGGGTTGATGAAATGTTGAAAGGTTTAAGTCTTGAAGGTTCAATTGGTTGGGCTAAGGTGAGGATCATGGATTTGGATTATACGAGTTGAGTTTTGATGGATTGAAGGATTTTGAATGAGGGTAGAACTTGTGTGCAAGCCCCCTAGCTTGATTTTTTTATTTATTTGCCTTTGGCTTTTTTTTTTTGTACTTTGATCTTTTTTTCACTTCACTTTTATTTTTGCCTGGCATTGACTTTTTTATTTTTTTAGTAGTTTGCACACAAGTTATTGGATTTGGGTATTGGAAGGTTTGAATGCTATTTGTGGAGCTTTAAGTAATGGAGGGATTATTTGGCTAAGTATCATGGAGATGATGGTTTAAAGGATTTTATTTTGGCTAGCATAGAGATGGCATATGAAAGTTACTGGAAGGGAGAGGGGAATAACTCCTGATCCAAAGTATGTCCATTTTTTCATTTTTGTATTTTTTTATTTCAGATCTCTTTTATTATTATTAGTCAAAGTCATTAGGGATAATTTGATTTAAGTTTATCATTGAATTAGAAGCATAAATAAAATGATGGAAGGCCAATGAAAATGAAAATGCAATTATTTTATTAATTGAAAATGAATGAAACAAGGCTTATTACAGTTTAAAACCTAAATGACATAGACTCGACAGGAAAGGAAACAAAGGAGCTAGAGGAGGGACTCTCCGACTCAACCTAGAAAACTAATGCTAAATGACTAAGCTCCCTGCATTATTTAGGCATTTCCCAAGGGGTTGCCACTATTGCTGACTTTTGCTGCGGGCGGAATTGGCAATCTACCGTCTTCAACCATGTCCTGCAGATGATGCTTCAAAGTCCAGCATTGTGATGTCATATGCCCAATTCCTTGATGGTACTTGCAGTAGGAATTAGGATTCCATCGACTGGATCTCTTCTCAAGAGCAGGGTCCGGAGTAGGGCCAAGAGGCTGAAGTGCTCCCTTTGCATGAAGCCTAGTGAAGGCTTCTTCTAGAGACATGCCTAAAGGAGTGAATGTCCTTTGAAGTCCTTGATAACTTCTCTTGTCAGTAGTTAGGGCGTTTATGTCGCTGCTTTTAGAGGTAGAAGGGTTATTATTACTCTTCTTGAAAGAGTTGTTGTTGTTAGAACCCTTGTTCTTGTTAGCATGTACCTCTTCTTCACTTAGAAGGCCTACCTTATAGAGCTTCGTGAAATACTCTATGGGTTGGAACTTAATATGATCCCCATACTTGGGTTGCAAGTTACAGATCACCAATCAGACTTGATCCTCTTGGGATGACCTGTTAGTCATTTGTGCAGCCTTTTCCCTCCATCTGTTAAGGAAGGTGACAAAATCTTCGTTGGAATTTTGCTTAGTTCCAACTCATGAAGGCCAATGGAAAGCTGAGTATTGTAGATGTATTATTTGTGGGACTCTTCTATGATGTAGTCCCAGTCATTCAGCTTGGCTTTATTTAGTGATCTGAACCACTTGGATGGATGTGCATCTAAGTTTAAAGAAAACACATAAGCAAACAGGTCATTGCTCATGCCCTTGAGAGCCATAGAGATGGCGAAAGCTCTCAAGTGGTCATCTGGGTCTTCGACCCCCTTGAATTTTGGGAATTAACCCAATGTTACCTTTTTAGGGAGTTTTTCCGTCAGTTCAGGATCAATAATGTCATGGCCATGAGCCTGACCCTCGAGCGCAGGAATTGATTGGATCAATTGCTCGAGTTTTTCAAACCTCAAATCTGTGTTGGTCTTGATTGGTTATGGAGTGTCGCCTTGCTCTTCCTATTCAGTTAGCTTCTCCCTCAGTGCCTTAATCTCTTTGTCTTGGTCCTCAAGACGTGAGTTCATCAGTTGAAGTTGGGCCATAATGGCATTGAGCTGTTCATTAGTGTCCCCCATTTCAGAATATGATTCAGAAGAGTCGGAGGATTCGTCTGAAAATGTAAGGATGCGTTTAACGAGTCTAGGAGTAGGTTGACCTTGTATCCTCTCTGTCGGGCGTTTCCAAGTTATAATCTCACGATCTGTCCTGAACAGAAATCGAATGGACCCCGTAAATTTTTAGAAATGATGCTTCCGAAATGAGAAATGGAAATGAGGGATGGAGAGATGGAAATGGAAGTGAGAGATGAGAATTGAAGATGAAAGTGGAAATGGGGATGAAAATGGAAGGCGAAATGGAAACTGGAAATGATTAGAAATGGGTATGATTATGGTCATGATGGTGACATGGGCCTAACTAATGCAGATGCAAAGGACTGGACTGGACTAGACTAGACTATGCAACCAGACTGGACTAGACTTGGTAAATAGACTAGGCTCAAAAGGATTGTTTATGCTAGCTTCGCTAGGCTTAGGAAGGAATTGGCTTCGCCAGACTTGATGATTTGGTATTGCTATAAGATAAGAGTAGCTTCGCTAAACTCGGAGGGTGCCTTTATGGTCTTAGGGGTGACTAGCTTCACTAGATCAATGGGTGCCGTTATGGTCTTACGGGTGACTAGCTTAGCTAAGTCAAAGGATGCCGTTATGGTCTCACAGGGATGACTAGCTTAACTAAGTCAAAGGGGTGCCGTTATGATCTAATAGGGATGACTAGCTTAGCTAAGTCAAAGGGGTGCCGTTATGGTATTACAGGGGTGACTAGCTTAGCTAAGTCAAAGGGGTGTCGTTATGGTCTTACAGGGGTGCTAGCTTCGCTAGGCTTAATAGTTTAGACTTCGTCCTACATGGGTTTGGAATTGGACTAGATTGACTTTGGAAATGAGTTGGGCCTTATGTGGACCTAATTATGGACTTAGTCCTATATTGGTTTGAAGTTCGACTTGAAAATGCATGTGGGCGTGATATTGGATTGGAATAGAGTTGGACTGGGATTGACATAGACTAGAGTTCACATAAGGATGCAAATGGGCCTATGTTTTGACAGGAGCTAGACTTATATGGGCCTAAGATGGACTCTAATACTAGCGGGCCTAATATGAATGCATGGACTCGAATTAGATGGACCGTATATGAATGCAAAATGGACTCTAATGCATATCGGCCTAAAATGAATGCAAGTGAATTGGGTCGATTGGATTGAATTGGATTGAAGGTGTTTGGAATGGGCTTAGAATTTTCGAAATTCATTTTTGAAAGGAACACCTTGTTTTATCCTTTGTTAGGAAAAGATGATGGATTGATTTGAAAAATATTTTTTTGAAATGTCGTGGTATGATGATGATTAGTAAATGTTTTCGAAAAAGGTAGAATATAATATGGTGTAGGACTGATTTTGAAAAATGTAAGTTTTCTTTTGTAATTGGTGAATATTATAAGGTAGGATTGACAGGGGTAGCAGGGATGAAATGGGAAGAGCTAGATATGCAAGACAACTCTAACTTTGACCACTTTAGATGCACTTTCTAGGACAGACTCGACCTTGAATGAAAAGACTGACCCTCTTTTTTTTTAATATGATATGATGCAAACTTGTTATCTTAGACTCGAACAAAGGTCAAACGACCAATAATCATGGGACGAATAGACTGCATGCCACGCAACTGATGCGCACGGCGCGCAGTCTATGCGTCTGGCGCAGGAGCGGTGCGCCAGGCGTAAATTAATGCGTTTGGCGCAATGCTCTGCGGCACGCGTATTGATTAATTGACCAAGGTTCAGGCGAAAAACGACGATTTGTTTTAGACGCGAATTGCAATAATTTCGGGCACAAAGCATATTAGTAGGCAAAAATTCCAATCACACATAAATGTCAGGTAACATGGATGCAAAAGTTCTCAACCTAAAGTCCAGTTCTACATTCAACTATTGGTCAGGTTTAGTTTAAGGTTGAAAGGGTCCATGACTAAGAGATTCATCCCACGCTTCGTAACCCTACTTAAAGAGGTGGCCACGTGTAAGACGCACTCCAGTTCTCAAGTTAGGAACAAGAGAACAATGCCATGGTTGGGTAGGTTTGCTTATGACTAAGATCCAACACTATCGCTTAGGAAGCTTTTTGGAAGGACAAAGCGCAAACCCCCCGGGGGTGACCTCACACATAGAACATGTGCTAATGAGGCAAGGTAGATTGTCTTTATGGTGGCTGAACAATAGCCATGCATATGCAAAACTGTATATTATTCTAAGGCATAAAAATAAGAATGAATCGTATTTTTCAAGTTTCAACCACTCATTTAATTTTTTTTTTTTAAATCCTCCCCAGTGGAGTCCCCAAATTGTAGGGTTGTTTTTATTTCGCCTGCGCGGTGTGAGCGCGTATTAGATTTGACTACCCCACTGTTAAGGTTTTATTGAAAATTGTTTTGTTTTGAAAGAAGTCGCCAACAGTTCTCTTTAGGAAGAATCATAAACCTAATTGGATATGGGAAAACCATAGGGAAAAATTATCCAATGTAGATTACCCCGTCCTGACTCCATAGATGGTCAAATGAACCAAAGATTGAGTTCGGGGGTGAGGGTACGAATATAGTCATAATGAACCACGTTCGCCTAAGCTAAATATCGATTCATTACAGATTTTATGCCAAAGAATAATCATATAATTTAAACACCCTAAAAATATTTAGTCTAAGTAGGTTCAGCAAACACATAAAAAGACTAATTTTAGTGACATGTTATTAAGCAATCAATATTACAGGGAACCTAGCAGATTGTCCAAATTAATTTGATAAATATTATAACAGTTCTTTAGGTCTTTGATTAACAAAAATAACATGCGGGGGATAAAAGCAATAATGCAGGGAACAATAATATAATATGAACAGAGTGATCAGGGAAGCATATAATAATATATAAAAGTAAAAAAAAAAAGAAGAAAAAGGTTTAGAATATACAGTAGGACGATTTTATATCAAAGATCTACATCATGAAATAAATGGTTAGTAACTTCAATATAAAAATAATTTATTTAAGGACCCTCAGGATTATACCGTGGCTTGGGTCTGCAAGATTGACAACCTTCGGGACGAGCAATCGTGAAGCCTGAAAATCTGAATGTCTGAAAGTATGTAGATTACATGTGTTTTGTGTTTGAAAGTATGAGCTTTTGTAAGGAAGTTTTGTAGTTTGTAGAGAGATTCGTAAAGTGTTCGTCGAGTTCGAAGTGTGTTAATATGAAAAATCCGTTCTTAAATCTGTACGGAAATCAGGCCTATTTATAGGGAAAACGGCACTGCACCTCATGCACCAGCTGCGCCTGGCGCAGCTGACGTGTCAAGCGCATGATGCGGCATGACCAATAAAAAGCGTACACGTGGTACGCGCTTTTGAAAAAGATAAGAAAGAAAAGCTGCGACTCACGTAGAGAGGTGCGCTTGGCGCAAGACTCAACATGAAACATAAGTCTATGTGGCATTTTTGTGCGCTTGGCGCAGGCTTACGTGGCAAATATGTGGCAGGACACGTGCGCTCAGCACAGTCAGCTGCGCTCAGCGCACTGCCTTGTTTTTGACGCATTTTGATTGTTTTTTGATAAAAACGCGTTTTAAAGATTTTCTTTTATCTTTTAACTCCGGAAATCTAATTTTACGGGATAAAATCCAATTATGAAAATATTATTAAATAATAAATAATAAATAAAAAATAAATAATAATAATAATAATAATAATCATAATAATAATAAATAACAACTAGAAAAAATATTAAATAATAAATAATTAATAATGATAAATAATAATAATAATAAATAAATAAATAATAAATAATTAAAATTAAAATAAACTAAAAGTAAATTTAAAAATAAATAAATAAATAAATAATAATAAATAATAATAATAATAATAGTAGTAAATAATAATGAATAAATTATAAAAAAGTAAATAATAAAAAAAATAAAAATAAAATAAAAAAAAATAAATAAATAAATAAATAAATAAATAATAATAATAATAATAATAATAATAATAATAATAATAATAATAATAATAATAATAATAATAAGAATAAATAATAAATAATAATATTAATAGTAAATAATAAAGAATAAATAATAAATAATAATATTATTAATATAATAATACAAATATTATTAATATAATAATAAAAAAAATAATAAAAATAAATAATAATAATAATAATAATAATAAATAATAATAATAATAAATAATAAAAAGTAAATAATAATAATAAAATAATAAATAATAAATAATAAAAACTAAATAATAAATAATAAATAATAAATAATGATAATAATAATAATAATTAACAATAATAAATAGTAAATAATAAATCATAAATAGTAAATAATAATAAATAATAGTAAATAATAAATAATAAATAATAATTGATAATAATAATAATAATAATAATAATAATAATTTCTATTCAGTTAATTTAATTTAATTTCTGTTCAGTTAATTAGATTTCAGCTCAGTTAATTTTATTAAATTTAATTTAATTTAATTTCAATTGTTTTCAATTCAGTTAATTTAATTTCAGTACAGTTAATTTAATTTAATTTAATTTAATTTCAGTACAGTTATTTTAATTTAATTTAATTTCAGACAAAATAAGCTCAAAAGAACAAGGCCTACATGAAACAGAAGTCTATGTGGCATTTATGTGCGCTTGGCGCAGGCTGTATGCTAGACGCAGGGCTACATGGCAAATACGTGGCAGGACACGTGCACTCAGCGCAGGTCTGTGCGCTCTGGACAGTCAGCCGCGCTCAGCGCACCGCCTTGTTTTTGACATGTTTTGTTAGTTTTTTGATAAAAATGCGTTTTGAAGATTTTCTTTTATCTTTTAACTCCGGAAATCTGATTTTACCAGATAAAATCCGATTATGAAAATATAAAAAATATATTTTGAAAATATTTATTGATTAAAATAAAACAATTAATTATTATTAAACAATTAATTGGTCCTTTTAAAGGATTGGGCTCAAAATACAATTAATTATTATGAATAATTAATTGGGCTATATTAATAGGACTTTAACACTTTTCAAAATGGTTTTGAATGGCTTTTCAGACTGCTCTGCCCTTGGATCGAACCAATTAAGACCACGGTATGTTTAATCATCGGATCCTTAAATGGGGAGACACGATTATGTGTCAACAATCACCAGGTGTGGGAGGGCTCTGCTGGGTGCCGTATTTGTTAGCGTATTGAGATGATTGGTTTCGAACCAAAGGGGTGGAGTAGGGAAAATTTTGGGAAGTTGGGTGATCAAATAAATAAGGTGGAAAAAAGCTCCTTGCAGCTCAACAACTTCCTATTTCAGATGAGTCTTGTCTGGAGTGTGCTGAACTTGAGAAAACTCTTGATGATCTTCATGAGAAACAAGAGGCCTACTGGTACCTTCGGTCTCGGCCCTTGGGTGTCTGAAGTTCCAGATGGTGACAGAAACACAAAAATATTTTCACCATGAGGCTTCTGAACGAAGGAAAAGAAATTACGTTGCTGACTTGTATAATAGTATTGGTGTTTGGAAAGGTGATGAGGAGTCGATTTGAATGCATTTTTGGAGATTATTTTAGGAGTATTATTACCTCGGCTTGTCCCTCTAAGTCGAATTTACAGGCGGTTTTACACAACATGTTAGTCCAGTGGTGTCTTATGCCTGTAACCAGCAGTTACTCAGGCCTTTTACCAAAGATGAAATTTATGCAGCTCTCCAGTAAATGCATCCTTGTAAGGCTCCAGGCCCCAATGGTATACATGCTATCTTTTATCAGTGTTTTTGGCATATAATTGGTGATGATGTCATAGATTTTGTATGTAGTATTCTGCATGGTTTTTCTTCTCCTAGCTGTATTAATAACAATAATATAGCCTTGATACCTAAAGTCAAAAATCCCACTGTTGCTGCTGAATTTCGCCCCATTGCTCTCTGTAACGTGCTTTATAAGTTGATCTCTAAATCTCTTGTTATCAGACTTAAAAAGTTTATCCCTGCTATTGCAACGTAAAATCATAGTGCTTTTGTTCCGGGTCGACTTATAATTGATAATGCTCTTATAGCGATGGAAATTTTCCATTCCATGAAGCACATAAATAAAAGTTGTCGTGGTACTGTTGCTATGAAGTTTGATATGAGCAAAGCTTATGACAGGGTGGAGTGGGGATTTCTTAGGAAGTTTCTGTTGACAATGGGATTTGATGGGAGATGGGTGAATTAGTCATGAGTTGTGTATCATAGGTGTCTTATTCCTTCATTATTAATAGAGGAGTGTGTGGTTCAGTTACTCCTAATAGAGGTCTCCGTCAAGGTATTCTCAACCAAAATGAATTAGTATCCGGGCAGAAAATTAATTATGAAAAATCGAAAGTCTCTTTTAGCAGGGGAGTGACTACTGAACAAACAGAAGAGTTGATGGGAATTCGTAAGATACGACAGGTGGAGAAACATGAGAAATACCTTGGTATCCCCTCTATGGAAGATAAAAAATTGTTAAGGAGAAAATAGAATTTGGAAGAAACTCCAAGGTTGGAAGGAAAAATTGTTATCTAGAGCTGGGAAAGAAGTTCTCCTAAAATCAGTAATCCAAGCCATCCCTACTTATATCATGGGTTGTGTACAAGATTCCAAATTCAGTGATTCAAAAGATTCATGCTGCTATGGCTCGTTTTTGGTGGGGAGTTCTGATTCTCGTCGGTTGGAAAAGTTGAGACTCGTTGTGCTTTCTAAAATGTCTAGAGGGTCTCAGTTTCAAAGATTTGGTTGTCTTTAATGATGCCCTCCTTAGGCATCAAGCTTGGCGCTTCATCCGTGAACCAAACTCTCTTTCTCGCCGAGTCATGAAAGCAAAGTATATTCAGAGGTGTGATTTTCTTGATGCACCTCTTGGCTTTTCTTGTAGCTACTCATGGAAGAGTATATGAAGCTCAAAGGCTCTTGTTAAAGAAGGTATTATATGGAGAGTTGGTGATGGGAAGCAAATAAAATTTTGGGATGATCCTTGGGTTGGTGATGAGGAGGGACGGTTTATTACTAGTCCACATTGTGATGGTATTTTGCAGGTGAGTGATTTGATAAAGACCCAGAGCTGAGAGTGGGACATTGATCTCATTGAAACAAGCTTCAACGAACTTGATGTGAGGGATATTCTTGCAATCCCTTTGAGTTTGGGTACTCTATGGATGAATTAACATGGGGTCTGACAAAAATGGCCTTTACTCTGTTTTTACTGCATATATGCTTGGGAAAGGATGCAATCTCGATCTTTTTCATCAAGCATGGGTTATGATTTGGGGTATGGATACGTGCCCAAAGGTTCGACATTTTATGTGGCGATTGTGCGCCCAAATGCTTCCCACGCGTGCTCTGTTCCCATGGGGCTGTGGGGCGCCTGAATCTGTAGCCAACACAATTTTCGAGTGCCTGCGTCTGGTGAACCTTTGGCGAGAGAGTGGTTGTGTAGCCATGTGTGGAGGTGTCTCAAATCTGCCTATGTGTGATTTGTGAAGTGTTCGAAAACTGCAATAACATGGATAAAAAAAGTACTCATAAAAGGTGTATTTTTGGCTTGATGTATTTGGGGTGAGAGGAATAAGATGGTATTCCAAGGCACTTGGGCTCCTCATCATGTGCTTTTAGCCCGTGTCAACAGGTTAGTGGAGGAGTACAACAATTTGAACACGACAGCAAAGGCTCTAGATAACTCGAAGAAGTGGGTGGCTCCGCCCACAGGTATGGTGAAGAAAAATGCTAATACTTCTCTCGAAGTGGATGGATGAGTGGGTATGGGAGTTGTGGCTCGTGATGATGTTGGAGCTGTGTTGTTTGCAGCGACTAGGCGGACAAAGGCTTTCTAGAGTCCGGAAATAGCGGAAGCAAAAGCGGTTGAAATGGCGGTGAGGTTGGACAAGCAATATGCATGGGTACAACCGTACAAGGATGTCATTCTTGAATCAGATTGCCAAATTGTGATCAAGCGCTTATCGAAGAGTGCTACTTATCTCTCGGATCTTGATTCCATCCTTCATGATGTTCTTTCCTCTTGTACTTCTTTTTCTTCTATATGTTGGTCTCTGTAGACACATAATCGTGTCTCCCCATTTAAGGGTCCAATGATGAAACGTACATCGGTCTAAATTGGTCCGACCCAAGGGTAAAGCAGTCCGAAGAGCTAAAATTATTTTAAGTGCAAAAGCGTATTTTAATGATCCAATATCGTATTTTAAGCCCAACTATTTGAAATGCCCATTTAATTATTCATTAATAATTAATTGTTTTATTTTAATAAATAAATATTTTTTAAAGATATTTTTATAGTTAATTTCGGATTTTATCCCATAAAATCAGATTTCCGGAGTTAAAAGATAAAATAAAATCTTTAAAATGCGTTTTATAAAAAAAGTTGTCAAAACGTGTCAAAATCAAGGCGGTGCGCTTAGCGCACCAACGAGCACCTAGCGCACTGTCCTGCGCCCAGCGCACATGCCTGGCACGTGGATCTGTGTATCACACAACGTCCTACGCCTGGCGCACACTCTGTGCAACACGCAACCTGTCTCTTCTATCATTTTCAAAAGCGCGTACCACGTGTACGCATTTTATTAGTCATGCCGCGTCAGGCGCACCAATGTGCGCCTGACACGTGTGATTGTGCGTCACACTGCCACTTGTGCCTGGCGCAGTTTGCGCGTGAAGCGCAATTTCCTTTTCCCTATAAATACTCTTCAATGTTCCGAATTAAAATATGGTTTTTCATACACTGAATACTCGCCTTTTATATACTTCGACTATACACTTTACGAAATCTACCTACGAAAACCTCTCTACAAAACTCATACTTTTCAAAACAACACACATACAAACACATTCAAATCTACGTACTTTCATACAAGTTCAAATTTTCAGGCTTCACGATTGCTCGTCCCGAAGGTTGTCAATCTCTTAGACCCGAGCCACGGTATAATCCTGATGGTCCTTGAATAAACTATTTTTATATTGAAGTTACTAACTATTTCTTTCCTGATGTAGATCTTTAATATAAAAGCGCTCTTTTGTACATTCTAATCCTCTTTCTTTTTTATTTATTTTTATATATAATTATATGGTTGTCTGATTGTCCTGCTTATCTTTTTATTACCCACATTTTATTTTTGTTAATCAAAGACCTAAAGAAATGTTCTAACATTCATCAGATAATTTGGACAACCTGTTAGGTTCGCTGTAATTTGATTGCCTAATAACATATCAACCTAGACTAATATTTTTAGGGTGCATAAAAATATTATTTGGTTATTCTATTGCATAAAAATTGACATGAATCGATATTTAGTAGAGGCCAACAATGGAGGAATGTGGTTCGTTATGACCGTGTTCGTACCCTCACCCCGAACTCAATATATGGTTCATGACCATTTATTTGGTTATCCTTTAAAGACTTATTGGCGACTTAAAAAACATTTTCAATAAAAGCTTTGCAATGGGGTAGTCAAATACGTGCTCACACCGCGTAGGCGAAATAAAACACGCCTACAATTTGGCGATTCAACTGGGGATGATTTTTAAAAAATTTATTTTTTAAATGAGTGAGTGAAACTTGAAAAATACGATTCATTCTCTTTTTATGCATTAGAATGACATTACTGTTTTGCATATGCATGGCTATTCTTTAAGCCACCATAAGGACAATCTACCTTGCCTCATTAGCGCTTGTTCTATGCGTGAGGCCACCCCGGGGGGTTTGCGGTTTATCCTTCCAAAAAGCTTCCTGAGCGATAGTGTTGGATCTTAGTCATAAGTAAACCTACCCAACCATGGCATTGTTCTTTTGTTCGTGACTTGAGAACTGGAGTGTGTCTTACACGTGGCCACCTCTTTAAGTAGAGGTAAAAAGCGTGGGATCAATCTCTTAGTCATGGACCCTTTCAGACTTAATCTAAACCTGACCATAGTTTCAATCATAGAACTGGACTTTAGGTTGGAACTTTTGCATCCATGTTACATGACATTTGCTTCTGATTGCAATTTTGCCTGTTATTAACTTGTCAAATCGTCATTATTATGCGTCGTACCTAAAATCGCGTCTAAAAACAACAAAAAAAGATCGTCAATTGGCCTAAACTTCGCCTAAACTTTCGAAAAACATGTCGGGGAATACTGCGCCAAGCGCATTAAGTTGTGCCTAGCGCACCACTCTTGCGCCAGACGCACCTCTGTGTGCCACGCGCAGCAATGCTGCGTGGCACGCAGTGAGTGCATCACATGCTTTTCGTCGATTTAGTCGTTGTGGTGGTCGATCCTATATCCGGTCCATCTGCATTCTCATAAAAGCATGGTCATTCTAGGGGTCTCACCTAATTCATAAAAATCAATCTTTTCATGCAAGGTCGAGTCTGTCCTAAAAATTGCATCTACAAAAATGGTCATGGTAGAGTTAGAATTGTCATGCATGTCTACCTTCTCCCTGCTGTCCAACTAATCTTCCCTATCAATTCTACCAAATCATATTCAACCAATTTCAAAAAAACTTACATTTTTCAAAATCAATCCTACACCCATGTCTATTCTATCTTTTTTCAAAAGCATTTACTAATCATCATAATACATGACATTTAAAAAAAAAATATTTTCAAAATCAATCCATCATCTTTTCCTAACAAAAGATAAAAACAAGGGGTTTATTTTAAAAACGAGTTTCGAAAATTCTAAGCCCAGTCTAAACACCTTCATTCAATACAACCCAATCAATCCAATCCATTTGCATACATATTAGGCCCATTTGAGTCCATGCATTCATATTAAGCCCACTAGCATTATAGTCGACCTTAGGCTCATATAAGTCTAGTTCAGGTCAAAATTTAGGCCCATTTGCATCTTTATGTGAAGTCTAGTCCAAGTCTATTCCTAGTCCATTCCAATCTAAGTTTAATTCTAATCCAATTCAAAGCATAGGTCCATTTAGGCCAAATTCATTCCCTAGGTCTAGTTTGCATTTTTATGTAAACCCTAGTCAAGTCTTGGGACTATAAAAGTTAAGTCTTAGGATTATAAAAGTTCCCTAGGTCTAGTTTGCATCTCTATGTAAACCCTAGTCAAGTCTTCGGACTATAAAAGTTAACTCTTAGGACTATAAAAGTTCCTTAGGTATAGATTGCATCTCTATGTAAACCCTAGTTTAGTCTTCGAACTATAAAAAGTTCCCTAGGTCTAGTTTGTATTTCTATGTAAACCCTAGTTAAGTCTTCCGACTACAAAAGTTAAGTCTTAGGACTATAAAAGTTCCCTAGGTCTAGTTTGCATT
Organism: Beta lomatogona; assembly: GCA_947646795.1. Lineage (NCBI taxonomy): Eukaryota > Viridiplantae > Streptophyta > Magnoliopsida > Caryophyllales > Amaranthaceae > Beta > Beta lomatogona. Next base: position 300,143 of record CANSNZ010000477.1, read on the forward strand.
TCTATGTAAACCCTAGTTACGTCTTCGGACTATAAAAGTTCATTCCCTAGGTCTAGTTTGCATCTCTATGTGAACCCTAGTCAAGTCTTCGGACTATAAGAGGCCAACCCTAGGTCTAGTCTCCATCTCCATGTATCCCCTAGTCAAGTCCTCAGACTATAAAAGATCAATTCATACCCTTAGGCCTAGCCTGCTTGCTCTCCTGTAAGTTCAAAGTCTAGTCCAGTCTGCTTGCATAGTCCAGTCCAGTCTGAATCTGCATATGCATATAGTTAGGCCCATGTCTGGATCATAATAAAGCCCATATTAGTCCAAAAATCCATAATCATTTCTAATTCTCCATGTCAAATGCATTTTCCATTTCCTTTTCTCATTTCTCATTTCCCATTTCTCCATCCCTCATATCCATTTCTCATTTCGAAATTCATTTCTGAAACCTACAAGCGAGGTCCACTCAATTCTGTTCATGACCGGTCGAGAGATTACAACATTAGGAACATCTAATGGAGGAACAAGAAGGTGAGTCCACTCTAACGCTCATCAAGCGCACTATCACCACTCCGACTTCATTTAGAGTCATGAAGATTACTTTTGATCGCCTTCACAATAGAGGCGCGATCACTTCCATAGGTTCTACTGCCTTCACATTAGAGGGGCGATCATTTCCATAGGATCTATGCCGAACCCTGCACCTAAAATAAAATTCAAAAGGTGCAACCTACATTTCTACCGCGAATTACAACGGAAAAATTCCACCTAACATCTAGGGTCGAATACCATTAATGCGCTGCGAAACATGATCGATGACAATAGACTTCTAAGTTCTAACTCTTGCTACAACGAGAACCAGCATCACCAGCAACCCTTTTTGGCAATGCATCAACAATTCAACAGGCTTAGTCTTTTATTTCTAGTTTCCTAGGATGAGTCAGAGAGTCCTTACCCTGAGCCATTTCTGTCATTTCCCATCGAGTCTATGTCACTATAGGACTTCATCTATTATAGCCTTTCCATTTTTATTTCATTTATTTTTCTTTTTATAATCAGTGGCCTTTCACCATCATTTATACTTCAAATTCGATGATGAAACCCAAATCAGATTATCTCTAATGACATTGATTAATAAGAAAAATGAAAAATAAAAAATAAAAATAAAAATGAAAAAAGGACATACTTTCAGTCAGGAGTTATTCCCATATTCCTTCCATCATCCTTAAGCCATGTTCATGCAATCTAAAACAAAGATCCCATAAACCATCATTTCCATTAGCCAAATAATCCCTTCAAAATCAAAGCTCCACAAATAGCCTTCAATAGGGGTGTTCATGGGTAGTTAACCATCCCGGAACAACATTTTTGTTCGGTAATCGAAAGTTTCGGTTCGCTCTTTTTGCGAACCGTAACCGTTTAGACCGGTTACCACCTAGCGGTTAACTGTTTTTTCGGTACGGTTCTTAGGTTAACCATTAACCGTTATTCAATTTATACTATTATATTTTACTTAATGTAAATATATATTTACTATTTTTTTGTGCATATATACTTTAATATTATATATACTCTAATATAAAATGTATTATAAAGTGGATAATAAATTCATTGGAAGACATAATAACACTAAGCATTTACTTCATTTCCTAATTATAGTGTTTATATTAGTACTAAAGTTTCCAAATAATCACATACTTCCTCTATTTGTTGTTACTTAGTAACAAATATTAGAATTAATGCAATTGTTGGGAAAAGTTTCAAAATAATTAAATAGAGGAAAAAAATATTCCGGTTTTCCGGTTAACTGTTTACTCAAAAATCATAACCGTAACTGTACCGTTTAACCGTTACTTTTACCGTTTCGGTAATCGTACCGTTAATTTTTTTACTGGTACGGTTACCACCCATTTAGACCGATTATTCGATTTTTCGGTTTCGGTTTTTTATGAATACCCCTAGCCTTCAAGCCTTCCAATACCCTAAATCAATGCCAGGCAAAGTAAAAAAAAAAAAAGTGAAAGAAAAATTCAAAGTGCGAAGGAAAAAAAAGAAGCAAAAGAAAACGCACAGGACAAAAAGGAAAAAATGCAAAAAAGAAAAAGCAAAAGGCAAAGAAATAAAAGGTCAAGCTACAGGGCTTGCACACAAAATCTATCCCTCATTTAAAATCCTTCAATCCATCAAAAACTCAACCCGTATAATCCAAATCCATGATCCTTATCTTAGCCCATCCAATTAAACCTTCATCAAAACCTCAAGCCTTTAACTTTTCAACCTTTCATATTCAACCCTAACTCCTTCTCCAGGGTATGTCCAAGACCGCTAGGTTGACAACCCGAAAGGGCGGCCTAGGCAAAAGTTAGGGCACAGAAAAAAAAAGTTCAATCAAATCTAGTACTACGAATGGTCTGATTCCGCAAGGATATGTAGGAATCCTCATCTCGAGGTCCGACCGCTTCAATAAAATAAAGTAATCAAGGTCTCATGATTTGACTTTCTAGAATTCAGGAGCATACTCTTTCCAGATCCCAACATAGACTCAAGTCTAAACCTACCTACGTCAAAGCCTTTTCCCACCTATATCTACATGAGTCACAAATTTTAAACATTTTATTTTTCAATCCAAACTCTCCTTGTCCCTGAATGACTCTCAGACAATTCCATGGTTTCTGGCGATATTTGATTTTGCGTATGTCAACTCCCCAAAGAAGAACCCCCAGCAAAGAACTCTAAATGCTCAAGAAAGATCAAGTACATTTCAATCAAGGCTCATAAGCCTAATTTAAGATAAGCTCACCCAAAGTGGGGGGCTTCCTATATATGTGGTGGTTCGTCCAAATCAAATCAAACTCCCGAAAAGTTGTAATCTGCGGACCTCATTTATGGACCCCGATTATTTACTAAACAAGTTTTCGAAAATCATTTTATTTATTTTTAATCATTCTATCTCTTTCTACATATCCAGATATCCTAACCTTGCAAAACCCTAACCTTGCATTGCTTTTCATACATTCTAGTCTTGTATAACCCTGATCTTGCATGACGTGTCATCTTCCTTAGCTTTGCATAACCTTAATCCTTGCATAGCGTCTCATGCATCCTTAGAGAGTCTAAGTTTGCATTTTTGCATCATTATGTGTTTTATCTGAGTTGTTTGCACCTATCTGCTAACATCTTTCGCTACAGGTAATCAAATTGCTGGTAGTTATTATCCTGCATACTAACTTTATTTTGTAGAGACCGTCGGTTATAGATCAGTTCTAAACTGCATGGCGTTTAGAATTGTTCTCCGTCCCGACATAGTGTACTTTGACTATCGGTTTCCTGAACCTCAGTCAAAGTGCGGGTTTCTGTAGACACATAATAGCACTAGTAGAATAAATGCTTATTGCTGCGGTCATTAAGTAGCCTATTGCTGCGGTTTTGGCCGCGCAGCAATTCAGGGCGCAGCAATAGGTAAATTACATATTGATGCGGTTTCTGACACAAACCGCAGCAATATACCAAGATATTGCTTGCGGTTTCGACCAAACCAATATACCAAGATTTTGCTTGTTTGTGTCGAAACCACAAAGCAATAGGCGTATTTTTTTATATTAAAAATTAGGTCTATTGCTGCGGTTTTAGATAGAAACCGCAGCAATAGGTGCATTTTTTTAAAAAAAAAAAATTTGAAATTAAAATCTTCATGCTATTTTCAGTGTTAAAATGCACTAAAAACTTAAAATAACTAAAACCCACTTGTACAACACATTGAATCCATGTATTGAATATAAATTCATAAATAATAAAAATAAAATAATTACAATATACAAAAGATAAAATAAAATAAATCAGAAAAGAGAATGAGGAAATGAAACTAACTAAAGAACAAATTGAAACTAATTAAAAAAAATACCCTAAAAATTAAATAAAAAAAGTTACAGGAACTCTAACATAATTCTTTCGACAAAAGTAAAAACAAAAAAAAAAAAAAAAAACAAATCCTAAACATGATCAGATCTAAACTAAAAAAAAAAAAATTGAACAAAATTAAAAAAGGGCAAGAACCGTTCATTATTTGACAACGAAGAGTCGTCTTCGTCTGGTCGAGCGAAGAAAGGCCGACGAAGGAGAACGACGAGGACTCGAGTAATCTGGTCGACCGAAGAAAGGCCGACGAAGGAGAACTGAAAAACTAACCCTCTGTCGACGATGACGAGGCGAGAATCAGCCGACGATGACGATGACGATGACGAGGCGGGAATCAGCCGACGATGACGAGGTCGAGGACGGTGCTGCGAAGTGTGAATGAGAGATTGAGGGGCGAGATGAGTGAGAGATTGAGAGAACTGAACGAACGAGGAGAACAATTGAGAGATTGAGAGAAGAACTAAGAGCCGAACGAAGGAGAAGAACAGAGGAATGAGAGATTGAGGAGAGATTGAGAAAAACGGCGCCCAACTAAGATTTAGAACTGAAAAACTAACCCTAAATACCTAAGGCGTGTTTATCTTGTTATATATATAATAGATCTATTGCTGCGGTTCCCTCTAGAACCGCAGCAATAGATTAAAATCTTATTAAAAATATAATATTTTAATCTATTGCTGCGGTTCTGGGAGGAAACCGCAGCAATAGCTTTGGTCAAACTAGTCAAACATTTTTAAAAAATTCCCGTTGAATATATTGCTGCGGTTTTCTACAGAAAACCGCAGCAATATGGTTGGTCAAATGGTCAACTATTTGCAAAAAGTTTCCGTTGGAACAATATTGCTGCGGTTTTTTTAAAAAACCGCAGCAATATGGTTCTTTTATATTTTACCTTTTCTTTTGTCGTGATATATTGCTGCGTATGGGTAAAACCGCAGCAATATCACCGCAGCAATAAGCATTTATTCTACTAGTGTAGTGTATCCCCATTTAAGGGTCCAATGATGAAACATACAGCGGTCTTAATTGGTCCGGCCCAAGGGCAGAGTAGTCCGAAGAGCTCAAACTATCTTAAGTGTTAAAGCGTATTTTAATGATCCAAAATCGTATTTTGAGCCCAACTCTTTGAAAAGCCCATTTAATTATTCATTGATAATTAATTGTTTTATTTTAATAAATAAATATTTTCAAAGATATTTTTATAGTTAAGATCAGATTTTATCCCGTAAAATTAGATTTCCGGAGTTAAAAGATAAAACAAAATCTTTAAAACGTGTTTTATAAAAAAAAGTTGTCAAAACGTGTCAAAAGCAAGGTGCTGCGCTTAACGCATCAACGTGCGCCTAAAAAAAAAATGACACCAAATAACTAGTGGGAGGAGTCGCGGCTCTCCACTCCAAATACCAGGCAATCTGTTTGGGTTTAATGTCTCATCAAGCGTTACTTATAGTGGGTATTTGGGTTGGGGGGTTTAATCCGGGTCTGTGCGACTATGCCTTCCTGAGATAGGGAACCCAGCCTACTAATCCATGTAGCCAAAAAATCTAAAAAAACATGAAAATATACTATTCAGTCATAAATTCTAGTAGAGCACTCATATAATTCAGACTATCTTCAAAATATCATTTCTGTCTTCACATTTTGAATGCCACTTTTCCACCATATATATCAATATAGATTTCTTTTCTGGAACTGTTATTATATTATTACGATTGGAACTTCTTAAGTATGAAAAAAAAGTAACGAATTATTTGGAATTTTTTGAATTTCTATGGCCTATAAACCTGATACCGTGATAATATTATGATCTAAATGAATATATATTAGTTATGTTACCAACAAATAATTGGTATGGATAGATCTATTTGAACAGCATGTTGAAAGAGAGATCCAACTGTACGTAGTTTGGTCAAGTCGTTCATTTATGCTTTGTACCCTACTTTCTCTCATATTGAACTTCTTTATACTATCAAATACTACCATTAAATGTTTTCATGTACTCCTAGTCTCCTACTATTCTTTCATTTTCTCATTAATGAGAAATTAGAGATACAAGATAAGCTTCAAACCATAAGCCTTTTCAAATATCTGGAATCTCTGTCAGATTGATTTGCTACACTACCAAGTCAGGCCCGGCCCTGGGGGCTGGCAAGAGGGGCAACCGCCCAGGGCCCTAACTCTGAAGGGGCCCAAATGTGAAAAGTTGGTTTACAAGTGAAAAACTTTTGGGAAAGGGTCCAAAATAGTAAAATCAGTCCTTTTTGCATAGTTGTCACTCTTCATAGTCGACGCGGCCCATAAATTTGAGTTAAAAGCTGTGAGTTTCTCTCTCCTTCTACTTTTTATACTACTTATATTCTACCATATTTTTCTTGGCAGTTGGCAATGATTCCCTATATGCCTATACTGTTATACTTTCTTTTCTTTTTTTTTGTTTTACTTCTAACCATACAACACTTTAATGTTTTCTAAAATAACCATACAACACTTTAACTTCCTATTCGATTTTCTTTTCCTTTCTTTTTTTTTGTTTCTTTCTATACAACACTTTAATGTTGTTTTATTTTTTTCTCTTTTAAGTTTTACAAAGCATAGTATATCATTCTGTTCATCTTATTTATTGGAAAATTTAACACTTAATTCATAGACTAATAATATAATTTCTAAAATAGACCATTTGAGAGATTATCAATTTTTTTTATGGGAAGAGATTATCAACTTTTAATTTAACTTTATCATGGATTAACTTTATATTTTCATACTTCATCCCGTAATATAGTAGATAAATGAAAAAATAATCAATGGAATTACCGCAAAGTAGATAATTTAAATAGAAAGATATAAAATATGAAACCTGAAAAAGATAACCATAACTATACTATGGGATGAAGGGAGTATATTTTTATGTGATATATTTCTTCATTTTTTGCTCCTATTATTTTCGCTTAAAACATTTGACACATAATTTGACCATTAATATGTCTTTCAAACAGAGCTTGAGTCGCAATGCATTTTATATTTTCTGTAGGTACCTATTTTGTCATGTTATGTTATTCGTAATACTATGCACTACTCAACACCGAAAATTACTAATTATTCTTCTATTAGAATTAAATTAAAGGGCCTCCTATGTATTATCTCGCCCTGGACCCATAAATTATCAGGACCGGGCTTGTACCAAGTATCTGCAAGTTGAGGCTTACAATACAGTTTGTGACTTGTGTGACTCATAAATACAAGATTATTATTGTTGTTGTTCACGGTATTCTTGATCCATGCAACTTGATATTGATATTATAGAATGATATTAGAGAAAAGATTAGTATGTGGAAAAAGTTGGAGAAAAGATAGAAAAGATTGATATATGGAAAATTAGAACGTAAAAATTATGTTGTGGAGCAATTATTATAACGTTAGGTACGTAAGCAAACATTTTTTGCTTCTGCTTGAAAGAGTATAAATTCATTTAGATTGGTATACAACACAGGGATTACAATTGAGGATGTAATAATTTTCATTAAGTTGGTGCATCTTGTGCTTCCAATAATAGACATTTAGCCAAAAAAATTATACTTGAAAATAATACAACTTACATGCAAATTCAAAAACTTAATAGAAGAAAAATAAAAGGACGGCTTTGACTATCTAGCGCCTTCCACCACCACCGATACCAACACCCGTGCCTACTCCTTTACCAGCACCTCCACCAATGCCTACACCGATTCCAATTCCAACACCGATTCCACCCCCACCGCCAAGTCCATGACCACCACCAAGTCCATGACCACCACCTAAGCCACCTCCAAGTCCTCCACCAGCACCAAATCCTCCACCATGACCAGAGCCTCCACCAAGACCACCTCCTCCATCTCCACCACCACCACCACCTCCACCTCCACCTCCACCTCCAATACCACCAGCTCCACCTCCTACACCACCACCTGCACCAAATCCACCACCATGGCCTGACCCACCCCCTAAACCTCCTCCACCTCCTCCTCCAGCTCCACCACCACCTCCAAGGCCTCCCCCAGCACCACCACCCACTCCTCCACCTGCACCAAATCCTCCACCATGACCTGAACCACCACCAAGTCCACCACCTCCGCCTCCGCCAGCACCACCACCTCCTCCAACACCACCACCAAGACCTCCTCCTGCACCACCTCCAACTCCTCCACCAGCTCCAAATCCTCCACCTTGACCTGCACCACCACCAAGTCCACCGCCTCCACCTCCACCAGCACCACCACCTCCACCAACACCACCGCCAAGACCTCCGCCAGCACCACCTCCAACTCCTCCACCGGCACCAAATCCTCCACCCTTTCCACCACCACCTCCAAGACCTCCTCCACCTCCTCCACCAAGACCACCTCCACCACCAAGACCACCTCCAGCACCACCACCTACTCCACCACCAACACCACCACCTACACCACCTCCAGCACCACCTCCTAGCCCTCCACCAAGACCGCCTCCTCCACCAGCACCACCACCTAAACCTCCTCCTGCACCTCCACCAAGACCACCTCCAGCACCTCCTCCGAATCCTCCTCCACCACCACCTCCTAGACCTCCTCCGCCACCTCCTCCTAATCCTCCACCAGCACCACCTCCTAAACCACCACCACCAACTCCGCCACCTCCTCCTAGACCACCACCACCACCACCAAATCCACCTCCTGGACCACCAAAACGTGGACCTCTAGGTCCACCAAAACGTCCCGGACCGCCAAACCGTCCACCTCTAGGTCCACCCCAACGTCCTGGACCCCCAAACCGTCCACCTCTTGGTCCTCTCGGACCACCATAACATCCTCTGTAACCACAATCCTCATCATCATATTCTTGAGTCTTATGCTCAACATCTCCAAATGTCACTACACTCAAACTAAGCACAATGCTCACTAGAAAGAACATCACAACAACCCATTTCGGAGGATGACCCATTATATGATTATATTCACTAACTCTTTGAGTTTTAGTAAAATGCAAATACTTAAAGTGGAAAAATGGAAACTAAACCGGCAAGTGCCCTTTTTTCCCTCACAACTCAGGTCTAAGAATTGATTTTCCATTGAAGGAAGGGAGTATGCTCTTTATAGGGTGTTGCCATTGGCTTAAAACTGCATTAGGGATATTAATGCTGATTGGTGAGGTACGCGTTGAACCGTTGGGGATGTAAAGGTAACAATAAATGTTTAAGTCAAAATTTGGAAATTGGTTGATAATGGATTTTATTTTATATAGTCAACTTCACCGACGTATTACTATTGGATGATTACTCTGCAAAAATACTACTACTGTGATAAAATGAGTTGGGTTTTAGAGTATGATGAAGAATTTCCAATGTAAAGAAAGGGGGGTGGATGGACGATTAATGGCACATGAGAAAACTTTTGAATTTGTCAGAGAGAGGGTAGTAAGTATGACATTAAATTTCTTTGTCCTCAGAAAATGGTTTAGAAATTAGAACAAAAGTGCTACCACTTTCTTTGCTACAATTGGATATTATCCAATTATCTAATGCCTCATGTAAGTGACAAGATCTAGAAGAATTATCTAATATGATATGAAATAAGTAGTAGTATGGACTAATTTAGGTTGGAAAGCTTATTTGTATGTTAATTAGTTGTAGTAAGGACCCTTATATTGATATTGTGAGGTGGCAAAATAGTTCATTTCTGTTTCGTTAATGTTTCAGAAAAATTAAGATTTCTTTTGAATGCTTTATTATCGGCATAAAAGATAAACTAACTATATTAAGACATGAGTAAATCCTTCAAGTTCTATAACTAACCCATATTAATAAATGGTAAGTAATCCCAAAAAAGTATTAGTGACTTCTATTATATTGATCAGTAACCTGTAAGATAATTAACCCCAACATAGAACTTAAGTAACCCCAACAATTATCAGTAACTATGCATAGTAATTAGTAATCTAAACAATTATAAGTATCCCCGGCCCTAGTATATTAATTAGTAACCTCAAAATACAATAACTAACCTTATATGTGGATTGGTCGCACCGTTAACTATAAGCACGGCCAGCCATTCTTTGTGTTTGAAGTATATCTATAATCATTTGCAACTGATCTGAGTATCTAAGAAAAAAAAGTGTGCTTGAAGAATTCATTGGGTAGCTAGATGATACCAAATTAACAATGAAACCAAAGACAAGCACCCTATAGAACAAAGGAATCATACAAACTTTGCAAAATATAGCTAGTTGTTTCATTCTATGTACACAAAAATTATATAACTATCATGTTCAAATTACATGAAATATATATATAACCATTTCATAAACCTGCATGAAAATAGGTTATAAAAAATCCTCGCCAAATCTATATTTTTGTTTCATACAATGTACACGAAATTGATATAATTATTTCATACAATATACATGAAATCAATATATAGTTTGCACAATCTACACGAAATGTATGCATCTATTTTATGGAAGTTGCACAAAGTAGGATATAAGAGTAAGCCCATTGGATGATCTACAAGTTAGATCATGAGGAGAGAGGGACAAAAACATAATAAAGAATTAGGAGAGAGAAAAAAAGAGGAGAGAGGGAAGGATGATCAGATCATTCTGATGATTTGATCATAGTTGGATCATAGCCAAAGGTAATAAAAGATAATAAATGGCAGACCCCATGCATGGTGAGTTGGCAGCCATCTAATGGCCTCAAGAAGAGCAATCCAACGGTTGAAAAGCCCAAAATTGTAGATCACCCATTGAGGGTAAAAAAAAATCAGAAAAACTAATGGTAGATCATAAGTGAGGTGGAAGAGAGAGGAAGTATTAAAATAATTGATGATCCAAATCATTCATATACCTTGCATTTAATTGGGAATATCAAATTAAAAAATAATGCAACAACTTTTATTTGAATTAATGCATTTGTGTTAAAATCATTTACTCTCATCGTTTCTTTTTAATTTGTACACTATACATTTTCATGCTTGTCAAGGTAAATGTTTGAATATTAATATCTCTAAATTTGCATTTGTAAATGTTATAAAAAGTTGATATTCCAAAAGTACATATCGAGAAGAATCAAACAAGATCTCACTTGACTATATTTTCCCGTACCCATTAATTACAAATGATAGTCAAAAATAAATGTGTGAATAGCATCAAAACTCAAAGTGTAACCATTAAAGAGAAACGGAAGGAGTATGAATTATAGTCCACCATTTTTTTTAAATGACTATTAAGGCTCCGTTTGATTCAACTTATTTTGTCTTATCGTATCTCATCTGATTTGATCTTATTAGAACTTGATGAAAATTATTATAACAGTGATACTTAATTTATTAAAAAAAATTACACACTTTTTTGGTGTCATTACCCAATTTTTTTAAAAGGTGTGATACTTTTGAACTTTCTATAATCAGATTTTGGGTAGTTTTCTATTTTTTTTTTTGTTATCCTTAAACACATACTCCATGTTATAGTGGCAAAACATATAACATTATATTTACAAGTTATATTAAAGGAAAAAAAAAAGAAGATAATGTGCCTATGCTTGTGAGTCGTGATCAATATTTTATTTCTACGTGTATGAAGCAATGCTATTTAGTTAAATTTATAAAATCACATGATATATAATGAGCCATTTTTCAAGTTCAAGAAGCATAATATTACAATTTATTATCAACTATATATTAATTAGGTAGGTTTATTTAAGTCTGTTCTACTTATCTTATCGTATCTTATTTTTTCTGAAATAAGTTAAAAAAAGTTGAACATAACTGAGGTTGAAGTATCTGCTAGTGACAAAAATACAAGTTCTCTTAATTTAATTTTTCTCTCAGGTTGGAGGAGGAGAGATGATATATTTTTAGAAATGGGTTTGTCGTGGTGTAGTGATTAAAGATTTTGTTGAATAAGTTCCAATAAATTATGTTAAGTACAAATGAATCAGGTGAAAATAATGCACTTTAATTTTATTTACATAATAACATCAGTTTTTGTTAATGTAGAAAAATTCTATGGTGAAAATGAATATCGTATAATACATGAAGTAAGCCTCACTAACAGAATGACTGATGGAAAATGTTTATAGGCAATGCTACTCGAACATTTTTGGATTTTAAGATAGGTTTTTGAAAGGGAGAAAAAATTATAAGGTAATTATTTTCAAAATTGATACTCCTATTTAATAGGTAGTACTTAACAGAATTTATGTTACTTTATCCATGCTCGACAATTGCAAAGTGTAGATTTAGCTAACTATTATAGATAATTGAAAAATTAATGTCAAGAAATAAATCTATGTATTAATATTTAGGGGCCTAGAGGGTTATAAAAGAGCAAAAGCACCTTTGCTTCACTTTAATGCCCGGGTTTCAATTTTCTTTCTCTTTTTTTTTGCGTTCAAATTTTCCAAAGTTCTTTAGGAGCAACTTTAATGGTTAGCTAAAATAATACTTGGTTAAAGATGCCATATCATTTTCCTCAACTAACTCCATCTTTAGCCAACTTCTATTTAGTGGTTTAGATAGCAAATCCAATGGTATAAAAAATGGACTTGTTAGCAATTTTACAAAATGCATAGCTAGTTGCTAAACCATTGGAGTTTGGAGCACAAGATGGATTTTTGCTTTGCCAAGCAAATTTGCTCTATAAAGTAAATTGGCTTAGCCAATATAATGAGTTTCACACAACAAATAGCTCTTCAATAATTGATTATATATATAAGGGTCTTGTGAGAACACATCTTTTATGTGGGAACACTTTTTTATGTGAGAACAGATTTATTAGGTTTAGAACATATGAAACATTTTTAATTAGAACATATGAAACATTTTTAATTAGAACATACTTTTTTAAAAAAAATATATGATTCCTTGTTTCGAGGAAACATATATACTTATCTTTTTAGAATATGTGAAACACATTTTAGAACATATGCAACACTTTTTAGAACAACATACTTAACCTTTTTTTTAGGAAACATACTCGGCTTTTAGAACATACTCCCTCAGTTTTTATTTAGTTGCTTTGGAAATTGAACTACTAACTTTGACCGATTATTTTGATTTTTTTATAAGTAAAAATATAGTCTTGTGTGGTCTTGTTAGATTCGTCTCGATGTGTAGACTCATAATATCAAATTTTTATATTTTTTACTTAAACGAAATAAGAGACATTAAGGGTTATATAATGTCTTGAAAACCGCGCACAAACAATGTAGCAAGTAAAAAAAAGCAGAGGGAGTATGCAACACTTTTTAGAACAACATACTTTATTGGGAAATTTCCTCAGCTACCCCTGAGGTTTGACGTAATTCTCAAACTACTCCTCACATTTGGGGAATTACACAGATACCCCTGAACCTTGTGTTTGGGCAAAATTCAAGTGCATTAATTTACTAAGGTACCCTTGAAACTTAAACTTTGAACTTCAAAATTCAATAAGGGTATTTTGAGAATTAAGCCAAACCTCAAGGGTACCTCAGGAAATTTTCCTACTTTATTTGTATGATCTAAAAAATAGTGTATATGTTCTACAAAATGGTGTACATGTTCTAAAATTTTACTAGAATTAGTTTAGAATACAATTGTAATCATTTATAACATACTTGAAATAATTTAGAACATGTTAAAAATAATTTAGAACATACTTGAAATAATTTAGGACATAAGCTTGAAAACATGTATATATCAATATATGTATATGTGTTGATTAGGTTCTTACGTAAAAGATGTGTTCATTTTCTAGAAATCATAGAATATGTTCTATAACTTATTGTTCTAAAAAGTTTTGTATGTGTTCTAAAAAGTGTTGAATATGTTCTAAAAACAAACGGTTAAGTATGTTCTAAAAAGTATTGCATATGTTCTAAAAAGTATTGCGTATGTTCTAAACATAAATCTGTCCTCACATATGATACTTCCTCTGTTTCTTTTTACTTGCAACCGTTTGACTTTCACGCTTGCCAAGACATTACTTCAACAATTAATATCTTAATTATCGATAATTAAAACATATGAAAAGTAGATATTCAGAAATCGGAATATTTATATTGAGACGAATCTAACAAGATCCCATATGAATATGTTTTTCCTTAACTATAAATCACCAAAGATAAAATAAGTAGAGTTGGTGAATAGTGTAAAAGTCAAACCGTTGCAAATAAAAAGAAACGGGGGAAGCATATTTTATGACATAAGGACCCATTCTCACCGGATTTTGAATCTATACATATACATATATACACATATACATATATACATATACATATATACATATATACATATATATCATATGTGAGAACAGATTTATGTTTAGAGCATACGCATCACTTTTTAAAACATATGCAATACTTTTTATTTTTAGAATATATTCCACACTTTTTAGAGCATATGCAACACTTTTTAGAACAATAACTTATAGAACCAATGCTATGATTTTTAGAACATGAAACAACAAGTTTTAGAACATGAAATAACAAATTTTAGAACATATAATACAAAATTTTAGAACATAAAATTCAACCTAAATAAAATCGAAATTCAGAACTTTTGATGAAGAATTCGTTAAACTTAGTAAAAGCCTCTATTGAATTCATGTAACTTTGTTGCTTTATATATGAAGAACTTTGTGGAATTAAATCTTGAATTTGCTGGAGTTTATTTGAGGAGAGAGAATGGGTATTCTTGAGTAGTGAAAATGGTCACCTTCTGAAAAGAAAACAAACATGAATTCATTCTAAATAAGTTGAATCTTCTATGAATAATTTCGTTGCACTTGCGAAGAACTTGATTGAGTTGAACTTGAAGCTTCAACGAAGTCTACTTGAGTAAAGAAAATGGGTATTCTTGAGGAGAGAGAAACAAAATAAATTCGTAGTTAATGAATGCGAGCTAATAAGAGCAACTCCAATGGTGCAAAAGAAGGACTTGCTAGCAATTTTGCAAAATACTTAGCTAGTTGCTAAACTATTAGAGCACAAAATGGAGTTTTGTTTTGCTAAGCAAATTGGCTCTATAGAGTAAATTGGCTTAGCCAAAATATTGGGTCCCACAAAGCAAAAAGCTTTTGAATAAGTGATAATTTATATCACTACTACATTAAAGGGCAAAGGCAACACACGAAAACCGTTGCAATAGGCCCAAAAATCGTTGCAGTAGACCTATTGCAACGGTTTTGAATCGTCGCATTTGAAGGCGTTGCAATAGACCTAGTACAACGACTTTTGGGACCTATTGCAACGACTTGATGAACCGTTGCTCTAGACCAATCTTTTAGGCAACGACTATGTGAGTCCTTGGTTTCATGTAGGTTATGCTATGGTTAGGCTATTGCAACGCCCATTAGCAAAAGCTATTGCAACGCCCGTTGGCAACGTCTACTCCAAACTATTGCAATGCCTATTACTCCAAGCTATTGTACCGCCGACAATATATATATATATATATATATATATATATATATATATATATATATATATATATATATATATATATATATATATATACATACATTTGTGACAAAATATTAAAAGAGGCTCCAGAAGCTCAAAAAAGTTGTTATGTTTGTATTGAAATTTCTCAAACTAATGAATTTATAAGAGTACTACAATCATGACTAAATTCTTACTAATATAAATGAAATGTATCAAATCAAACAAAAATAAATAATTGTTTAATGTACCACAAAATATTTCTAGCATATACATCCCTAGTTTCCTTCTAAATACTGCCTGCAAGCACCATATTACAATATATAACTAGCTAGATTCGGCCACCAATAGCGTATATAGTGGGACATCCATGTTTGATCTCCTCCATTGGTTCATTGTTCACCTAATAATTCAAACACTATAAATAGTTAGAAACACTAAATGTAGCAATTGAAATCGAAAATGGAGTTATGAAGTGTTTGAGGGGGGGGATACAAGAAGCTACAACTTGTTTATTTATTTGAAACATCTTAATCTTAAACAGAGAATTCTTTTGCAGGTTCTTTCTACATTCCAACAAACATCATACTAATAGCCTTTTTCAACTATTATTACACTTTCTTGCAACTCGATTCTGATTATGTAAGCGAGTAACAAAAGCTTCAAGGTGCATCTATTCTACTAGTCTGGCCTGGTAGGAGTACGGTTGCATTCATTAAAATGATAAATCTGACCTTTTACCTTATTGTGGGAAACGGGAAACCTAGACTGTATTTACACTGCAACATCATAATTTATGTTTCTATACTGATGAATGAGATGAATATTGGATCAAATGAATTACATTTTAATTTTAACTAGTTATTAATTAACCTATGTTGCAGCAAAGGGGATGAATTAATTAACCTATGGAGTAATCTAGTGTACTCTTATTTGTAGACAATAGTATATATATGGCCAAAACGATGTCAGAATCATAGATGGAATCCAATACAAAACTATTTAGAAATCTAGAATCAACATAATAACTATTTGCAACACATTTATGTCTACAAGAAAATGCACTTATGTCTAGTTCTGAGAGAAGTGAGCGAATAATACCTCATTTAACAAGTGCATGCCATCTAAGAAGTGAGGTATTTACGTTTGATCTCCTCCATTTGGCTTATTGTTCACCTAAAAATTTAAACATTGTTATAGTATGAAAACACTTAATTTAGAAATAAAAAAATAGAGTTAAAATAATAATAACTATAGCAAAATGTCTTCTGTTCATAATTTAAAGATTCTAGATTAATGTCAGAATTTTTCTAAAATTTGAGCACATTTATTCCATAAATGTTATTCAACTATGTAATAGGTGGTTCTGATCTCCCCCTCCTTTTCCCCTTCTTTATTCTCCCCTTCATTTCCTTTATCCTTCCACTTTGTGTACCCAAACTAGCTGTTAATATTTGCAGCACATAACCATGTATCACATAGTAGCACACCACCAGAGGCAATAAAGAAATGACTTTGCGACAGTTTCAGCACAACAAATTCTGGGTGGTGCACAGCAAGTACATAGATAAACCAATCAATGGACAAACCAAAAAGCCACGATAATCCATGTGTCAGTAAACCAATTTGTATCTCTCTCCAGGTCAACGACAATAAGAACTTATCAATTACCAATATCAAGTTAATTGCATCATGGGATTTCAAATAATATACTCCAGTGGTGCACTAAATTAAACATGGAACATAAGAATAATATTACAACTCAAACTTAGTTCATCAATTAACAAGAGAGCAAGAACACTGCATTGATGTCAGGCACGATAAATACCAAGCTATTTGAGTAATTTAGAAGTTTTCTAGATCATGGTGACATGTTAATAAGCAATCTATGTAGCAAGAACCAAGGAAGCTTTGTTTGTAGTTCATCACAAGTTGTAAAGTACATACAAATGTCACATTAGATATTTCAGATTGGAAAACGTATATACCAATTGCAAAAATTCTCATCTACTTTTTTGCTAATTAAGTAAGATTAAGATATCACAAAACAATTTTACAACCTAGCGCTCAAGCAAGTAGCAAGGGCAACATTCTAATACAATTAGAATGAAAACAGACCCAGACCCAAGCAGCATTTTAAAACAAACAGACTGAAAACAGATTCAGAACCTTACAGCACATTAAACCAGTTAATATCAGCTCTAGAAACTTTCTGAGGCATCACAACACGAATTCTCAACTTAATCTCATGTTTCATATCCCTAATCAGATTAGGAATATTAGGGACATGATGATTCCAAAGAGAATCATTTCTACTTCTCCAAATGAAGTATACAGCAGCAATAGCACCTACACTCCAAAATTCTCATCTATACTAACTCTAATTATTCATCAATGCGTAAAAGTGCTATATATAAGCCTCACCAGCAAAAATTTCACGACATTCCTAATGTTATCGCTTTCTTTTTCCAGTTATTCATCTCATTCGTTCCACAAAAATAAAAATTCAAAAAAAGCAAATATACAACAAACAAACACAAGGAAAATAAAACATCAAAACACAGATCAACAATTGAAATAACATAAACCCTAACATCAGATAGTGTACAAAAACCTAATTACAAAAAAATGAAAATAGAAGGGGTTCAAATCGGGGAAGAGATGAGTTTTACCTTGAATTCTCATCAACCCTAGAATTCTCCCCATCAACCCTAAGCCCCGAATTCCATCAATCACAGAAGGGGTTCAATCAAATTCAAAGAGGGTAACAAAATTTCTAAATAAAGTCGACCCAGGAGTTCGAATTTTACCTTTATCAAGATTCGAATCGCGGCGACGCTCGAGAATCTTCAACTAGGCCTCGCAAATTTGAATTGGGCATCGCGAATTTGACAGACTCCCAAGGGAGATGTAGAATATGGAGGTTAAGAACGAGAGATGAAAGAGAAATTAGATAGGGGAAGGACCCTAAGGGGAAAATGGAAAATAGCTTGTGTTTTCGTGAGAGTGGGAAGGCAGAGGACAGTGGGGTTTTTTAACAATTTGGTGTTTGAAGTTTTTGGAGGGGAAAAGTGAAATTTTAAAATTTCACGAAAATTTCGTAATGTTGGCGCTTCTATGACATTTTACTTCACTAGTGATAAAATGAATCTATTGTAACGGTACACTAAATGGTGCAAATGCAACGACAATTTCTATACCGTTGCAATTGATATCATTCTTGGGTACAAATTCTAAGTAGTCGTTGCATTAAGTACCCTACTGTAACGGTACTAAAGAGTCATTGCAATAGCTCTGGCTATTGCAACGGTCTCAAATGAACTGTTGCAATAGCTTTATCTATTGCAACGGCTTACCAAGTGTCGTTGCATTAGACTATTTTCAACTGTTGCCTTTGTTAAAAAATGTAGTAGTGTATATATAAATAAAAAGAAAGGTGATTGTGGGAGGGAAAACTCTACAATGTAGAGTTGTATCTGAACCATACATTTTAAAATCAAGTGGTCATATTGGTGGGAGGAAAAAAATTAGAGGGTGGATTTTGATGAGAAAAAATAGGGGGGATTATGGAAAGAGATATATGAGCTATTGATTTTTATTCAATAGTTGATATTGCTCAAACTCTACCTTGTAGAGTTATTTTAGATCTCTAGAGGCTCCAAACACATTCGTTATATTAGGGAGTTCTATTAAATAAGGGAACTTCCTGATTTTGTTATTAAGTCTAATGTTATGAGGTTTAGGTTTCCTAAGTATTTATCGATTAGGACTTGTGGTATTATATATACTGTCATTCTAGTGATGGACACAATTAATTTTTTTTGCCTAATACAACAGAATTACTTGCTCAACAAGTATCCGATTATATCCTGAGTTGCTTCTGTTTTCGTGTGTCGGTTCGTGTGGGGGTTGATCCTAGTCCTAGGGTGGTTTTCGTGGCGGATGTTCTTGTTGATGGTAAACTAGAGCAAGCCGGATTTCATGATAATTTTTCTCACCATATGGGTTTTGGTGTGTATGATCATCTTACTAGCGATGAGGTGCGGCGAGGCCCGTAACTGCCGCATGAACTTTACTGTATGAGCTCTGGTCTACCTGATGATCGTACTACTGCTCAGACGCCGCGAGTCCCGCAACTACTGCATGATATTTATCGTATGAGTTATGGTCTATCTAATGATCGTATTACTGATCAGAAGTCGCGAGGCCCGCAACTGCCGCATGAAATTTATCGACAGCATAGTGTTCCATCTGAGTATAATATGATTGATTACGAAGACGAACAACAACGTCTATTATTACGCAGTTATTATGGTGCTGGTGCTATTCCTATGAGTATGTGGAATACTGCTTTTGGTGCTCCTGGTTATAATAATCCTTCTCTTGCGGACACGCCAATATATTATGTTGTTGTCTCAAACCCTGCTTTAGGTAACAATATATTATGTTGTGCTATTCCTAACAAGGATTTTTTGTCAAAAACTACCTATTAATTGCAACTTTTTGAAAACAACTACCTAATAAGTCTAATTTTTAAAACAACTACCTTTTATCATTTTTTTTTTTTTTTGTTAGCATTACCAATACACAGTATTACTAACGTTTACTGTGTATGGGTAGTGCTAACAAAAAAAAACATGATAAAAGGTAGTTGTTTTCAAAAAGTTGCAATTAATAGGTAGTTTTTGACAAAAAATCCATAAATTTATATCTTACACATTTTTTAGCAATAAAAATGAGGACTTTTAAAATGGAGGGAATTGTCAAGTGGGGCCCACCAAACGGAATTACTAACGTTTACCGTGTATTGGTAGTGCTAACAAAAAAAAACATGATAAAAGGTAGTTGTTTTAAAAATTAGACTTATTAGGTAGTTGTTTTCAAAAAGTTGCAATTAATAGGTAGTTTTTGACAAAAAATCCTAACAATTATGTTTTGGATGAGACTCGTAATGATGCTGATGGTTTTCATGGTGATCAAGAAGATAATGAAGAAGAGAGATATCATGTGTCAATAATGATTTTAGTAGTAATGATCATAATGCTACGGAATATTCCGAACTAAAGGATGTTGATAATAATATGAATGAAATTGACCGTGTTCTTAGCATATTAAAGTCATTGCATCAAGTAGAAAACAAGCATAGTATTACTTTATCAAGGGAGGAGGGTGAAAATTCAAGAACAGCAAAAGGTACTAAGTTTGCACAAGATCAAACAGTAGTACCTATCGCGGATCAAACCAACTATAGAATTTATAAGAGGAGAGGAGTTAATTAAGTGAAGATAGTATGTATTCGATTTGCCTTGAGAAGATAGAAAGTGAAGAAGAGAATGTCAAGATGAGTCGTTGTAAGCATCTCTTTTATTGCGAATGCATATTCAAATGGCTTCCGAGGAAAACATTGTGATTAGGTGGTGTTAATTAATTAAAGATTTGTTGTTAAATACTACTATTCACGCATATGCAAAGAAGTTGGAGTGTACCAAATTCTTTTTATTGATTGGAATTTAGTCAATTAATTGCAACAAAGTATCTTATATTTTTAATCGATAAGCTTTATGAAGGTTATGATATATTGCAATCAAATTTATGCTCTGTCTCATTCCCATGTTAATTTAGCTTTGTACTTCTTGTTGCAGTGTTTTATACCCCGAGTCTCATTAGCTAGGAGATTATAGAGAGATCAAAGATTGAGTGATGTGATAAATGTTGAGATTGGCAAATATGGATTTGAATGTTTCAAGCAGTTTGGTGATGATGGGATGAGTGTGTTGGTGAGTATGAAGCACTTTGTTAAGTGTTTGTATTATATACCTTTGGGTGTCTGGGACTACGTCAAATTGGAAAAACTTTGAGGGAAATTCCCTGTTTGTCTATTCATCCAAAATCATTGTATATTGTGGGATGGAACATATTATTTTGCATAATTCTTTAATGTTTTCTTCTTTCTTTAGTGTGAAATTTTGAATAGTATTAGCAATACAATGTTGATATTCTTGTTACCATGCATGTGAATACTCTAGATACTGATCTTCAAAGATCTTCAGTAAGTACAGTATGATATTATATTTTCTAAGCTTCTGATAATGAATGCCAAAAAGAATGTTGCAATCCCTCATTCCAGAAAAGTTCGATATGTCCGAGTGCCTTAGACATACTTGAAATATGTTGGGCTTCGCCCACGCAAGTTCGAACCCTTTCCATTGGTGGACTACCATATTCTAGAGATTATTAGCTCACAACATATAAGACTAAACTCAGAATGTTTTCATTGTTAGTACTGAATACTTTTGTTAGTACCTATTGCTTTATAATAATATTGCATATTTGACATTTAATCTCGCTGATTTTCACAATTACACTGAATAAGCATTTGATTTACCCCTGGTGGTTGATGTGCAAGGTTTGATATGTTCTTGTTAAGCGACAATTGATCCCAATATAATTACAATGTGGCCTGGTGATAATTTTTTATGTGTTTTCACCAATAGATTTATGCCTTTGGTTCCTGTGTACATGTTTCTCTATTAGAGGTGTTATTTCTTGGATTTGATCTTGTACATCATCTTAACTCTGTTTGGGATGGCAGGTCTACTAAATGTACAACTTAGCTTAACTAGCTTATTTCAGCCAGCTACACGAACCCTATGATAAACAACGTAATGGATCACACGAGATTATTTATACATTTAGGCTCCGTTTGATTGGGTATAAAACATTTTCAGTGTAAAATGATCTTCATGGAAAACAATTTACAAGGGAAAGTAAGGAGGTAGTGAGAGTTGAAAAGGAAGGAGAACAATTATTCCTTCATTTTGAAGGGAAAAATGGTTTTCCATCATTGAGAGAGCAATTTTACTCTTGGGAAAATGGTTTTACACTCCTTTGCGGAAGCAAACAATGTAAAATTGAATATAGAGGAGAACATTTTTCTAAGTAGAACTTAACCATTATCATGAGAGAGAAAGTAAGAAAGAGAGAGAGAGAGAGAGAAAGTGAGTGAGAAAGTTCATGAATGGGAAATAATAAGCCGGCGAAAGAAGAAGCGCAGCCCCATAGCCTCCAAAACAGCCTTCATCTCCAACCTCCCCCTTAGATTTTACCACTAGAAACATCCATTCACTGGTTCACTACCATGGACCCATCCTTGACATCTTCATCCCCAAAAATCTCAAACCAAATTGGCGATATAAGTTTGCTTTTGTTCAATTTGCAAATACCAGCTCCCTGTTTAGTGCTATCCAACGGATCAATGGCCGGAAAACCGGAAATCTCCACATTCTACTCCAACCAACAAAGTATGGCAAATCTGCCCCACATCAACAAAATCCTCATCCCCTTCCTCAGAAACCCATGGAAATTCATCCCTACCGTTCAAAAATACTCACCTTCAATCGAGATCATAGGTCCTACAAGGAGGTCGCCCAACCTATCCTTCACTCAAATCGGGCACATATCCTCCCTCATCCTCCACCACCCCCGCCTCCACCCCCCACCTCCTCCTCCCCCCCCCCCCCCCTCCTCCTCCTCCTCCACCCTATAAACATCACCATCAGCACTCTCCTTCCCCACAAAAAACCTCAAAACCATCTTTCGATGCCCCCTTCTCCATGCAGGAACCGGACCCTCAACCGGATTTTTCATATTTTGCCCCGAATAATAGTCGTCGATTGAGTTCTCGTGCCCTTGGCCCTCACACAGAGGAAATAAGAGAAAATTTAACCGCAACAGAGCTTGAGGACAAATGTTTTGCAATTATAAAAGGAAAGAAATCCGCTGTGAATGAGGAATTATATCAACGAAGTGTTGTTGCTCTGGCCTCCTCTTCATCTTCCTTAAAATCCATTTTAGATGGTATCCTTGCGGCAGGAGTAAACTGCTTGGAAATCAAACCATTGGGAGGCATGCTCCACTTAATAACCTTCGTCTCTTTAGAAGACAAGTCAGCCATGATTGAGAGCAAATGGTTGGAAAACTAGTTCAAAGTCTTATGTGATGTTAATGACTCATGTGCTGCCATTTGGCGTGAAACCTGGATAAAGGTCTACGGAGTTCCCTTGTCATCTTGGTGCTATGAGAATTTCTTTGACATAGGGTGCATATATGGTCGTGTCTTATCAGTTGATTATTCAAATTTCGACCACGCTAATATCCTGGACCATGCTAATATCCTGGTTTTTACTGACTGCTTCTTCAAAATCAATGCAAAACTCAAGTTGGAAATTGAAGGTAAGCATTTTAAAATTCATACTTTTGAAGATTGTCCCCCTTCCATTGTTTCAAAATTACAGAACAGGAAAGTATCGCCGGTGAGAATTCGTCGGGGGCAAAATCCTCGGATTTCTCGTCACATAGTAAACACCCCCTCTCCTCGTTCTAACCAATGCTCTGGAAACCTTTTTACCTCCCCTCTCAAACCAATCATTAATGTGTTGTCTCACCACTCTAGCCCAGATTCCAATGTCAGAGCCGTCACTCCCCTTTCCAATGAACTTGCGGAACATAATCATGGTTCAATGATTAAAACGCCATCTGTCCCGTCCCCTCTCTTATCTAATTCGCATCATAAACACATCCCCTCACCTGGGCCCACTTCTAAGGCCCAATCCGCCTCACTCAACAAGGAAAAGTCCAAAACCATAAATTCACAGCCAATCTCTTCACATAAAATCTCTACCTCAAACAGATTTATCCCTCTTAGAAGGCCCAACCCAATTCCATCTTCCTCCACCATATCTGGGCCGTTATATCCTCCAGGTTTCGAGGATAACATTCCTATCAGCATCCAATTTGCCCATGTAAGGAAACGTGCCAAAAAGAAATCCAAAAAAAAAGTAAGCCTCCATCACCGAAAATCCGTCCCTCCTTTCCCCTCTAACTCCTTAAAACTTACCCAAACTGTCAACCCTCCCTCATCTCCCCAAAATTCATTCACTGCTCCCATCTCCATCACAGCGGAGGACACGATTAAACTAGCCAACGAACTTGGAATCACCTTCGATGGTCCAATATCTGAACTCCACAATAGAGTTATCTCTATTCTTAAAAAGCAGAAATCAGCTTGGATGGCCGATCAAGCCAATGAGTTGTAACCCCAGTTCAATTTCATCACCAACAATTGTGATCAATGAAGCTATTATCGTGGAATATTAGGGGACTCGGTGCTAGGATAAAACGCAGCACCGTCCGTAGACTCATTTCCTCTCACCAACCTATTTTTGAGTTTATACAAGAAACAAAATTGGAATGCATCAACAAAAGGGCCCTAAGATCTATTTGGGGTGAAGATGATATTGATTATTGTTTCAGTCATTCAAATGGAAGCTCAGGTGGATTAGTCTCGATGTGGAATTCGATTCATTTTACACTTGATTCTAGCACCATCGAGAAGTATTGGATTGGGCTCTCCGGAAATCTGCTCCACCATAATTTCCAGTGCCTAATTATAAACATCTACAACCCTTGCTCGAGGGATGCCAGGGCTTTAGTTTAGAAGGAGATTATGGATCACTGCTCCCATATTAATCTTCCTTGCTTTATCATCGGGGATTATAACGAAGTCCTCCTACCCACTGACCGTGGGAGCCAAATCACGTCATCTCAAGGGAGCAATGATTTTCAATCTTTCATTCAGTGCCTAGGGGTTGTTGAAATCTCTGCCTCGAATGGACACTTCACGTGGTTCCGAGGTCAATCAAAAAGAAAATTGGACCGTGTGCTTATTCACCCTGTTTGGTTGTCTCTCTTTCCCTCTTTGTCAGTATCCTTGTTAAACCGTAGCCTCTCCGATCACTGCCCCCTCCTTGTTTGCCCTCAACTCAATGATTGGGGGCCGAAGCCTTTTCGCTTCTTCAATTGCTGGCTTGAGCATCCCCATTGCATGAAAGTAATCACAGAATCATGGAAAAAAAGTCATGGTTTGTCCATTTCCGATAAATTGCGAGCAACTAAAGAAGAGCTCAAAATATGGAATGTTAAGGAGTTTGGTATTATTGATGATAATATCAAACTACTTGAGGGTAAGATAAGCCACGTTGATCATATTGCAAATTCAAGATTATTGAATACTAATGAATTGCAGGTACGGAGAGATGCTCAGATGGAACTGTGGTCATGGCTTAAACGCCGTGAGTCGTATTGGGCCCAAAATTCTAGGGCAAAGTGGATCAAGGAGGGCGATTGAAACACTAAGTATTTCCATACACTTGCATCTATCAGAAGACGTCGAAACCAGCTTGAAAAAATTGTGGCTGATGGCATTCTTATTGACAAACCTAATGACATTAAAACAGAAGCAGTGTCTTATTTCCATAGCATCTTTAAAGAATAGTTTACTGTGCACCCGGTTCTCAACAACTTGGAGTTCATAAAACTCTCTCACGAAGACTGTTCTTTTCTTATTGCCCCTTTCTCACATACCGAGATCGATGAAGCTGTAAGCTCGTGTGACCCTCAAAAAGCCCCGGGGCCGAACGACTTCAATTTCAAGTTCATATAAAGTTCATGGGAAGTCAACAAATCAGACATCTATGCCATAGTTGAAGAATTTTGGTTATCTAGCCGCCTTCCAAGGAGTAGCAGTAGCGCTTTCATTGCGCTTATTCCAAAAATCAGCATTTCTCGGGAATTCAAGGATTTTAGACCAATTAGTATGGTCGGATGTGTATATAAAATTGTGGCAAAACTCTTGGCTCGTCGACTACAAAGAGTTATGGATCGTCTCATTAGTCCATTTCAATCCTCGTTCATCAAGGGCCGCCAAATTCTAGATGGGGCTCTTCTTGCGAGCGAGTTGGTTGACTCTTATATGAAATCAAAAGAAAAAGCCATCATTTTGAAATTAGATTTTCACAAGGCTTTTGATAGCATCTCCTGGAGCTACTTAGACTGGGTTCTTGGCCATATGGCTTTCCCCTTGCGTTGGCGCCAATGGATTAGAACGTGTGTTATGACGGCTTCGGCATCAGTTCTTATAAATGGCTCTCCAACTCCTCTTTTCAAGCTGCAGAGAGGACTTAGACAAGAGGATCCTCTATCCCCTTTTCTCTTTAATCTTGCGGTAGAGCCTCTTAACCTTTTGATTTGAAAAGCTACGGCATTGCATTTCTGGGATGGTTTGGAGATTGCTCGGGGAGGAATGAAACTCATACACCTCCAGTACGCGGATGACTCCATTATTGTTTGCCATCAAGATATGGAGCAGCTCATGAACGTAAAGAAAACTTTGATCATTTTTCAACTTGTTTCCGGGCTTCAGGTCAATTTTCATAAAAGCTCCATTTTGGGTTTGAATGTGGAACCATCTTGGTTAGAACTTGCAGCAGCCTCCTTGCAATGTAAGATAGGATTTTTTCCTTTTACTTACCTCGGGATACCAATTGGTGGGTGCCCCTCTCGGTTGAACACTTGGAATTTGGTTCTTGAAAGAATGTCTTCTAAGCTAGCCACTTGGAAGGGGAAGATGCTATCTTATGGTGGACGTTTTACTCTTATAAAAGCATCCCTTGCAAGTCTCCCTCTCTACTTCATGTCTTTGTTTCCCATACCCAAAGGGATTATTGAACACATTTGCAAAATTCAACGGCAGTTCTTTTGGAGCGGAGATCTAGGGAAAAATTCGCTACCCCTTGTATCATGGGATTTGATTGAATTACCGAAGATATTTGGGGGTCTTGGAGTGGGGAATTTATTACATCATAATATCTCTCTACTTCTCAAATGGTTGTGGCGCTTTCTCAATGAACCCAACGCCTTATGGCGCAACGTTATTCAAGCAAAATATGGCTATTCTTCTACTTCATCTTTGTTGGACTTGTCAACTCCAATAAAGAAAGGACCATGGCAGAAAATTTGCTCAAGAATCCTCTCTCATCCCACTGCAAGGAGCTTAGTTCTTTCCAAAATCTGAAAATGGGTAGGTGATGGAAGTTCAACTCGTTTTTGGGTTGATATTTGGATAGGGGACCTCCCCCTCAACAAGGTCTTCCCGCGCCTTTTCCTTCTATCCACCTGCCCTAAATCTACTATATCCACTTTGGGCTTTTGGGATGGGCTTCCTTGGAGGTGGAAGTTTGTTTGGCAAAGGGCTCTAAGGCCTCGTGACTCTGCTGAAATGGATGCCCTTCTTCACCTTTTAAGCCAAGTCTCGCTTGATATGAGCAGCCATGATAAATACATTTGGGCTTTAGATAAAGCTGGCTCTTTTTCTGTGAAATCTTGCATGCGTGAACTAGATAAAACTTCTCCAATGTGTCTCAATGATAATTATATCAAAATTTGGAAAGGGCTAGTACCGCACCGCATTGAGATTTTCGTGTGGTTTGCCCTCTTGGGTAAGCTCAACACTAGAGCAAAGCTCTTTAGATTGAATATTATACTCCCATCTGAGGCTTCTTGCGTATTTTGTCATGATTCCACTGAGTCCGAGGTTCATCTTTTTCTCCAATGTAATTTCGCATGGCATGTGTGGTCTTGGTGGCTCTCTTTGTGGGATATGAATTGGGTCATGCCATCAAGTTTAAAGGATGCTTTCTTTTAGTGGGAGTCTCGTTCCCCAAATCCTTTTTTCAAGAAAATTTGGATGGCCATATTTTTTTTATTATATTATGGTCAATATGGAAAGAGCGGAACTCGCGGATTTTCAATAACTCTTCATGTTCTCTCAACCAAGTTCAAGAATTGGTGATTACTAGGTTGAGCTGGTGGATCAAAGCTTGGCGAGATCCTTTTCCATACTTTTTGAATGAAATCCTGCAAAATCCAAAGTGTCTCAATTGGAAGTCAATGCCGAAATCTGGTTCAAATCAGCCTTCTCTTTCTCGGGCTAATATCCTTTGGAGCCCTCCTTCTTGCTCATCATTAAAGTGGAATGTAGATGCATCATATGACCCAATTTGCAATCTTAGTGCTATTGGTGGTGTGCTCCGCAATGAGTTCGGTTCTTTTATGTGTGTGCTCTCATGCCCCATCCCTCCGATGGAAATAAATTCTGCAGAAGTATATGCCATATATCGTGCATTCAAAATCTCTTTATCATCTATGGTTTTAGCTACATCTCCAACTATCTTTGAATCGGACTCGACAAATGCGGTAAAATGGTGCAATGAGAAGAGTGGAGGCCCATGGAATCTAAACTTCATGCTGAATTTTATTATAAATACCTCCTCTCATCATCTTAATGCATCCATCATTCATAAAGGAAGAAGCTCAAATGAAGTTGCAGATGCGTTGGCAAAACAAGGGCTCCAGAGGGAAAATGATTTTGTTGCTTGGCTATGATCTAAGTCTGTGAGTTTGTGGATGTGATTTTGGTTTTTTCAAGTTTGATCTTCACTGTGTAATCTAGTCTTGATTTCAGACTTGATAGTTGTAAACTTTCCTCCTAATTATTGCAATAAATTACTACCTCCGTCCCAGAAAGATCTGAACACTTGTTGGGACACGTAGTTTAAGGTGATAAGTTGTAGTGTGGTTATCAAATATTATTTTATTTAATAAGTAGATGTGATAGGAGTTGGTGGGGGTATTTTTTATTAGAGGAGAGAGAAAGTTGGGTAACATTTTATTGATAAATGGTAGAGTGTGGGCCAAAGATGTGTAAACGAAATAATATATTAATAGTGGGACCATGCCAAAATTGGAAATGTTCAAACTAATTTGGGACAAACATAAAAGGAAAGTGTTCAGACTATTCTGGCACGGAGGGAGTATACAACTTATCAAAAAAAAAAAAGAGGAGAACAGTTTTCTAGGAAAATGTTTTATGCCCTATCAAACGGAGTGCTCATATATAAAAATCTCATCAACTTCTTTTCCTTATCTTAGATGATAAATATATTACTAGCCATTTTATGTGCCAAACAAGGCGGAAAAAACCTCTAGCTTGAATTGAGATAATTTGTGGGCAGGTCTACTAACTGGATAAAGACTCACATTAGCTTGCTATACATTTTTGTAGGTGTGGCCAGATAGTAGTAAAATACAAATCCAGCACAACAATTTGCTTGATTTGGACCCCTATATTGCAGGATCTTATATCCTCCACCAAACAGGATTTGGTCCACAAACTACTCAAAAGTCAATAGTGGTTACACTAGGCAAATTCTTGTGAAACGAAAATTTCGCACCACCTTTCACTTTTCATTACTCCACAATATGCTAGTTAATTAGTTGTAAAAATAGTCTTGTTTTACCATATAACTCTCTCACGTCTCACCCCGAACATTGTCTTTTACTCTTTTAACTAGGCTAACATTTCTCCCATCAAAAATAGGTGGAGGAATTGTTTCCAATTACACAAGCTAAGTGGAAAAAAAAGTGTATGCTACCGGACATAGGTAGTGCTTTTGGACTCTTTTCGGTGGCAGATCCAACATCGAGGTATTAACAACATCTGGAATATTTGATGCACGATATCTAATATACAACTTTGATTATTAATATCATTAGATATTGGTAAAAATATGAAAATATTAAAAATACACATTATAAATGAAATTAACATGATGTTACTTGAAGATACTTTAATTTAAGTACATCATGTGGTCAAAATTTTCTAGCTGATTAATATGGGGGATGTAGAATATATATTTGAAAATGGTGCTTGTATATTCTATCTCTATTGGAGAAAATGGCAACTAACTACTTTGTAAAACCTTTTGTAGTAATATTCATCAAGATTTGAGATCAAAACCTATTTATATCCTCAAATTCTATCCTATCTAGAAAAAAGATAGTTATATTTCTTATTAATTTGCCTTGGTTTCTTAACTTATCCTTGCCTTGTATATTCATCAAGATTTGGGATCGAATCCTATTTATCCTTGCATTGGTTTCATCTATTTATTGTGTTCCCTAAAGATATTCCACTTTTACTTTATTTCTTATCTGGTAAAGTTTTGTTCCAAATCTACACAATCTTATACATTTGTTGGACCCAAATAGTTCTATTAATCCGAGCTACTTTAGTAAAGTTATTTGGTAAAGTTTTATTGTGTTCCCTAAAGATAATTCTATTTGCATCATATGTGATTATATTAAATCTGAGCTACTTTATTTGAATCTTAATTTGACATTTCTAAATTTTATTATTACTATTATTATTTTGACATCGGATTTAAAGCTTTCAGATTCACTATTTTTTATTATTTACAAAGTGATAGTTATTTTTTTGTACTATCACACATATATTGTGTTAGGATATTATTATTATTATTATTATTATTATTATTATTATTATTATTATTATTATTATTATTATTATTATTATTATTATTATTATTATTTTGACATCAAGTTTTTATTGTGTTAGGATAATTAACTTAGGGGCAGGTTAGTAATTTACCTTTAATTGGTTGGTTAGCCAGTTTTTAAGTGAATTAGGGTCACTAAGTATAATTGTTTAAATTAGGATGTCACTTGGTATAAATCTTTTTTTGGCCTGCCACCATCTAGAAAAATTGAAAGTAAGAGGCCACCATGTAGAATTTTCCTTAGTATTTTGAATTTAATTTGTTAGACATCCCCTTGTCATTAAATAAAAATGTCACTATTTTTAGATATACTAGTTTTTTATAATTCATCTTTTCTATTTTTAACGAGGATCATCGACAAATATCCAATTATATAGTATTGATATGTATATATATATGTATAATTAATAATTAGAGTTGTAGGAACTTTTCTTTAGAGTTATAACAATTACTAATTAGAATTATGGATAAACTCATCAGAAACCAAAAAATTCTTTCAAAGATGAAAATTAAATCAAAGTTACAACACATTAGAGTGCAAAATTGAAGCAAAATCCAAAAATAAAAATCGAATTAAACCTCAACATCACTGTTGTTGTCGAAACTTAGAGTAAATTTTTTCCCCTACTATTTCTCTTTCCTCACGCACCACCACCATCACAATTAACCACCATCGCAGCCTCTTCCTCTGTTTTCTTCGGCCTCTTCATCGGCGACTATGCTCCCTCCTTCTTCGCAGTTTGAGCTTCCTCCGCCATTATTGTTGGAGCTCCAAGGTATTGAGGAGAGATATTGAGAGGGAGGTAAGACACTTAGAATGTAAATAGAGCAAAAATGGCGTTTACGGAACTTCTAAAGAGAAGAAAAGCACAATCAATTTGAGGAAGTGAACATCATAAGAGATGTAATGGCACAAACGAGATGACGAAAGGAGGGAAGAGAGAGAAAAGAGAGCCATGCTTAACCAGTTAACCTTGTTCCTATACCTTCTAGAGACTAGAGAGACGAGATGAGGGAGAATTAAAGGGATCGGAGAATGTTAGACCCAGATTGGATGCACAACATTTGCTTTGAATTCTTCATTTAACTTTTACCCATTAATCTAGGCCGTTAAATAAGCTAATGTAAGGGTTCATATTTGTTCTCACATCTCACATAAAACATCATTCTCACCTGAAATCATTCCTATATATATATATATATATAGTATATATATATATATGTATATATATATATATATATGTATATATATATGTATATGTATATGTATATGTATATGTATATGTATATGTATATGTATATGTATATATATGTATATATATAATCGTATGCAATTGCATATCAATAAAATTGACATATACATTCATATCTTTAAAAAAATAAAAAAATAAAAACCATTTATTTATTGTCTACTAATCTCTATTATATAAGTGAAGGGGGGAGGAAGTTGGTGTCCCCCTTACAAAAAGTATGATATCCCTTAATAAATTTAAATTGTCATATATATTAAATAATCTTTTTTTCTCCCTACTTGCCATATATATTGAACAAGTTAATAATGGAATTGAATTTGAAATTTCCATTAAATATTAAATTAAGGAGAATGATTTTTTTTTAAAAGAGAAATTTCATTAATTGAAAGCCAAACGGCATCTACAATAGGTATTAAAAAAACAAGATACAATCAAAAAAGGTTAAATCAAATTCGTCTTCGAATAAACTACAATGAACCAGATCGAGCAATACAGCGCAGCCCGCTTGAATTTGTTGAATCAATCAGCTATTGATGAGGAAACCTATCATTCTGACATAGTTTGGGAAGAGCATTCTTGATCGAGTCATGTTGTCCGCATCCAAGCTTCCAATACCTTCACGTTGAGTCTCGAACTTTCAACCAATGAGAACAATTTCTCATACCTAAAAAAAAAACCATACAACTTCCATATGGGAGAAGGAGATCTCCACAACAGAGACTAAAATCCCCATAACATGGTTTGAAAAAATCTCATAAAGAAAGACTAATTTATTCAACAAAACAAGAAAATGGACTAAAAACTGAAAATAAAAGGGGCTTACCATGGATGAAATCATCCATGGCATCCCCTAACTGATGAAGAAGGGATTGGGAGGCTAGGGTTTGAGAGAGAAAAAGAGATAGAGGGGTTGTTTTTTAAAGCTTAATTTCCTAGTAGTACTTCGTAATTAAGGAGAATATTTTCCTTTTATTACATATGTGTGAAAAACTCTAATAAAAAATTAAATTGACAATATAACTTGATTGACACAATCAGAAGAAAAAATAAAAACTTGAATTTCATATTAATAATTATATTAATAATACTTTAATACATAAATGTTGATTAATATTCGGTAATCCCTATTATATAAATCAAACTCTTTCACTTTATTAATATATAACGATTGAACCTGATACACAAATTCTTCCACTTTATTTGAGCATAAGCTTTCTTCTGCTTTATATTTCCTTCTTTCAATACTATATTTGAATAATGATGAACAAATAACTAAAAAAACCAATGAAACATTGATTTAAGAAAAACATATTTTATAAAATTATAAATGTTTGTTTCGAATCAAAAAATTTGTAACATTGATGAATAACTAATTGAGAAAAAAGGTTAATATGTCATGCACGCATAGCGTGTAAAAAATGCTAGTAGAGAATAATGCAACAATGCCATTTATCAACCTCAATGGTTAATTAGCTAAAATGATACTTGGCTAAAGATGCCACATCATTTTCCTTAGCTAATTCTATCTTTAGCCAACTTTCCTTCAGTGGTTTTAGCTAAATTATTTGTTGCTTGGTAGGTCCCACAATCACCTTTTCCTTCTATATATATATATATATATATATATATATATATATATATATATATATATATATATATATATATATATATATAAGTTCAAATGAGAATGCATACTTACATGAGAAATGAGAATGGATTTTATGCGCTATAACTCTAATGAACAAGTGATGTAACTCTAATGAAAAAGTGATGTAGCTCCAAAAAAAAGAATATTAGAAAGAAAAAAGCTTTAAATTTTTCGGGGGTATAAGTCTAATGAATAAGTGTTGTAACTCTAATCCAATCGTGTGGTTGAGATTCATTCTCATTTCTCATATAAGGAGCATTCTCATGTGATCTAGCCCCTATATATATATATATATATACATACATATATATATATATACATATATATATATTATCACTTATTGGAAAGCTATTTGTTGTGTGGGATCCAATATTTTAGCTAAGCCAATTTGCTTAGCAAAGCAAAACTCCATTTTGTGCATTTGTGCTTCAATGGATTAACAACTAGCTAAGTATTTTGCAAAATTGCTAGCATGTCCTTATTTTGCACCATTGGAATTGCTTTTAGCTAACAGTTTTTTCACCAGGTACCCCTAAGGTTTCACGAAATGCACCAAGTACCCCTCTTGTTTCAGAAATGCACCAGATGCCCTTGTGGTTTACAGTAAATAAAGTGCACCAGATACCCTTAATGACTGACGGCGTTAAATTTTCGTTAGTTATCAAGCCTAAATCAACTTAATTAAATATAATCAAACCTAATTAAACGTAACTAAACCTAATTAACTTTCTTTTAATTGTTTTCTTCTTCATCCTCTTTCTCTCTCCTTCCTCCCATGCCACCCCTCTGCCTCCCCCCACTTCTACCCCCTCCCCTTCCACCCCTCGAAATTCCCTCTCACTCCCCTTCCACCCCTGATCAAAATCCCTCCCCTTAGAAATCGAATACGAGTATGAACAACACCTTGTTAAATTTCCCTCCATATATCAATCAATTCAAACATTGTTAAATTTCTGGGAAGTGTGTTCTTAATGCTTGCGGCCATAGTTACTGTTACATATGCATCTTCACTATAAAGCTAGAACAATCTTACATTTCAACAAAAAAAAATTACACACAATAATTGAGTACCTAAATCAACAATTACTACCTGGAAGTACCAACATTTGGATCAGAAAATTAAACCACCGCTGCCTAACAACTTAAGAGAAGCAAAAGTGCTTTGAGAATTAACATCACTGGTGTTTTGCAAAAGAATAGTGCTCACTAAATCATCCAAAACACTTAAGTTCTCAACTGAACTCTCTGATTTTATTGACCCATTAACCAAATTTGAGGAAATAGGCCTTGAATTTTCTCTCTCCTCATTATAATTTGCAATTATTCAGGAAAACCATGAATTTCTTTACAAGAACTCAAGCTTTGCAATGGTTAGTCTGAAGGAGATAGAGGAGGAAGAAGAATGTGGTGTAGGGCGGTGAGTGCAGAGGAGATAGAGGAGGAAGGAGAAGGTGGTTGATAGTGCAATGGTTAGTACGAATGAGAGAGATGATGAAGGAGAAGGTGGTGGGTGGTGCAGTGGTTAGTGCGAAGGAGATAGAGGAAGAAGGAGAAGGAGAAGGTGGTGGATAGTGGGTGGAGTGTGGTTAGTGTGAAGGAGATAAATGAGGAAGGAGAAGGGTTTAGGTGGTGCAGGGGTGGGTGACCCAAAACTAAAGAGATAGATCTTAGGTAAAATAAAGAAATGGAATTAGCTTTGTAAACCTAACGGAATTTGACGTCGTTAGTCATTAAGGGTATCTGGTGCATTTTATTTGAACCACAAGGGCATCTGGAATACATTTTTAAAACAAGAAGGGTACCTAGTGCATTTCGTGAAACCTCAGGGGTACCTGGTGAAAAAACCGTTTAGCTAACCATTAAAGTAATTCTAAGAACTATCTTATAAAAACCTTTTTTCAAAAAGGTACCTTGATAATATAAAAACCTTTAGTAGAACTACCTGTTAGCATTTTCTGTCAATAGATTATGTCATAAAATCTTTAGTAGAACTACCTGTTAACATTTTCTGTCAATAGATTATGTCAAGAGGCCCACTTTAGTATTTTTCTCCTATTTATAAAAGAAAATGACATTTATTCCCCTCTATTACTTCTTCTCCAATAACCATCTGCCTTCTTTTTCATCTTCCAATTGAATTTCCCCTTCTCTCTCTCACCTGAACGTTCACTTTATTTAGTGAAGAATAAAGATTAAGTACTCCGATCCAATATTTCACTCCCTGTCATTATTCACCCCAAATCTCTTACCTCTCTCTTGCAATCATTCATTGGTCATTGTCATTGACTAAACAGGGGTAAAACGTAGGGAAACTATATGGTCAGAATGGATATTAAATAATGCATGAAGTAAGCCTCACTAACTGAAAGAACTGATTAAACGTGTTATCATTTTTATCCCGTGGGGGAACAAAGAAGCAAGCTAAAGAAAAGGGGTCAATAAATAAAGAAACAAAGCAACTTTCAAACATTAAAGAAGGGGAAAGCAAGCAAAGCACAAACAACATCCTGCTTCAACATCCTACTCACCAAAACCGATTGGCAATAATATAAATATGTCATGGTTCCAACTTCCAACAAAGAAGATACGTTTTTTCGTGTTTCTTTGCAACAACAATGAAGAAATACAAACCCCAAATATTAAGCAAAACACCTGAAACACAATGCTATACCCCGGCATATGCCCACACCATACCCCTAAATAATCACCTTAGAGCATTGTTAGCAATCACAAGCTCTATAATACATCTTTAGATCATTTTCAATTGCAACATTTTAACTATTACACTCACTAATACAACATTTAGTATCTTTTAATAACCATGCACAATCGACCCCAATAGGGATGGTAATGGATCTTGGACCCAGCCCGGATCCGTGGATCCAGATCCGTTTTTTAGGATTTGGATCCTACAAATATGAATCCGTCGGATTCGGATCCTGTAAATAAAAACAGATCCGAGCTCGATCTGTCTGGATCCGTAGATCTGTTTTAAAATAAAAACGCTAACCTAGTTTTAGTTATACATAAAGTTAAAACTCAAACCACATAAATAACCTAAAACCCACTTTTTACACCGAGTCCCTGCCACCCACTCACCCTCACAACATACCATCTCTCCTTCCCTCTACCAAGACTCCAAATGCTGGACTGCTAGACTGCCAGACCAGTCACCCTTGCCGCTAGCCCGCCCACGACAAGTCGACGACCGTCTCACCAGTCGCTGGACCAGCCAGCTCACTCTCTCCCATTCTCTAGATCTGAACTGCTCTCGCACCACCAGTCCCTAAAAACGGCCAGCGGTCCATTACGGATTTGGCCACCTCTCGCTCGTTCTCTTTCGGATTGTCTCTCGCTCTCTCGTTCAGCCACCAGTCAAAACGTCGCACCACCAGCCAGGCAGCCACGAGCGAGAATCGCTTTTTAATTGTGGTTTTTATTTGAATTTGCTGATTTTTTTAATCGATTTGGGAATAGTGGATGGATCCGTCCGTGGACCCGGATCCGTGGGATCCGCAATATCAGAATCTGGGTCCAGCTTTTTCAGACGTCTGGATCCACAAAGAACCGGTCCAGATCCGACTCGTTGCGATTCCTAGACTCCACTGATTCGCCATGCGCAAACCCTTTATGTCCTTATTCTACTCTTCTTTATTGGTCTTAAGGAAAAGAATCGTCATCCCCTACTCCACCATCAGAGAGCTATCGCTAAGTATTAGTCTGGTGCCACCGACCACTATTTATCAAAATACAACACATTTTTTTTAGGGGAAACGGTGACAAATATTATTAAGCAATGTCATGTTCCGCCAAGGCTAAAATACCTTGCGGAAAGTTATCAACATACAACTGTTCATAGCCATTCAAAGGCAAATATATAGCAATTAAATGAGCCACCGTATTCCCACACCTCTTCACATGAGAGGAAGTAAAAGAAACAAAACCATCCCCTAACACACTGATGTCTTCATATAGCAAATCAATAGGAGCCCTCCCGAACGTTCTCTCGCGTATAGCCTTGACAAGGTTTAGAGCATCAACTTCCAATTCCACTTTACCATACTCCAATCTACAAGCAATGAGGAGGCCGAATTTTGCAGCCATAGCTGTTGTCCATCGAGCACGAATTCGACGCACTACCACAGCACACACCACTTCTTGTAAGTCACGAATTACAGCTCCAAGACCCACGCCATCATCACCCAATATTGCCACATCCGTATTCACCCGCATAAAGCCATCATGGGGGGAGGGGGGGAACCCAACTGGTACGAGATAAAACAGACGCTGCAGCAGCAGCTTGGGAAAATACGGCTCCGACATAGTGCTTATAGTCATTCACCAAACGCACAAACCCAAAGGCACCTACCTGAGCATTGTTCCAAGGTTCAGCGTGAGCCACAGATTTTGGATAACACCATTTAACAAAAATTTGAAAAGCCCCACAAGTCTTAAACGATGGGCGTTCTAGAGCGTGAAGAACCCAAGTAGCAATGATATCATTGAGGATCGAGATGAGCGCCAGTTCGATACAGCACACAAGACCCCAAAAACCCACGCCGTAAGTTTCTTTGGAGAACTAGCTCCCATGCTCCCATGTACTAAACTCAATCTTACATTTCCCGGTAAAATGGGGTATCAACAAATCGCTCCCTCGTCAAGAATCACATTATCAACCTAATTTAGAAGAGATAGACAAAGCTAAATTCCCAAGCAGAAACATTGTTGAGATCAAGGCTAAATTAATGTAAATGCACATTCGTAATCAATATAATTATAGTAGTATAAAGGATGAAAA
This sequence comes from Beta lomatogona, assembly GCA_947646795.1. NCBI lineage: Eukaryota > Viridiplantae > Streptophyta > Magnoliopsida > Caryophyllales > Amaranthaceae > Beta > Beta lomatogona. The sequence continues at coordinate 338,427 of CANSNZ010000477.1, forward strand.
ACAGCAGCCAACTCAAAGAGTAAGCAAAACAGCACATGAAACCATCTACCAACATTAACCAAGAAAGGCATACTTAACAAAGTTCGATAATAGGCAAAAGCAACTTGACATCATGAAAACAACCTCAAAAGGTATCTGATATCAGAATACTAAGCCAAAAGGCCCAACATAGGACCAAGCAGAGCACTGCAGACCAAAATCATGCCACCGTCGATCCAGCACCCAATTCTGAGAATAAGTGCCAGAAGACGCTGAAGACAAGAGTTCACGACACAGAGAACACAAGTTCAAATAAAACAAACAGGAACTACTGATAAAAAACAAGTCTGTATAATACTTGTAACGGAAAGCATCATGAGCCACAATAGGCGCAGAAACCATTCACTTCTTCTTCAGGGCTGCCTTGGTAACCTTGGCACCAGTTGGGTCCTTCTTCTCAACGTTCTTGATGACACCAACAGCAACAGTCTGCCTCATGTCTCTGACGGCAAAACGACCAAGGGGTGGGTACTCTGAGAAAGTCTCCACAACCATAGGCTTGGTGGGAATCATCTTAACCATACCAGCATCACCATTCTTCAGGAACTTGGGCTCCTTCTCAATCTCCTTACCTGAACGCCTGTCAATCTTGGTCACAAGCTCAGCAAACTTGACAGCAATGTGGGAGGTGTGGCAATCGAGCACTGGGGCGTAACCATTTCCAATCTGTCCAGGGTGGTTCATGATGATGACCTGAGCAGTGAAATTGGCTGCCTCCTTGGCAGGGTCATTCTTGGAGTCAGAAGCAACAAAACCACGCTTGAGATCCTTGACAGCAACATTCTTGACGTTGAAGCCAACATTGTCACCAGGGAGAGCTTCTGGAAGAGACTCGTGGTGCATCTCCACTGACTTAACTTCAGTGGTCAGTCCAGTAGGACCAAAAGTAACAAGCATACCAGGCTTCAAGACACCGGTCTCAACACGTCCAACGGGCACCGTTCCAATACCTCCAATCTTGTAAACATCCTGGAGTGGGAGACGAAGGGGCTTGTCTGAGGGCCTCTTTGGCTCGTTGATCAAGTCAAGGGCCTCAAGAAGGGTTGGTCCCTTGTACCACTCGAGGTTGGTGGACCTTTCAATCATGTTGTCACCCTCAAACCCAGAGATGGGAACGAATGGGATTTTGTCTGGGTTGTAACCAACCTTCTTGAGGTATGAAGAGACTTCCTTCACGATTTCCTCGTACCTAGCCTTGGAGTACTTTGGGGTGGTGGCATCCATCTATTACACATGGCAAGCCAAGAGTTAGAACAAAATTAAGAAAACTCAAAATAACACAAGAAGCAATCACAGAAGATACGACCAATTACAATTACAGGAAAGACTGGTAATTATACCTTGTTACAGCAGCAAATCATTTGCTTGACACCGAGGGTAAAGGCAAGAAGAGCATGCTCACGGGTCTGACCATCCTTGGAGATACCAGCCTCAAAACCTCCAGTGGTGGAGTCAATAATGAGGATAGCACAATCAGCCTGGGAGGTACCAGTAATCATGTTCTTGATAAAGTCACGATGTCCGGGAGCATCAATGACGGTGCAGTAGTACTTGTTGGTCTCAAACTTCCACAAGGCAATATCAATGGTAATACCACGCTCACGCTCTGCCTTAAGTTTGTCAAGCACCCAGGCGTACTTGAAAGACCTCTTGTTCATCTCAGCAGCTTCCTTCTCGAATCTCTCAATCACACGCTTGTCAATACCACCAAGCTTGTAGATCAAGTGACCAGTGGTGGTCGACTTTCCAGAGTCGACGTGGCCAATGACCACCAAACTGATATGAATCTTTTCCTTACCCATGTTGGTATCTTAAGAGAAACTGTAAACAGACAGTATAATTTAGTACAAAAACACAGTTCCCATAAGTATCCTACTCTGTTGATATCCAGCAACAAAGACTACCAATAGCATATCCTAAATGATGTTCATGGATTAGACAAAGAACATATATCATAAATGCAAATCTATTAATAGATCATGATTCCTAGATGATGTATATGAGAAAATATGCCATCAAAATACTCAATGGAATATGGGACCAAAAATACAAAATAATATAAAAAATCATAGCAAAAAGTGAAAAGAAAACAGCATATGCCAGGAACCAGAATTGAACTGGTGACTCAAGGACTGTTAGTCCTCTGCTCTGCCAACTGAGCTATCCTGACCATTTCGATTTTTGGTGCCAAAAACACAAGTCACTTACAAGGACAAGTGTAATAGGACATTAAGCAAAACTAATCATAATGCCTAATTTCAGTCAAATTAGACATCTCGTGTAAATAACACACATATATAAGAGATTGTGTTTTATTTCCATTAATGCAATAAATTTAGACGAAAAAATTTAACGAAAGCTGTCTATGTGAGAGAAATTCTCTTTCAGATGTTGTGTTTTTTATTTCCATTAATACAATAAATCTAGACGAAAAAATTTACCGAAAGCTGTCTATTGGGAGAAATTCTATTTCAGATGTTGCTATCACTATCTACCAGAAAAGAACGTTTAACTCTAGTTATCAGATTAAACCATAACAGATCATCAAATAACAATCATTAAGCTACTTAACTAAGTCTCATCATCAAATATCACATCATCAAAGTTAACTAAATTCATCATCGAATACCACATCAAAACGCAAGCTAAATCTACGCAAAATCAAAATCATACAACAAAAGAAGCTCCATATATCGGATTATATAAGTTACTAAGAGTTAAATCAAATCAAAAACACTCATTTCTATACAGCAAGAACAGCAAAATTGATCTAACATAAATTTGAATCAATCGAATACCGGAAATCAGTAAAACATTTCACATAAAAACACACTTTATCAGATCAAATGAAAAAGCGATAGATCGAAAATTATAGTTTGAAATTCAAAGAATAAACATCATCTAATTCAGGAATGAGCTGAATATATGAGCATGATATGAAGGTGATTTGATGACAGAAATTCATTTTACAACATTAGATAAGAGAGGGAGAAGAGAGAGGACCTTCAAAGTAGAGAAAAAACCCTAGCCGCAGTGAGGAGAGGAGAGAGAAAGAGGAAATGTAGGGAAGAATAGTGTTAGCAATGAGAGAATGACACAACTTATACTACAAAGAGAGGGTGGCGACTGACATGAAAATGAACACACAATTAGGTCATGTACCATATGATATGGACCCATCCCAGAAACTTCCGGGTCGGTTTGGGTTACTCCATACAAGGGGGAAAGACTTGCACGACCTACGGCCCATGGGGCGCAGTAGCCTGCGACTGTGTTCTCTTTACCTTATTTTTCCAATAACATAGGTATGTTCTTTCCAACTTATTTTTTTATTTGAGATTATTTAAATTTATCTTTTTTTTTTACAATAAAAAGTTTGAACATTCATTAGTAATTGCAAAGATCAGATAGTACAGCAGTAGAAGCCTCAACAAGCACTTATTCTAACCAAACTCTTGCTCACCAAACTCTTTGCTCGGATTTGCTAGTTTATGTGCAACACTATTTCCTTGCCTTCTCATGAAAGAGTAGGATATGGAATTGCATTGGTCAGCTATGTGAATAATATCTGCTACAATATTTCCAAAACTACTATTTTCTTTGAGACCTTTCTTCAAATGGCGAAAGAATTTGATATTATATGTTGCCACAATTACTTCCTTGATCCCCCCTTCCAATGCTATCAATAGAGCTTCCCGAGCTGCCAAAGCTTCAGCCACTTCAATTTCAAACTGACCTTCTAGCTGCCTGCACATAGCTACCACTACATCTCCCATATGATCTCGAACAATACCCCCTAGACCCACCATTTTGTTATCAAACACTGCCGCATTAGTGTTTAATTTATACAAGCCATGACTCTGCGCCAACCATCTCTCCTTCTAAACCTCCTGCATATCCACTTCCACAGTAGCCACTTCACTCGCCTTCACCACCTCACCAACAATGCCCACAACTTTGTTAATCACATTCATCACATCCACCTTTTTTTTTCTCAAAATCCCATGCATTTCTTCTTAGCCAGATTCCCCAAAGAAGACTCCAAAACAAACTCCACCACTCCTCCTCCTTATATACTATATCTAGAGCTAGACCTGGTTATTGGGAGGGTCGGGGCAGGTCAGAAGCGGGCGGGTCAGTTGCGGGGCGGTCATAGTCCATAGCGGGTCAGGGTCAGGGTTAGGGTCTAGAGGGTCAGGATCGGGTGCGGGTCAGGCTTAAACTAAACGGGTCAAGCCCACTTGAACTTGTTTTGCCCAACTGCCGTTCATAGTTTTTGCCCATTCTTTTGCTTCTTCTTTTACTAGTAAAAGTTGGTGACCCAAACGGAACTATGAAGCAATACTACTATATAACTATAATTAATGATGGTTCATAAATTATGGACCAGCTTCCATGATAAATGTGAAATATAGCGTCCACCATGCTTGATTGTCAATGGAAGAAAGGAAAGAGAAATACAGAGGAGAGAGAAAATGAGAATCAGTGAGTTTTTTGTTGCCCTAAGCTTATAGCAAGTGACTTTTGCGCCGAATAAAATGTTGTTCGTTCATATACGCACACAAGTTTTCAGTTTCGTGGGAATCCATTGATGAGGATTGAAGGTTGGTGAGGAAGGTGCGGGAGAAGGAAATTAGGGGTTTTGAGGAGAGAGAAAATGAGAAGGGTTTAAATGAGGAGAGAGAGGTGAGAGAAAAAAAATCAGATCCTTTAATGATTTTAGTGGACAATAATAATTTAAGGTGGGCTGCCCAATAAGACCCAATAAGGGCCCTTTCCATTTAAAGCCCTATAATAACCCTGTCCATTAAGGAATAAAGGGTAATAAAAGCCCTTTAATACTGACTCGACCCTTATGCCATTGGACAACCCTGTCCAATAACCAGGCCTATTTAGAGCTGAGACCCACTCAAAAAAATTCATCCCCAAGGGTGGCTTTAGCTCAAGTCTCCACGGGGACCAACGCCAAATATGACTCACTTCTCTACATTGGACAAGAGCATGTAAATTAATTTCGCTCCTCTCCATATAACCTGCATCTCCCATCCTCCCTGAGATTCCTTTACATCAGATTTTGATTAACCGATATTCCATCATGAAGGGCCTTCCAACTGTAACACCCCAATAATTCTTTCTTTTCCAAAATACCTTTTAAATATAAATAATAGAGAATTATCAAAGTATTATCGCTCGTGTGAAAACGTATAGGCTTATTCAGAATTTTGCAGCGGAAAACAATAATAATAAAACTTTATAAATAAACTTAGTCAACCATAAAGTCAACTTCAAAACCAACCAACAACCAAAGTCAACCTTAAAACCAAATTAAACCAACTATAAAATATATAGTTCAAAAGTACAATGCATAACTACACAAGCTCTCCAAATCCCGATCCCAATGATGCACCATCTTCGAACATGTTAGACGGACTATGCACTATTGATCCTTAGAGACTGCTCACCAAAATGGGTCATCACAGGATCAATAAGGCAAAGCAATGATCAACACATACAAACAAGCACGTAATCAGCAAAGCTGAGTACTACATAATAATACATAAACATTTCAAACATTATACTAATAAATGATAAATAGGAATAAATAATAACATAACAATCTATCAATCTACAGACAACTTTTACTGAACTACACTTTAACCATCTTTTTAGTACTTTAATGGAATAATAGTTATTGGACCGAGTTGTCTAACTAAAAACCAGCCTTCATCTAGGAAGACAAAATACGGGCGCGACTCCGTATTCCAAAATGACCTACGATATCGAGGAACCTTTAAGATATAATAGGAACGGTGATCAATCCAATTCCTATAAAAAGCCATGGCTCGCTCACCATGTACCCCAACTCCTGATTGTCCAACTTCAGACGTGCACCAGTCTAAAGTTTATTACTTTCCACGTTACACTTTACAAGATTTACCAATTATTACTTGTCATGACACCCAAGCAATACAGATAACATATAATCAAACATTCTCAACTTGATTCCTTTTTATCTTAGGATTAAATAAGTGATCATACAACTTACAACCCAAGATTAATTCCTTCTTATTTCAACCCTTCTCATTAGCCAACAACCAACTTACCTTTCATAGGCATAAATTATCAACTTACCAAATAAGGCCCACAGTCCTCATAAAGTAGTGAAAATAATAATATAAGGGAACACATGATTCAACTCAATAAATATATTAATCCCACCATGTGAATTAATAAATAAAGTTCCCAACCAACATGCTTGCATCAATATTCCATACAAACATGATATGCAACTCATAAATAATTCTTAAAATCAACATGTTCGCACACAGGCATAAAACATGTAAAATCCAAGCACAATAGAAATCATATATGAACTCACAATAGTCCCTATACATGATACTACATAACTTTTCATCCTAATATCATGATACTACAACCAACAACACATAGGTATGTACGTACTTTGTGTAGACAAATTGGTAGGCCACCTTTAATCACCTTAAAAATCGCCTAAAGAGTAATCTCCGCCTAAAACAACCAATAGAACTTAAAATCAATACTCCAAATAAATTCCAGCAACTTTAAAATACTTTAAATCCCCTTTAAAAATTTTAAAAGTTGTTTTATCATTAAAACCTCAATTACTTACATTACCTTGCATAGTACTACTATACTAGTCAATAAAATCCATAAAACTCCATTAATAGCAACCTTTCTAAAATTCCAGCAACTTATAAATTATTGAAACCTCCTTTAAACATACTTAAACATGCTTAAATTCATAAGTTAACCTAAAATCATAAACTATAACATGATACTATGATTTTCCAACATGTAAAACCCTAAAAATCCATGCTTTGATATTTTTAAACCCTATTTTAACATAACAAGTAAATCTGAAACTTTATTTCTTCAATACATAATTTATATAATCTTAGATTCTTAAACAAACCATCAAATCATAACTTTTAAACATAAATTTATTAAAACAAACCCTAAAGATACAAACTTTGCATTAAATAAAACTTGAGGAGGAAGAAATAACAACCAAACAACGAAGAGGAGGAATGAAACTCGCGGCAACCGAGGGGGACGCGGGTACTGGCAGATCGCCGGCGTGGTCAGCGGTGGCAGCGGCAGCTGTTGCCGTCGACGGTGGAGAAAACCGAGAGAAGGAAGAAAGAAAAAGAAAAGAGAGAGGAAAAAAAAAGAAGAGGAGGGCCGAAAGTGAGGGGGAGGAGGAGAGAGAAAATAATGTGTTTAATGAGTGGGGATTTGTGTAATTGAGGGTATTTATAGTTTTCCCCATTAGGGGTCCAATAAAGAGTTGGGCTTTGATGGGTTAATTAAATGAGAATGACTAAGCCAAAAGGTTTGGGCTCCTCACACCCATTTACAAACTCTTTTCTAAATCTAATAAGTGTTTAAAATTCTCAAATACTTTCAAAGCATGACTTTAATAAATATTTGACTTGCATAAATCATTAAAATAAATCCTTTGACTTTCAAATAATCAACCTTTGAAGAAATAAATCGTTAAAATACATAAATATATTCAAATATAAATAACTATACATTAAAATATATTTATAAAATCCAATAAATTTACGGAGGATTACAGTCTACCCCTCTTAAAAGAAGTTTCGTCCCAGAACTTAACACAAAAAAAAATTCACACATTTTCAAAGGTTTTTTAACTCAACTCTCTAAGGAGAAAAAAAAATACTTGTGCCACTCATGTGCACTCTTTTGCCATCTTAGAACAATTGTGTTACTCATGAACACCTTTTCTTATGCGGATAATCTATTTATTTTGCACCAACATGTGCAAATCGCCAAAATAAGCATAAAAATGCATTAAAATGCCATTAAAATTGGTAAAAAGCATGAAATTCTATCGCATTCTACCCCCCTTAAAGAAAACGAGTTACGCCCTCGTAACTTACCTCAAGGAATAAATCTGGATACTTCTTCTTCATTTCATCTTCAGCTTCCCACGTTGCCTATTTAGACTCATGGTTAAACCAAACTTTCACGATATTGACATCCTTATTGCGTGTACTATGCACCTTCTTATCAAGAATTCTCACTGGCCTTTCCTCATATGTGAGGCTACTATCGATTTGGATTCTCTCAGGCTCCAAAACAAGACGCTCATCAGGAATATATATCTCTTGAGTTGGGAAATATGAAACACATCATGCATTTTCTCAAATTCCATTGACAATGCCAACTTATAAGCTATCTTCTGCAAAATCTCATATTGGCCAACATACTTAGCACTCAATTTGCCCTTTTTCCCAAACCTCATCACGCCCTTAGTTGGTGATACTTTCAGGAATACTTTATCACCTACTGGAACTCATCTTCTCTTCGCTTTAAATCGGCATAACTCTTTTGCCTATCTTGAGCAGCCTGAAACAACTTGACATTCTTAGCAGTCTCCTCAATGAATTCTGTCTCCAATACTATATTCTCACGAAAATCATTCCAGCAAACGGGACTTCTACACTTTCTTCCATACAACGCCTCAAAATGAGCCATTCTAATGCTCGCATGATAATTATTGTTATACTAACTTTAAGGATTGAACTTTCCCCATTGGTCTCTTATGATCTATCTTCACTGTCACAGCCCCATTTCTTCCTAAACATAATGAGAGCCTTTAAGCGCATCGCGAAGACATACTAGATTCCAGTGGAGCTATTACATGATACAAGTGCAAAGTTGCAGCAAACATTTCTTCAAAACAAATAGTTAAGGTTGTAATTATTACTTTACCACTAGCATCCTACTTAAAAATCCATTTAGGTAAACCCATACAACTACCACATATTCCGAGATACTTTCATAAAGGTGAAGACCATCCAGAAGACACACATAACAACATCACTCCACACAGAAATATCGCTCCAAAACAATCATAGTAACGGGGAAGCATTTATTCCACCTTCTTGGTTCCACCTGCATTCAATCACATTCCTGCCCCCTCCAGGACAGGTTCAAGACCAAATATCAACAACAGTTGAGTACAAAAGACCACCCCTAAATTCATTTTCAGTGGCTTTAATTGATTATATGCAAATCATGCCAAAATCAATGAGCTTCACAAGTAAAATGCTCGCTACAACGTTAGGATTACTATCCTTGCACAATCTCTTAAATCAAAATATTTATAACATAAAGGTAACCAATTTGATCATTCAAAAGCCATTAAGGTCCATAACATTCAACTTATTGGGTAAGTGAACACGAGTAGAGAGGGGTTCCTTACTTAAGAAACCGACTGTCTCTAAACTAATGGAGGTCGTCACCCCACCGTTTATATAATTATGCTTGCAAGCCTTAACCAGGGCATGTCCTATTTTAATATCTGCTGGACTTCACCCACCCAGCGAGGGTTCGGAAGGAGATCACCCATCCTCCAAGGGTTGTTGTTCATACCATACCTTACTAGGTACCGACCTTTACCCATTTCCATCTATAGTTTATTTACATTCATAGTTTAAGTATATAATTTACCACTACTACACATGGTCCAAAGAAGTGTATTCATCCATAGGAGGAGGAGGAGGGATCACAACAATCATAGTATTATCAATGTTTTCAAGTCCTAAATCTTTGCTTGAAATTTCTTGTTTAACATTTACAAATGCCCATGTTAGTGAGAGATAAAATTCTAGAAGATGATCAAACCTTACTGTTTGTGTAAAATGTATATATATTTTAGCACTTAGCATGCTCCTTTAAACCTCATTTACAAAGTTGAATTAGTTTGAACATATAAGACATTCGTCAGAAAATTCCAGCATAAACAGTGAGTTTAAAACGGGCCTAACTTTCTGCTCAGTACTCCGAATCGAGAAATTGCAGAGCCTATCCTCAAGAGTTTTTCGTTGCGAACATTTTCTTGTGAGGCAGTAAAAGGCTAAAAACCACGTTTCGGGGGCCAAAACTTCATTTTTACAGTAGCAGGTCATATTAAATCCGAGAATAATATTCATCAATTTACTTCAATCTTTAAAGATTTTCTTTAAGGAGAACTTCTTTATTGAAACATGAATGAAGTAAAAGGCTTCCTAATCAGTAAAATAAATTTATCATTTACAAGCATGCATGCTCTCATTTGTTCACATAATTACATAAATCAATCATACATTTATCAAATCTCAAGTTTTTACTATATTAGTGTGATTTTTCTTCTCCTCTTGAATGGATGTTTTACCAAAAGTATTTAGAAGTCAAAGTTTTTTACATGCAACTATAGCTTTTGTTCAAAATCTTGCATGCATGAAACAACATCATCAAATAGAAATTTTAGATACAATCCATCATTTATTTACCAAATCAAAGAGAGGTTTAATGGAAAAAGGGTGTACTGTTGTACCTTAATCTTCCTAGCATAAGCTTGAACCTTTTCCTAGCTCCCTTGGTCTCCAAAGCCTTAGACACCGAAGAACCTACACAATTTTGCCAATGCATGTCATCAATTTCACAACCTAAGCTAAATTCCCAACTTGAAACATACTCCTTCACTTCTTCTTGGTTCCCTTACCTTGTTATGAATTTTGCTTCCTCTAGATCTTCTTGTATACCTCCAAAAGCTTTACTTTAAATCTTCTTTTTCTGAAAAATAGCACATACAAAAGCTAGGTTAACTTTCCTCAAAGGGATTCAAGAGATTAACCCTGGAAGAGGAAGAAAGAAAAAAAAACGAGAAGGGGGGAGGAAGACCTACTGTCTGGCGGGCAGCAAGGGGAAGAGAGAAATGAGTGGGTCTTTCCCAAACAGCAATATTTAGGAAGGTTGAGAATTGTGTTGTCACCCTGGGGTTGTCCCCTAACCATTTTAATTCCCAAAGTTGACTTTCCTCTTAATTTTGAATAAGATATCCTTCCTTAATTGAGATGTTGTCTAGCAGTCCTTAGCCCATTTCATTCCATAGTTTGAGCTTCCAAAATCATTTCCTAACCCCAATTAAATGGTACTGACACCTAGCCCACATGTATATGAGTTCAATATGTATACTTTTGGATTTTTTTTTTCTCTCTAAATCCTTGGGCTATTGAGAGTTCTAACCCAAGGTTTCAATTCATAAATGGAGTTTGGTTTACATCAATGTGGTCCTTCTAAGTTTCCTTCCAAAGCTTACTTTTTTCCACCCCCATTGCCTCTAAATTTAATCTAGGCTACTTGACTACCTTATAAATTCGATCGCTCCTCACTCTTCTTTGGCCTTTGAGAGCTTTGATGTTAAACTAACCATTGCACGGCTATAATTGATATTCAATTAATTTTTCCTTTTAAAACTAAATGATTTCAACGATAATAATAATAGTAATACTTACAGGCAATGTCTATATATATACATACATGTTTACATATATATATACATATATACATATATATATACATATATACATATATACATATATATATATACATATATACATATATATATATATTTTCTTTTATATGCACACGTAAATAGTGATGATAATGTCTTCACTAGGCTAGGATTTTTGAGCCGTTACATGCTACCCAATTAGGAAAGTTTCATCCCCGAAACTTGAAATGGTAATATTAAAGTCTAACCTTAACTTCCTTCATGGAGCAGTGCCGGATAGCGAGCCTTCATGTCTGATTCTTTTTCCCAGGTGGCTTCCTCAGTGTTGTGGTTTCTCCATAAAATTTTGAGCAACGGTATTGATTTTCCTCGTAGCTCCTTAACTCGTCGATCCAAAACACACACCGGTTGCTCTTCATAGCTTAAGTTTTCCTCAATTTGCAGAGGCTCGTGTTTTAATATGTGGGAGGGGTCATAGACATATTTCCGGAGTTGTGATACATGAAACACGTTATGCACCTTGGCTAACTCAGGTGGTAGAGCTAACTCATAAGCTACTTCCCCAACTCTTCTCAAAATCTCATTGGGCCCCACAAATTTGGGGCTTAACTTCCCCCTTATTCCGAATCTCCTTACTCCACGCGTAGGGGAGACTTTCAAAAATACTTTATCACCCTCCTGGAATTCTAATTTCTTTCGTCGCGCATCAGCATACTTCTTCTGGCGATCTTGAGCTGTTATCGTCTTTTCCTTAATCATTCGAATCTGCTCCATGGTCTCTTGAATTATCTCCGGTCCCACAATCGTTGCCTTCCCAAGGTCATCCCAATATATTGGTGTTCGGCATCGGCGTCCATATAAGGCCTCGTATGGGGCCATATCGATGGTAGCTTGGTAGCTGTTGTTATACGAGAATTCGACAAGTGCCAGCCGGTCCTCCCATGTTCCTTGGAATTCCAGCACACAAGCTCTAAGCATATCTTCGAGTACCTGAATGGTCCTTTCAGTCTGCCCGTCCGTAGCTGGATGAAATGATGTGCTGAATTTTAACTTCATACCAAATGCCTCCTGCAACTTCTCCCAAAAATTCGAAAGGAATCGAGTATCCCTATCTGATAGTATGGTCTTAGGTAGGGGTGTTCATGGGTGGTTAACCGTCCCGAAATAACATTTCGGTTCGGTAACCGGAAGTACCGGTTCGCCAATTTTTCGAACTGTAACCGTTCAAACCGGTAACCGCATAAACGGTTAACCGGTTTTTCGGTACGGTTTTCCGGTTAACCGTTAACCGTTACTCAAGTTTTATTAGATTATTTTACTAAATTTATATATTAGATTTCAATTTTTTCTCAACATAAAGAATATACCATTAATACTAAGATTCTATATGAAAAACAATTGTCTCTAAAAACATTCCGTACCATACAATTATTACAATACATATCTTAAAGTTCTAATAAAAACAAGAGCAAAAATCTAAACTCCTAACTAAACAGCTGGACACACACACCCAACTGGAGTGAGTGAGCAGAGAGTAGTTGCTACCTGCAAATGGGAAAACATTTTCTTGCAAGATAATCCCTGTTATGTGAAGACAAATTTTTGGCTCCACTTATGAGTTATGACATAGAATTCTTACTAATACTATTTCATTAAAGACTTTGTTTCCTATTTGGTTACTTACTGACTTACTTTTTCTGAGCTAAATTAGTCTATAGTCTACACTACATTTCTTACTAAATTACTACATTTAATAAAAAATAATAATTAATTAATATAATTATTATAATAAATTAAATTTAATAAAATAAAATAAATATATCCGGTTTTTCGGTTAACCGTTTTATAAAAAATCGTAACCGTAACCGTACCGTTTAACCGTATTTTTTACCGGTTCGGCAACCGAACCGTTTAATCTCAAATTTTTCGGTTCGGTAACCGCCCATTTTGACCGGTTTTTCGGTTTTTCGGTTTCGGTTTTTTGTGAACACTCCTAGTCTTAGGTACTCCATGAAGTCGAACTATTTCTCTAATATACGCTTCGGCCATTTGCTTCATACTCCACGAGGTCTTTATTGCGATAAACCGACTAGTCTTTGTGAGTCGATCAACGATCACCCAAATTGAATCATTTCCCTTTCTTGATTTAGGTAGACCGACAACGAAATCCATGGAGACCGACTCCCACTTCCATTCAGGTATCGGCAACGGTTGGAGAAGACCCGCCTTCTTACCACGATCAAATTTTACCTTCTGGCATGTTAAACATTTAGAGACAAGCCTGGAAACATCTCTTTTGAGCCCCTCCACCAGAAGTACTTTTTGAGGTCATGAACTAGCTTGTCCCTCCCCGGGTGAACCGAGTAAGGGCTACTATGAGCTTCCTCTAGAATCTTTTCCCACAATGCGGGATTCGCAGGTATACACCATCGTTCCTTGAACCTTATACTTCCATCCTCGCCCAGGTGAAATTCGGTAGACTCCGCTCTTTCAATCTTAGCTCGTATGTTTGCCAGAAACTCATCTTGTCCCTACTTTTGTTTGATTTCTTCAAACAGTGATGGTTGTGCAGTCAATACGTTCAGAGACTCTTGCGGTACACCCTTTTTGACAGCATACAGATGCATCCTTCGAAACTCCTCATACTTCGAAACTCCTCATACAGCTCGTATGTTTGCCAGAAACTCATCTTGTCCCTGCTTTTCTTTGATTTCTTCAAACAGTGATGGTTGTGCAGTCAATACGTTCAGAGACTCTTGTGGTACACCCTTTTTGACAACATACAGATTCATCCTTCCAAACTCCTCATACAATTCATGGGGTACATCTAGCAAAGAACTTATCTATCTTCTAAGTCTGCGACTCAAAGTGTCTGCCACTTTATTCGCTTTACCAGGATGATACTGAATCTCTATATCGTAATCTTTCATTAATTCCAACCATCTCCGCTGCCTCATGTTAAGCTCCTTTTGAGTAAAGATATATTTCAGACTTTTATGATCTGTGTATATCTTACAAGGCACACCATAAAGATAGTGCCTCCATAATTTTAACACAAACACCACTGCTGCCAACTCTAAATCATGCACATGATAGTTCTTTTCATGCGGTCTCAATTGTCTAGATGCATATGCTATCACCTTTCCGTTCTGTATGAGGACACAACCCAATCCTTCCAATGATGCGTCACTATTAACCTCATACGGTTCCTTGCTATCGGGTAAGGTCAGTACAGGCGCACTTGTCAATCGCCGTTTTAACTCTTGGAAAGCTTCTTCACATTTTGTTGACCATTGGAACTTGACGTTCTTTCTCACCAGACTAGTTATGGGTAAAGCTATACGGGAGAAATTTTCGACGAATCTTCTGTAATAGCCGGCTAGACCCATGAAACTACGAACTTCGGTCACAGAGGTGGGTGCTGGCCATTCCATAATTGTCTTTATCTTCTCAGGGTCCACGGTAATTCTTCTCTTAGACACTACATGGCCCAGAAACATAACTTGGTCCAACCAGAACTCACATTTGCTAAACTTTGCATACAGTTTCTCTTTCCGTAACGTTCCCAGAACAATCCTCAAATGTTCCTCATGCTCGGAGTGACTCTTCGAATACACTAAAATGTCATCAATAAACACTACCACAAACTGGTCCAGGTATGGCTTGAAGTATCTTTGCATTAAATCCATAAAAGCTGCTGGGGCATTAGTTAACCCAAATGGCATCACTACAAATTCGTAACGGCTGTACCTGGTTCTAAATGCGGTCTTGGGTATGTCTTCCTTCACAATTCTCATCTGATGGTACCCAGACCTAAGATCTATTTTTGAAAATACTTCCGCTCCCTTAAGCTGATCAAACAAGTCATCAATTCGGGGTAAGGGGTATCTATTTTTAATGGTAATCTTATTAATCTCACGGTAATCAATGCATAATCTCATGGTTCCATCTTTCTTTCTAAAAAACAATACAGGTGCCCCCCAAGGTGATGCGCTAGGTCTAATATAGCCTTTCAAAAGCAATTCCTCAAGTTGGGTTTTTAATTCGGCCATTTCCGCTGGGGCCATACGATACGGGGCCCTAGATATAGGGGTTGCTCCTGGCATTAAGTCTATATGGAAATCTACCACTCTATGTGGGGGCAATCCGGGCAATTCATCATGAAACACATCGCAAAAATCTCTAACTACCCGTATATCCTTTGGTTTCATCAAAATTTTGGTGGTATCCACCACTTGACACAAATATCCAACATTCCCCCCTTTTAACTCTTTGACCATTTTCAGGGCAGACACTAACAGCACCTTAGGTCTCACTTTAATCCCCTCATATTTGACTTGGTTTCCTAGGGGTGTTCTAAGTAGTATGGTCTGCTTAGCACATTCTATAATCGACCTATGATCCCTCAGCCAATCCATTCCCAAAATCACATCATAGGTTCCTAACTCAAATTGAACCAAATTTGCCATGAATTCCTTCTCAGAAATCCGGACAGGGCAATTCATATACATAATGTCACATCGGGACTGGGTTCCATTTGGGACACCTATTAGCAAATTTATTATGGACGGGGAAGGAACATTTTTCAATTTTTTTACAAATGAAGCAGAGATGAATGAATTGGTAGCTCCAGAGTCAAACAACACATGGGCATTCATAGAGCATACAGTAAAGGTGCCAGAAATGACATTACCTCCATTTGTAGGAGTCTCCAAATCCGCTGGAGAGCTTTCAGACATCGCAAATACCTTGCCCGGGGTTTTTCCTGAATTCCCTCGATTTCCCTGATTGAATCCCACATTTCTACCTTGGAAACCCTGAGGGTTTCCCCCGGTTCGGTTATACCCAACGAATCATGCTTGCTTCCCCGAGCCTTCCCCATTTCCCTTCTTCTGAGGGCATTCTCGAAGTCTGTGACCCGGCTTTTTGCACCCGTAACACACCTCCTTTCCTTCACAACTCCTCCGCCAATGATCTTTTCCACATTTAAAACAAGCTTTCCCCTTCTTTGGTGCCTTCTGTTGACTCTCCCCTTTTTGTTATTGCTCCCAACCACTCCTCACTCGCTTATTTCCCCCATCATTTGATTTTCCACCATTTCTCCTCCTATTAGACTCTTCTTCCTTCTGATCGATCCGTTCCTGTTCTAGGGCCCGGTCATACAACTCTTGATAATTGATGTAGTATCCCACTCTCTTACGATATTTAAAATTCAACCCTTCGAAAAAGCGAGACATTCTAAACTTTTCCGAGCTAACTAGATCAGGAGCAAAACGAGATAACTCCATAAACTTGGCAGCGTATTCATCCACAACCATCTTCCCCTGGCGGAGATACAAAAACTCACTTTCCTTCTTTTTCTGTAAGGCTGGTGGGTAAAACCTTTAACGTATGGTCTCTAGAAATTTGTTCCAAGTATAGTCCGGTTGTTGGAAATTTTGCTTGACAGTCCTCCAAGATAGAATGAGGCCAACTTCACCTTCATGTGCTCAGGACAATTTATAATCTCCAATAACTTCTCCATATATGCTATCCAGTCTTTAATCGGATCTGGCTCCCCATCATAAGTCCTTGGCTTATGAGATGATAGCCTTTTATAGAACTTTCCTTCTTCATCCTCAGGCTTTTGGCCCTGGGATTCTAGTGTGGTCAATAATCGAGCATTCATGCTTTCCATTTGACGCAATCTCCCTTCCATTGTCAAACTCGATTCCCTAACATTTTCAGTCTCTTGAGCATGAGGGTCTCCGGCTTCTCCCGACATATTCTTAAGCGTTGCCTTTCCTCAATTTCTTCAAAGAATATTACCAAATTAATTAAATTATATTGAGACTATAATCATTTCTATCTTATCTAAGATGAAACTACTAATTTATCACATCAACATGCAGCACATAATTTATAGCAACGTACTTATTATAACGTGGGTGACTCATGCTCACTTATCATTCCTTGGCCCACCATGGCCAAACTTAGAACACACATTTCTAGTTTATATATAAATTTTGATGGTTCCAACTAATTCATCCCTTACATGGGAAACAATACCAACTTCTCATAAGAAGTTTATCATTATCATGCCATATATAACACACAACATTAAAGTCCCACATCAATAATTCAAAACATACATAATTAGTTCATACAACCCAAAGTGACCATAAAAAGAAATGTCTTAATCAAAGGAAATAAAATAAAGAAAAAGGAAACTTCTTCCATCTCCTTCTTACGAGACTCCCCTCCCTTAATCTCCACATTCCTGCTCTCATTATCAATCCAAGTCCAGAGGGTAATAGTAGTAACCACTATCATTGGTACTAATGCTAGGTTCCTCGGGTATGTAATCGGGATCCCACACATGGGTGTTGCTAACCGACCCTGCACTACTACCATTATGTGACATACTCACACTAGGCGGGGTTCTCCTAGAGGTACCTGCAGTATTTTGCCTCATAGGATCCTCTCTAAGTACCATTACCTCTCTTGCTTCCTCCCGGGCTCCCAACCGTTCATAAAACCTTTGCCAATAACCACTCACGTCCTCGATCATTCCCTTCTCCCTAATTCTCATATCTAACTTCCTCATGTCTCTCAATACTTCATCTATCGTCACTTTCCACCTGATAGCTTCTTTTTCCACATTTTCAGGACCTACCCCACCTCCAAGAATTCCCACATTAGCCACATACAAATATAAAAGTCTCCAATATGCTGCCCTAAAGGATTCCCAAGGTTCGCACTCGGGTAATGTCTTGATCAGAACATAGGCTTGAATCTCCGTTCGTGAATACTGGTTATGGTCCCCTCTCCCATAAACGACATTCCATTCCGCAATCTTTCCGAGCACACGATTTGCGTTGTCCATAGCATCATCCCAAGTAGCATTTCTGGGCCTATAAGTATCAGGCTCTGGCATGAAGGATCCACGTGAACTTTGTCCTCTTTGGGCTCGGGTAAACATCTACACCATATTTCAACACACAATATTCGTTATTCCTCATCAGACCTTTTAAACCTTAATAATAAAATTATCTCATCAAATACATATACACATCTTCAATCTCAAGGACATCAAAATAATCCCCACTTTAATGTTTTTCCCCTTACTTGAAATTTATTATCCCAGCACACATTTTTGCACCTCCAAGATCACATAAGGGAACTATACATGCACTTACACATAACCACACACGCATTATACTTAAATATAGGGTTTTAAACCTAAGCTCTGATACCAAGTGTAACAGCCCCATTCCTTCATAAACATAATGAGAGCCTTTAAGCGCATCGCGAAGACATACTAGATTCCAGTGGAGCTATTACATGATACAAGTGTAAAGTTGCAGCAAACATTTCTTTAAAATAAAATAGTTAAGGTTGTAATTATTACATTACCACTAGCATCCTACTTAAAAATCCATTTAGGTAAACCCATACAACTACCACATATTCCGAGATACTTTCATAAAGGTGAAGACCATCCAGAATACACACATAACAACAGGACTCCACACAGAAACATCGCTCCAAAACAATCATAGTAACGGGGAAGCATTTATTCCACCTTCTTGATTCCACCTACATTCAATCACATTCCTGCCCCCACCAGGACAGGTTCAAGAACAAATATCAACAACAGTTGAGTACAAAAGACCACCCCTAAATTCATTTTCAGTGGCTTTAATTGATTATATGCAAATCATGCCAAAATCAATGAGCTTCACAAGTAAAATGCTCGCTACAACGTTAGGATTACTATCCTTGCTCAATCTCTTAAATCAAAATTTTTATAACATAAAGGTAACCAATTTGATCATTCAAAAGCCATTAAGGTCCATAACATTCAACTTATTGGGTAAAGTGAACACGAGTAGAGAGGGGTTCCTTACTTAAGAAACCGACTGTCTCTAAACTAATGGAGATCGTCACCCCACCGTTTATATAATTATGCTTGCAAGCCTTAACCAGGACATGTACTATTTTAATATCTGCTGGACTTCACCCATCCAGCGACGGTTCGGAAGGAGATCACCCATCCTCCAAGGGTTGTTGTTCATACCATACCTTACTAGGTACCGGCCTTTACCCATTTCCATTTATAGTTTATTTACATTCATAGTTTAAGTATATAATTTACCACTACCACACATGGTCCAAAGAAGTGTATTCATCCATAGGAGGAGGAGGAGGAATCACAACAATCATAGTATTATCAATGTTTTCAAGTCCTAAATCTTTGCTTGAAATTTCTTGTTTAACATTTACAAATGCCAATGTTAGTGAGAGGTAAAATTCTAGAAGATGATCAAACCTTACTGTTTGTTTAAAATGTATATATATTTTAGCACTTAGCATGCTCCTTTAAACCTCATTTACAAAGTTGAATTAGTTTGAACATATAAGACATTCATCAGAAAATTCCAGCATAAACAGTGAGTTTAAAACGGGCCTAACTTTCTGCTCAAGTACTCCAAATTGAGAAATTCCAGAGCCTATCCTCAAGAGTTTTTCGTTGCAAACATTTTCTTGTGAGACAGTAAAAGGCTAAAAACCACTTGTCGGGGGCCAAAACTTCATTTTTACAGTAGCAGGTCATATTAAATCCGAGAATAACATTCATCAATTTACTTCAATCTTTAAAGATTTTCTTTAAGGAGAACTTCTTCATTAAAACATGAATGAAGTAAAAGGCTTCCTAATCAGTAAAATAAATTTATCATTTACAAGCATGCATGCTCTCATTTGTTCATATAATTACATAAATCAATCATACATTTACCAAATCTCAAGTTTTTACTATATTAGTGTGATTTTTCTTCTCCTCTTGAATGGATGTTTTACCAAAAGTATTTAGAAGTCAAAGTTTATTACATGCAACTATAGCTTTTGTTCAAAATCTTGCATGCATGAAACAACATCATCAAATAGAAATTTTAGATACAATCCATCATTTATTTACCAAATCAAAGAGAGATTTAATGGAAAAAGGGTGTACTTTTGTACCTTAATCTTCCTAGCTTAAGCTTGAACCTTTTCCTAGCTCCCTTGGTCTCCAAAGCCTTAGACACCCAAGAACCTACACAATTTCGCCAATGCATGTCATCAATTTCACAACCTAAGCTAAATTCCCAACTTGAAACATACTCATTCACTTTTTCTTGGTTCCCTTATCTTGTTATGAATTTTGCTTCCTCTAGATCTTCTTGTATACCTCCAAAAGCTCTACTTTAAATCTTCTTTTTCTGAAAAATAGCACATACAAAATCTAGGTTAACTTTCCTCAAAGGGATTCAAGAGATTAACCATGGAAGAGGAAGAAAGAAAAAAAAAAACGAGGAGGGAGGAAGACCTCCAGTCTGGCGGGCAGCAAGGGGAAGAGAGAAATGAGTGGGTCTTTCCCAAACAACAGTATTTTGGAAGGTTGAGAATTGTGTGTCACCCTAGGGTTGTCCCCTAACCATTTTAATTCCCAAAGTTGACTTTCCTCTTAATTTTGAATAAGATATCCTTCCTTAATTGAGATGCTGTCCAGCAGTCCTTAGCCCATTTCATTCCATAGTTTGAGCTTCCAAAATCATTTCCTAACCCCAATTAAATGGTACTAACACCTAGCCCACATGTAGATGAGTTCAATATGTATACTTTTGGATTTTTTTTCTCTTTAAATCCCTGGGCTTTTGAGAGTTCCAACCCAAGGTTTCAATTCATAAATGGAGTTTGGTTTACATCAATGTGGTCCTTCTAAGTTTCCTTCCAAAGCTTGCTCTTTTCCACCCCCATTGCCTCTAAATTTAATCTAGGCTACTTGACTACCGTATAAATTCGATCGCTCTTCACTCTTCACTCTTCTTTGGCCTTTGAGAGCTTTGATGTTAAACTAACCATTGCACGGCTATAATTGATATTCAATTAATTTTTCCTTTTAAAACAAAATGATTTCAACGATAATAATAATAGTAATACTTACAGACAATGTCTATATATGTACATACATGTTTACATTATTATATATATATATATATATATATATATATATATATATATATATATATATATATATATATATTCTTTTATATGCACACGTAAATAGTGATGATAATGTCTTCACTAGGCTAGGATTTTTGAGCCGTTACATTCACTTTCTAACAGGCTACACATTTTGACACGAATTCAGCGACCTCACCCTTCATATTCGGCCACCAATAGATTTCCTTAAGATCCTTACACTAGAGGAAAAAAGCCCAAGGGCTGCGGTCAAAAAGGGCCCAAGGGCTGCGTTTTTTGACCGCAACCATTAGACTAGCAGCCCTTGACATTTAGGAAGGGCTGCGGTTTTTCCAATAACCGCAGCCCTTGTGACCTAAAAAAAAAAAAAAAAAAAATTTTTTTTTTTTAAATTTTTTTGTCCTAAATGTTCCCAAACAGTTATATATATATTTAAAGTATCATTTTTCATTATAAATTATGTTTTTTACACGAATATAGAGAAAATAATAACTAAATTACATTAGTTCGAGGCTGCCCTCGAATGTTCGAATTGCAATATATGAGCAGGATCACAACCATCAAAAAATAACCAACCAAAGAACAGCCATGACGACATTACAACAACTCCACCAAGATCAGCATCCGAATCCCTCAAAAGTAAATTTTCTAGAGATGATAGAACCTGGCAAATAAAACCAAAACCGCTATAATTTGGAGTTGAAACTATATTTATGCAAGTACTACAAAGCAGAAGAAGCTGGACAGACCAACTCCACAAGAACAACTTTCAATTTGTTGATGTTGTAAGTACATGGCAGCTTACAATACAACAACAAATGACTAAACAAATGGCTAGCGAGTGGGGTTGCGGGGGGGCGGGGGGGGGGGGCTTGGCGGGGGTGGGGGCGGGGGTGGGGGTAGGGGGAGGGGAAGCGGGGTGTCTTGGGCTGTGCAAGGGGTGTAGCAGGGGGCAGCGGGGGGTAGGGGGGCTGGGGTGGGGTGGGGGGCTAGCAGGGGGGGTTGCGGCCGGGGTCAGCGCGGGGGGGGGGGGGCGGGGAGGGAGTCTTGGCGGGGGTGGGGGCGGGGGGAGGGGAGCGGGGGGGGGTTGGGCTGTGCTAGGGGTGTAGCAGGGGGCAGCAGGGGGGTAGCAGGCGGGGTGGGGTGGGGTTCTGGCAGGGTGGTGGAGTGAAAGGTACTGGAGGTGTTGGATATGGAGCAAGAGGAACTGGCATCCTTAAATTATCCTCTTTCTCCACCACCAAAGTAGCTATTAAGACCTTTAAGGCTATAACATGATTCTCACCATTGACAGCAACCACCACCAAATTATTACTAGTCAAGATTTTCTTTTAGTGATTCTTATATTGATTTTTTGGTATAAAATGATTACATCTAAGTTCAACTACCATACATACATTATATGATCCTAACATACATCCAAAGCAAGTAAACCTAATCATAAATAATAAATAATAAAAAATAAAGTTAAATGACTCTAATAGTTTGTAAACTAACTATTATTATCAAATGTATAATCAAATTATATTAATATTACATGATCCTAAATGCGTAAATTTTTTTCCTATATAATCGAAAATGTCCTAAAACGGCCTTTTAATTACTCAAAATGTACTTAGAAACAAATAAATGATGTTATATAAGCCTAATTGTTTGTAAACTAATTATTATTGCCAAATATATGGCCAAATTACATTATATGATCCTAAATGTGTTAAAAGGTTCATAATGGTCGAAAATAGCCTAAAATGTTCTCTTCTTATCCCAAATGTAGTTAAAAATGAATCAACAAACTTAGATGATTTTAATAGTTTGTCAAATTATATTTGATGACACTAAATGCATACAATTACATTATACCACCATGTTTTTGCATGAATCAATGGACAAAAAACCCATGAAAACATTCACTTAATTGCTTATTAGGCCAATAAATCACACAAATATCAAGCTATAACCACTTCATTATCCATGGATCAAGCAATTAAAGTCCTAAAATAACCACTTTTATGCATATTAGGCCAAGAAATCCCACAAAAATCAATAACTAACTAATATTCACCAACTTTATGCATGAAGCAAACAATCAAGGTCAAAACAATTCAATAAAACCAGCACCATGATCCCAAAGGGGCTACAATGCCCATACTAATTCCTCGAACAATCATCTTTAACTAAGGGGAAAAGGGGGATAAATAAGGTTCATCCTCGAACAATCAACTTCGGATAAAAGGGTTCTAATTTCTAAAACATAATCGGAAAAAGAATTCTAACCTGTCTCCCTTTGGTTTCTTCACACCATCTCCAATAATAATATTAGCCATGGTATACTCGCATCGCAACACACCTGAAAAGCATTATAACCATGTATCATGCTATTAACAAATGAACTTTCCACGTAAGAAAGATATATCCATTATCAACATATCAGCAATATAAATCAATGTATAAACTAAAAGTGTGATCTTTAAACATATCAGCAATATAAATCAATGTCTTATGGTTATGTATAAACTCCTTACCTATAGTCAAGGCAGGCCACTATGATGTCTCTCTCTGCCAACTGAAATCCAAGAAGAGAACCCCATGCTTTGTACCTAAATCAAGAAGAACGGGAACTAAAAACATCAACATGGAGGAAAAAAAAACAATAGCATGGAGGTAAAAGGAGAGGCAACACAGCAGAGTACAATGTTCCATGTCACCAATGGAGCTTGCATTAATGCATACATAGAATTCTTCTATCCTAATTCCTACAAATCCACCCAATTAAACGATATCACAATTCAGCTAATACAAGTCTACCATTCACATTTCGCAATAAACATGTTCCTTCAAAAGTTCCCAACTGTGCGTTTGGAAAATAACGGTGGAGGGAAAGGGAACCGAAGGTCGAAGGAAAGCGAGAGAATGGGACTAAAGAGGAGATAAGGGAGAAGTGGTCTTGTGTACTCCCTCCTCTTTCCCCAATCCATCTCCAAAAGAATAAATATATTACTCTATCCTCCCTTCATTTCTATTCAAATTCTCTATCTTAACACATTGTAAGGCAACATTTATCATCGTCGTACAATAGTTCCGCAAAAATGTCTTATAATTAACCAAACAAACCGAAAAAGAACTTGCACTGATCTAATAACTTAGAACAACAGAATCACATAAGCACTTCTCCTAGTATCTCAAGTCCAATTACAACTTTACAACTCCCAATATTACACATCAGAGCGAGATTACACTAAAACTTACCATCAAGAAAACACCAAGATTCACCACACTCCCAACATAATATCATACTATAACTCATTTTGCAAATTATTACATGCAAACATTATCACCGAAATAATCCAAAAGACATTAACATCATCCAATTCATCAACATGTATTCACATTTTCCAAATCAAAATGAAATCAAATTACAACATTAAAAAATAAGAATGAAGAAAATAAGAATGGGGGGTGTGTAGGGGTTGTGGGAGGGGGGCGAGGGGTGCGGGGGGTGTTTGCAGCAGGGGGGCTCTGTGCATGGGGGTGGCGTGCGGGGGTTGTGTAGGGGATGGGGGCTGTGGAGCAGGGGGTCTCGTGCGTGGGAGGTGTGTGTGCGGGGGCTGTGGGAGGGATGTGTGTGTGCGGGGGCTGTGAGAGGGGGGTGGGTGTGTATGCGGGGGTGTGTGTGTGTGCGGGGGTGTGAGAGGGAGGGATGTGTGTGTGCGGGGGCAGTGAGAGGGGGTAAAAGGGTAAAGCTTTAAGACTTTAAACTGCGGGGAAAGGGAAAATGATACTTATATATATATAAGTATCATTTTCCCTTTCCCCTGTGTTTAAAGTCTTAAAGCTTTACCCTTTTACCGCTTTATTAACAATCGATGCAACTGAATATACATCAGCCGTGCATTGCACTTCCTCTCGAAATCAACATATATGCATTGCAACGGGTATATAAAGCATCCCAATGTCAGCCTCACAAATAAACATTTCAATAGCAGAACATAAAAGCACATAACTGAACAAACACCTAGAAAGAGAGACCCACAACATGATAAAAGTCGTTAGTCTCATGGAAACGCCCATCTTTATTTCAAAGACTAATCATGAGTAATCTGACAAACATAATATATATAGTATACATGCTATGCATTAAGGGTACCCCCAGCAGCTCATCCATTCTAAAACAGCATGAAGTAGTGATTTATGTAACTACAATCTTCTCTATCACATAAGCCAGAGTCAAAATCACTCAAAACTTATCACAGTAATTGTCAGAAGATCTGGAAGATTTGGATCGGCTAAGATGTGATGGAAACTTACTCCAAGGCCTCCTACTCCATGGTTATAGTGCTTTAATGGTCCCCTCCTCGAAAGCTCAAACTTCACTGTTCATTGATGCATTGCCATTAGCTACCATAGAACAAGTAGAAACCACCAAGCCATCTTGACAAAGAAACAAGACACTAGAGCCTCAAAAAATAAAACGACGTAAACTTTTGTCATATAAAAAACATTCTACAACACTATAAAGTAGTTTTCCAAATGTTTTCCACGTCTAAGAGTTTAGTCGGTGCAAGCATCCAAGACGCCTAAGAGGCTAAGACATCTAGAAGACTAGAACACACTACCATCAAAACCATTGAGCAAAAAAGGAGAGATAATTGGCGGTTTTGGCATACACAATACATTCATAACCAAACGGCAAACGCAGCCTACAATTTCACACATCGGAAGATATATTCTCGATACCACGAGCCGAATGGCCCCAATCCATAGGCTTCCTAAATAATATCAATTAAGGTACTTGAATATTTTATAATCAAATTACATTATTCAGCTAACTAGTTTCACCAAAACTCCCAACAATACCAACTTAGCCAACAAACTAAATAGATGAACACCCAATCAATAAACATTGTAACATCTGACTTCAACTTGTGCACACCATTGACAAAGTTCACATACCTGGGGAGAATAACGCCGCAGTTACACCGGAAGTTGCACTTAATGAAGATATCGCCATATATAAATCATCAACTTTAACCTAGTCAATGTCACACCATCAAAAACACACCCAAAAACCAATTGCAAGAAACCATAATACCATACCCTCTTTCTTCCTGAATCAAGCAACTAAGAAATGCATCAAAAGAAATTATAAATTCACCCATTTTTCAGTAAACCAATAGTGGAAAACCAATCTCTTCATTTTCCTCTAATTAGAAGATATAGACATATAGTGATCTAATTTAATCACATTTCACAATACTACATATCACTCGTAATTATACCTTAATACAATTTATCAAGTTCCTTACTTTTCATCTCACTAAAGAAATAAGTCAAAAGTCACAAATATTATAGATTCATCAACTATCAAACTACTGATGAGATGTACAAGAAGCAAGAAACTGAAACAAGCATCTTTCATATACCAATCAAACTTACTTGGGTATGAAAACGAAGAACACCAACACACGACCAAAATTCAACCTCTAAATCCAGCAATTAAACTTTCTAATTTCAGAATAAATAGAAAATGCAAGAATATTCACCTTAATCCTCAATGTTGGAGGATGAGATTCAGCTTTGAAATGGTCTGAGATTGAAACTCAAGTGATTGCAAAACTACAACAATTTCAAACCCAATTTCAAACCCTAGATCCAAGCATTGAAAAAACAGAGAGGAGAGAGAAAATACCTCAGCGGCGAGGTAGTCGAGAATGGAGCTCCGGCACCGACACGCTCAGCAGCAGCGTTCGCGTGACAAATCGAAAGAAAGAGAAGGGGAATGTGAGAGAAATAAACGGCGCCTAGCAGAAAGATGAGCTCGCTCCGGCGAACAAAGCCATTAATACGAGTTATTCAGAAAAAGTGAAAAACCCTAGAAATTAGGAGAAATTGAGGAGGAGAGAGAAAATGAAACCTGAAGGACTTTAGGAGGTTGAAGAAACTGCGACGGCTTGCGAAGGAGAAGAATCAGGCAATGATTTTCCACCGATGGTGCGCAAATCGATGTTGCATAGCTCGGATTCGAGTGATTCGACGGTGCCATTAATGGCGGAATGAACGGTGATTTTCCACCGATGGTGCGCGAACTTGATCGAGGTCGTTGAGAGTGAGAGTATGAGAGAGAGAAGGGCGTGGTGTGAAGGGAGAGGGAGAGATTGAGAGGCGGGTTCAGCTAGGGATTAGAGGGAGGGAGGGAGGGAGGGAGGGAGGGAAGGCTGAGTATATGCGCGCAAAAGTTAAAATAAGAAAAGGCAAGTGAAGTACGAAGGGCTGCGGTTTTCCGGCTAACCGCAGCCCTTCACTATTAAGGGCTGCGTTTTTCAATAAACCGCAGCCCTTGCACCGCAGCCCTTGCGTTTTTTTCCACTAGTGTTATACAACTTATCACCCCCAGGTAGAGGTGGGCATGGGCCGGGCCAACACGCGGGCCGGCCCGGCCCGTTGTCCGCTACATGGGCCGCGGGTTTGTCACGGTCAAGAAATTTTATTTTAGGCCCGCGGGCCGAACGCTCCTTTCCTTTGTTTTTTAGCCTAAAACTGACAAATATACAAAAAAAACAACATAAAACACGAGCCCGGCCCGCGGGCTCGTGGACAAAATCTGGAAATTTCAAGCCCGGCCCGGCACGACCAGCCACTCACGGGCTTGGGCCCGGCCCGGCCCGCCATTTCCCCAAGCCCGCGGGCCGAGCCCGTGAACAGGCCCGACCCATGCCCAGGTCTACCCCCAGGGTGTACAAAATATGGAGTATTATTCCCCTCATCCATAAAACGTGTCTTAATCTCTTCACATTTTTGTGGTACACACCACCTTCCTTTGAACCTCAACTTCCATCATCATGGATCTTAAAATCGACTTCCTTACCTTACTTGATCTTCTCCTTAATCTTATCAAGGTGCTCATCTCCAACTTGACCCTCTTTGATTTCATTGAAAACTGACAACCCCAATGACAAAGCACTGAATTTTGCCTCGATTTCCCAGGATTTAAGTTTTCTAGGCTAAGCCTTTGCATAACTCGACACAATTCCCCAGGACTACCAAGGCACTCATGCTATGGCTCGACTTCCTACTCAAAGCATCGGCAACTACATTTGCCTTCCCTTCATGATACTGGACGTCTAAATCACAATCCTTAATTAACTCTAACCATCTCCTCTGCCTCATATTAAGGTCTTTTTGGGTGAAAATGTACTTCAAACTCTTATGGTCAGTAAAGATCTTACAGGTTACCCCATACAGGTAATGTCTCCAAATCTTCAAGGCGAACACAATAGCAGCAAATTCTAGATCATGGGTAGGGTAATTAGCCTCATAAGGTTTCAACTGACGCGATGCATACGCGATCACCTTCCCATTCTGCGGTAACACACATCCCAAACCATTCTTTGAAGCATCGCTATACACCTCAAATCCCTTATTCCCATCAGGCAAGCTCAAAACAGGTGCGGAGGTCAAACATTCTTTTAAAATCTGAAAAGCTTCTTCACACTTCTCACTCCACTCGAATTTTGACTCCTTTTTCATCAAATTGGTCGTTGGCCTTGCTATCTTCGAGAAATTTCTCACAGATCTTCTATAATAGCCAGCTAAACCTAGGAAACTTCTGATATCTGACACATTCTTTGCAGTTGGCCACTCACTCACATCATGAATCTTAGCAGGATCTACAGAGATTCCTTCCTTAGACACATAGTGATCCAAAAATGCTACTTTCTACAAACGAAACTCACACTTAGAGAACTTGGCATACAACTGATTCTTCCTAAGCGTCTCCAATATAATCCTCAAGTGCTCGTCATGCTCCTTTTCACTCTTCGAATAAATCAGAATATCATCAATGAATACAACCACGAATCTATCTAAGAACTCATGGAAAATCCTATTCATCAAGTCCATAAATATGGCAGGTGCATTAGTTAACCCAAAAGGCATTACAGTGAACTCATAGTGACCATAACGAGTCCTAAATGCAGTCTTAGGTATATCCTTATCAGCTACCCTCAACTGGTGATACCCTGAACGCAAATCAACACGCTCGCTCCATTCAATTGATCGAATAGGTCATCTATCCTAGGCAAAGGATACTTGTTCTTGATGGTTACATTATTCAATTCCCTATAATCGATACACAACCTCATACTCCCATCTTTCTTCTTAACAAATAATACAGGAGCTCCCCAAGGTGATGCACTAGGCCTAATATGACCCTTATCAAACAGCTCTTGCAACTGCGTCTTCAATTCACTCATCTCCGGAGGTGCCATTCTATAGGGTGCTTTAGATATAGGTGTAGTTCCAGGAACTAAGTCTATGGTGAACTCAACAGCTCTAGCAGGCGGCATACCCGAAATCTCACTCGGAAACACATCCATAAACTCATTCACAATTGGAACATCCTCAATATTTACCCCAACTTCTTTACTCACATCTTACACACTACAGAAAAATAACTCACACTTCTTCACTTGCATTGCAGAAATAACCCTAAAGTTCTTGGACTTCCAAAAACGTCTATATGAGGTCAACTTCCCCAAAGGGTTTCTTAAAACTACTTTTTGAACTTCACAGTTTATTTTGGCCTTGTATAAACTTAGCCAATCCGTGCCCAGAATTACATCTAGGTCTCCCAGATTAAACTCTATCAAATCAGAAGGGAAAACGCAACATCCTATCTCCAGAGGCAAATCTTTAAACAATTTGGTACACCTTATGGTCTCACCAGTAGGTATACTAACAGGCAAATCAATCACCTCGAAATCTACTAACCCCAAACTTTTAATAACAGATGACGAAACAAAAGAATAAGTCGCCTCCGAATCAAATAACGCTTTAACTAGCACGGAGTTAATAGAAAAAGTACCAGACACTACGTCGGCAGATCGTTCATCTTCATTGCGACTCATCACGAACAGTTTTCCGGAAGCCTTGTTCTAGTTGCTCTCACTAGCAGGCTTATTGTAGCTCCCTTGGTTGTTCTGGGCCCCTACAGGCTTCGAACCCTGATTTCCCGACTAGTTAAATCCAGTTCTCACTTGGTTGCCACTCCCATTGCCATTTTGCTCTTTCTTTTGCTTAACAAAGCACTCATACTCCCTATGGCCCTTCTTCTGACAGTAGTTACAGGTCACTGGTTCTCCCTTGCAGTCTCTACCTGGATGGTTATTACTGCACTTCTTATAGTGGTACACTCTCTCAGATTGACTCTTATTATTGTAGCCCTGATTATTCCTCCCTTGGAAATTCCCATTCCCATTTCTACTCTTCTTGAAATTCCCTTGATTTCCCCCAGCATTGAAATCCTTTCTTTTCTCACCCACTACAACATTTTTCTTATCATGCCTCGACTGAAGACCATAAATGTGGGCGGCTCTCCCATACACAATATATAGGGATGAAAAAGTTTCACCACCTAACCCCAGCTAGATTTTATCTATCAAACCTTGCTCAAACCTTTGAGCCTTTAATTCCTCAGTGGCTACTACCTCAGGTGCAAACCTCGACATTGCTATGAATTTGCTATAGTACTCAGAAATGGTCATACTCACCATCCTCAGGTTGATAAACTCTTGGGCTTTCTGTTTCCTCATAAAAGCGGGGTAAAACTTCCCTCTCAAGGCAGTAACAAAAGAATCCCAATTGAATCCCTCAACAGCACTCAACCTAGACCCATTTTCTCTCCACCACAAATCAGCCTCATCCTTTAGGTACAACACAGCCTGACCTACTCTCATATTCTCAGGATAGTTCACAGCCCCAAAGATTTTCTCAAACTCCCTAACCCAATTCTCCAAAAAGGTAGGATCAGCTTGCCCCTTAAAATATGGTGGTTTAACTTTGGCTAACCTCTCAAACATGTCCCCAGCAGAATCGGGACGATCACCTCTCTCTTGAGTCAGTTTCTCCGCTAAAAGGCGAATAGCATCAGCTAAATCGTTATTGTTGTTGGCCATTCTATTTCGCGACCTTAAATTTAACGTAACTCTACTTTAGGTTTTGATACACAACTACTTGCCATTTACTATGAAGGCAACATTTGATTTGACCGTAAAGATCGCATCAACAAACAATTTATCATGAAATTACTATAACACTAAGTTCACACATTCTGAACCATAACAATCATATATTCATGCATGAATAAATATTCACATTAATAATCACATGAGGATCAAATGTATCCAATCACAATAATTAAATAAAATATTCCCCTTTCACGTACGAATAAATTCTCACTCAACTCAAATAACTGAATAATAACTTTTATTCCTCGAACGATAATAATAATACTTTTCCAATCCAAAATAACCAACTTATTCCTCAACAATACAAAGATGCTAATAAAGAAGGAAAGTTAAACCATTGTAGCTTATCAAATTATTCAACTACTAACCTTAGAACATAAATAAATACTCTATGGAGTTACATTATCATTCCTATCCTTATTTTCTTTATACTTTTATGGAGTAAACATTTCATCTTCAATGTTCCAGAGTCTTCACTATAATAATAATAATAATAACCTGAATTCTTAGATCTAGTAGATCTCCGAATCCTTTTGGGTTGATGCCCATTTTCCCAACTCTGAATCACTCACTTCGCTCAGATAAGGTCTCCAAGTAACACTGTAGATGTCCTTTTGGGTTTGCCCTCTAGTACGATCAAACTCTTGAATTACTTCATATATCGCTAACAGGGATGCCTACTTTTAACACATCACGTATAATGATCTCTAGGCTAGTGTAGCTATCACTGACAGACTCATAACCTCCATCACTCTCATCATCACTCAACACAATAGGGTTGTAGTAGCTCCCTACTCGAATATTCTCTCTATCAGACATGTCTAGAGATCCCATAACAGATGAATATAACTTCTATAAATAATTGATACTCTCACTTAACGTATAATCCCAACAATAAATAATAAGCAAGAATAACAACAATAATATGAGGCATAGGAATAACATACACAGCTAGCAGGGAAGAAAAATATAATTATGCTGAACTAACTATTTAATGCAGACATATAATATTTTTATCCTATATGCCCTTCCTATACTACCCATCTCTCACAAAATAATAAAATAATCAGAATAAACTAGAGTATTAAAATAGTTTAAATAAATATTTTGAATTTATAAAGGAACCGAAAAAATGAAATAATAAATAAAAAATTAAACATTATAGTTCGAATTATTCGAACTCAATAACAACAAAATTTAAATTTCCGTACACCATTAAAAAAAAATTCGGATCCTTTGAAAAAATATAATTCGAACTGAAATAATACTTGAAATCTTGAAAAAGAACTATCGAAAGTTAATTTGAACACAATGAATAAGTAGGAGATCAATTCTAAGAAATTCATTTTAAGTAACTAGCTAGTTAGACGCCTAAAGACTTAAAGTTGGCACGAAAGACCAATAAAACCTAAAGCTCTTATACCACTTTGTAACACCCTAATAATTCTCTCTTTTCCAAAATACCTTTTTAATACAAATAATAGAGAATTATCAAATTATTATCGCCCGTGTGAAAACGTATCGGCTTATTCAGAATTTTGCAGCGGAAAACAATAATAATAAACTTTATAAATAAACTTAGTCAACCATAAAGTCAACTTCAAAACCAACCAACAACCAAAGTCAACCTTAAAACCAAATTAAACCAACTATAAAATATATAGTTCAAAAGTACAATGCATAACTACACAAGCTCTCCAAATCCCAATCCCAATGATGCACCATCTTCGAACCTGTTAGACGGACTATGCATTATTGATCCTTAGAGACTGCTCACCAAAATGGGTCATCACAAGATCAATAAGGCAAATTAAAGCCATGATCAACACATACAAACAAGCACGCAATCAGCAAAGCTGAGTACTACATAATAATACATAAACATTCCAAACAAGATACTAATAAATGATAAACAGGAATAAATAATAACATAACAATCTAACAATCTACAAACAACTTTTACTAAACTACACTTTAACCATCTTTTTAGTACTTTAATGGAATAATAGTTATTGGACCGAGTTGTCTAACTAAAAACTAGCCTTCACCTAGGAAGACGAAATACGGGCGCGACTCCTTATTCCAAAATGACCTACGATATCGAGGAACCTTTAAGATATAATAGGAACGGTGATCAATCCAATTCCCAGAAAAAGCCATGGCTCGCTCACCATATACCCCAACTCCTGATTGTCCAACTTCAGACGTGCACCAGTCTAAAGTTTATTACTATCCACGTTACACTTTACATGATTTACCAATTATTACTTTTCATGACACCCAAGCAATACAGATAACATAGAATCAAACATTCTCAACTTGATTCCTTTTTATCTTAGGATTAAATAAGTGATCATACAACTTACAACCCAAGATTAATTCCTTCTTATTTCAATCCTTCTCATTTGTTGAACCTAGCCAACAACCAACTTACCTTTCATAGGCATAAATTATCAACTTACCAAATAAGGCCCACAGTCCTCATAAAGTAGTGAAAATAATAATATAAGGGAACACATGATTCAACTCAATAAATATATTAATCCCACCATGTGAATTAATAAATAAAGTTCCCAACCAACATGCTTGCATCAATATTCTATACAAACATGATATTCAACTCATAAATAATTCTTAAAATCAACATGTTCGCACACAGGCATAAAACATGTAAAATCCAAGCACAATAGAAATCATATATGAACTCACAATAGTTCCTATACATGATACTACATAACTTTTCCTCCTAATATCATGATACTACAACCAACAACACATAGGTATGTACGTACCTTGTGTAGACAAATTGGTAGGCCACCTTTAATCACCTTAAAAATCGCCTAAAGAGTAATCTCCGCCTAAAACAACCAATAGAACTTAAAAGCAATACTCCAAATAAATTCCAGCAACTTTAAAATACTTTAAATCCCCTTTAAAAATTTTAAAAGTTGTTTTATCATTAAAACCTCAATTACTTACATTACCTAGCATAGTACTACTATACTAGTCAATAAAATCCATAAAACTCCATTTATAGCAACCTTTCTAAAATTCCAGCAACTTATAAATTATTGAAACCTCCTTTAAACATACTTAAACATGCTTAAATTCATAAGTTAACCCAAAATCATAAACTATAACATGATACTATGATTTTCCAACATGTAAAACCCTAAAAATCCATGCTTTGATATTTTTAAACCCTATTTTAACATAACAAGTAAATCTGAGATTTAATTTCTTCAATACATAATTAATATAATCTTAGATTCATAAACAAACCATCAAATCATAACTTTTCAACATAAACTTATTAAAACAAACCCTAAAGATACAAACTTTGCATTAAATAAAACTTGAGGAGGAAGAAATAACAACTAAACAACGAAGAGGAGGAATGAAACTCGCGGCAACCGAGGGGGACGCGGGTGCTGGCGGCTCGCCGGCGTGGTCGGCGGTGGCAGCAGCAGCTGTTGCCGTCGACGGTGGAGAAAACCGAGAGAAGGAAGAGAGAAAAAGAAAAGAGAGAAAAAAAAAAGAAGAGGAGGGCCGAAAGTGAAGGGGAGGAGGAGAGAGAAAATAATGTGTTTAATGAGTGGGGATTTGTGTAATTGAGGGTATTTATAGTTTCCCCCATTAGGGGTCCAATAAATAGTTGGGCTTTGATGGGTTAATTAAATGAGAATGACTATAGGTTAAGCCAAAAGGTTTGGGATCCTCACACCCATTTACAAACTCTTTTCTAAATCTAATAAGTGTTTAAAAATTTCAAATACTTTCAAAGCATGACTTTAATAAATATTTGACTTGCATAAATCATTAAAATAAATCCTTTGATTTTCAGATAATCAACCTTTGAAGAAATAAATCGTTAAAATACATAAATATATTCAAATATAAATAACTATACATTAACATATATTTATAAAATCCAATAAATTTACGGGGGATTACACCAACCAAAGTGCTTTATTTTTGGGTAAGTAGTCACACTCCACAATTTCTTCCACACCCTTGATTTTTTCGCTTTTGAGCTTGAGGTACTATTGCTTCTACATGAGTTTAGCTCCACATGGTAAGCACTTCGCACAGAGAAGCTTCCATGTATAGTGTAGTACCAAGCCCATTGTTCATCACAGGGGTACATACGAATTGGAATGCGAGATAATGTACAATCCACTTCCCATTGTATGAAGTTTTGGTGCAGTGTATTCATATTCCATTGCCCTCCTTCCACTAATTCATTTACACTTCTCAAACCATTACCTTCAACACACCTTTTAAGGAGTATTCTGAAATTTGGAAGACGCGGCACCCACGGGTCCTTCTTCACATCAATAGTATGACCTACCCCCCACCACTTTATAAACTCCCTTAGCCAACAAATCCTGAGCTGACAAGATTGATCGCCACATATAACTCATAATCGGGCTGACTTTAGCTTCCATGAATGAAGAATTCGGAAAATACTTATTCTTCAATGTTTTAGCCATCAAAGATTCATTATTTGTCGAAACCCTCCAAGCTTGTTTTGCGAGTAATGCCTTGTTAAAGACTTGCATATTGCGCACCCCCATTCCACCTTCTGACTTGGGAACATACATTTTTTCCACGCTATCCATGCTGTTTTTCTTATTTTTCATTTGACCCCAAAAAAAGTTTATGCACATCTTCTCTATATCGTTTAGTGTACTTACAGGTATCACAAAACATTGCATTGCATACGTGGGAATTGTCTATGCAATAGCTTTGATGAGCACTTCCCTCCCTGCTTGAGATAAGAACCCTCCTTCCATCCTTTTAGCTTCTTCATAACTCTTTCTGAATAACCTGAAAAACCTTCTTATTTGAACTTTCAATGTAAGTTGGGAGTCCTAAATATTTGTCGTGCCCTTCTACAGTGTTAAAAGATAACTTCATCTGAAGCATTTCTTTCTTTGCTGGTTCAATATTTCGGGTAAAAGACACTTCGTATTTTTCCATATTCAATTTTTGTCCTGAAGCAGCTTCATAAATTGAAAGAAGTTCGAGTACATTCTCCACTTCCTCCTCATTTGCTCGAGTAAACAATATACTATCATCTGCAAAAAAAAAAAAATTGGAAAATAGGCTCTACTTTTTTTTTCCAATTTTCACCCCATGAATTTTTTTCTTTCTCAGCATGTCTTATAATCGCAGATAAGCCTTCTGCACATGTAATAAACAGAAAAGGAGAAAGTGTGTCTCTTTGGCGAAGGCCTCGAGAAGGAAGAAACCTTCTTGAAGGTTGGCCATTAATCAATATCGAGAAAGATGCGGATTAAACACAACTCATAATGGAGTTTACAAACTTTATCGGGAAGCCAAGTTTACACATCATTTGCTCCAGAAAAAACCATTCCACCCTATCATAAGCTTTACTTATATCTAATTTAAGCCCAAGATAGCCTTCTTTCCCCTTCTTCTTTTCTCTCAGATAATGAAAACATTCATACGCAACCAAAATGTTATCCGTTAAGTTAACTAATCAAGATTAGCAGCGAAAGACTTACCTTAGTCTGCGCGTTACCGCCGTACTTTCCACTAGGGGAAAATACAAGGCGACATTTAACATTAACTTATAGGGACAATACTTTGATTTGCCACTCTTTAGAGAAACACCTTAATAATAGATTCATATTTTCTAGAAATTTAGGCAGAGTTTCCTTTGTAAATTGGACAACCCAAAATGGAAAAATGTTTGAGAAACTTGTTACAAATAAAGTATTTCCAGATCCATATCTCAACGCTTTCGCGGAGCAGCAGCTAAAGAGAATCAGGAGCACAATTGCTCATCCAGAACTAGCAATAAAACTAACCCATTAATTATTATCTAATACAAAGTGGAACGTCCTCGCCTCAAAAGAAACATAAAACAATCATAGCTGAACTCTTAGCACGTAACTGCTTCTATCTTGGAAAAGATGCTCCAGAACTTCAACCTGAAACTATTGTAACACTGCCACCCACCAAGTGACAGGCCACAGTAGTGACAAAACAAAACATTGACAGACACATCAGCACAACGCTGAGTACTAACCCATAAAACATTTTTAACACATGCTTTGGTGTCTACGACTCTCACGTAATCAACATGTTCACATCGTTAATAATCACATCATCACAACATGGCAACATTCACATTATTTATTATGTTTCATGACTTATAAGTACTTTCAGAAATCATAGCAGAATTGTAACATCATCATAATTCTTTCCTATCAAAGCAGAGGACATACTTCCGTATCATCAGAAATGCATAAGGCTTATAGTTTGAGTCATACAGTTTTATCATAGGTCACTATCATCTTTCATTCACTTCACTATCAGAATATTTTCACTTAACTCTATCGTGTTTCGTTTTTCTCGTATCATAGATGTATTACATAATCCTAATTATAATTATAAGAAGTAACCTTAAACTCAACATAGTCATAGTCATAGTTATATTCATAACGTAGTCATGATCGTATTTTCGTACAACATAGTCGTTTCATAGAATTCGTTCATAACATCACTAATCGTCATATTCACAAAACATTCCATATCTCCTAATCCAAACATAATGTGTGAAATCATAAAACATATTCGCAATCATAATCATACTTTCGTAACATCAAAGTCATCATACTTCATAGCATTAAATCATTTAATAGCATCGTCTACATAGACAATATTTCGTATCATATCATAAGTTTCATCATAACTTTCCACCTTACTTGATTCACATTAGTAACTTGATTAACATCCGAGCTTTGTAAAACAAGAATGAGCATGCATTTAATCAAGGGAAGAGCAACATAAATCATTTCATAACATATCATATCGGTTCATATCATATCATAAGATTCATCATTATCTTTTCATTTTACTTATTCATTTTGATAACTTGGCTAGTATCATTAATCAGTCGGGTGGCCACATCATAGGTGACACTTGCGGTACCCGTAAACAGTCGGGTGGTCACATCATAGGTGACACTTGCGGTACCCGTATACAGTCGGGTGTTCACATCACAGGTGACACTTGCGGTACCCGTAAAATACTGTCAAGAACCATCTTTCACTTAGCTTTATCATGTTTCGTTGCTTTCACGAATCACAATCAGATTACATAATCGTAATCGTAATCATGATACGTAATCATCATCATAACTTAACCATAATTACATTACATAACCGTAATCGTAATCATGAAAAGTAATGATAAGCATGACATATTCATAATCATGTTCATAACGTAATCATAATTACATTACATAATCGTAATCGTAATCATGAGACGTAACCTTAATCATACATAGTTGTAATCATATTCATAACGTAATCATATTCATGCTTTCATATGGTCAACATTAATTCTTTCATAACATCAAAACTCATCATATTCATAAAATCATTTCATATCCCACAATCCACATAATCATAACGTAATGCAAGCAATCATAAAACATATTCAGAAAAGGGTCTGTGGGTGCTAGCAATAGACGTTATATACTTTGGATAGCTTGAGGATTTCACAGAACATGTTTTCATAAATAACGTTCCGTCTCTTCCTAAGTGTCTTTCGCATATCATCGCGGAGTCATAAACTTTCATATATTCATATTGTCTCAGAATGATAATAACGTATACTTTAGCATAATCAAGCATAACTCATAACTTTAAGTACTTTTCGGTATACATAGCACAAATGTCATCATAATCCTTTCGTAGTTTCAATTCACTTACAGAAATATAGTAGAAGCATAGCAGTCTTTTCATACTTCATATCGTTTAAGAGTCATTTATACTTTAGAGTTGTTTCAGAATTAAAAGGTATATTTTGGCATATTCGGAATACACATATATCATAGTAACATCTCATAACTCGTCCATCATAAGGACAAAGGTAATCTTTTCACACTTTTCGATCACCTAAGAAACAGAAGGCATACTTATTCCATATTTATTAACCATTCGAGGTGTATAGTGTTAAACTAATCTAAATTCAATGAGAGATCAACCCGAATAATCATAGGTTTCTTATTATAAGTTAACTACCGAGAATTGACTTAGACTTGATGCCCCATGGTTCAATAAACATACATCAGTCTTTTAAGGTAAATAAATGGCGTTCATGTTATACTATAATTTTATTCTGGATTTTCATTCTTTGTTACAACCTTCAAAGAACAATCCTCGAATTCGATGTGTTAACTCTAATCAAATTTTAATATGAATAACACTTAAAGACATATACACGACCTCTTTAGAATGAGTTACAACCTATATGTAGTTTACTTAGTTAACTTGTGTGATAGAATACTTTAGATTACCATGGGTCGATAACTAACCTCATTTCATTAATTGTTTTCATTACTATGCTGACCCTTTTATCAAGATACTATTATGATTCGTTGAATGTTTAGATTGGTACCCTAGATTTCCCTATCCTTACAATTAGGTGTAGTAGTTATCAATTAAGAGAACTTTTATGACTCTTGAACCCAAAGACTCATTTTTCTTATAATTTGGCTTATAGCACGCAAGCCTAAATAAGAAATGAATCTTCTTCATTAGACTAATTCATAGTGGAAATGCTAACCATCTTGTTATTAACTTATTATCACTAGTTGACTTAAAACAAATCAAGTGACCTTGGTAATCATTGCATCCTGCTAATACAGACTAATATACATAACAATTCATATAGCTTAATTATTATAAAAGCTAAGGCAACCAAATTACCAACTTCATATCTTACTTGATCCAACAATCAGCATATATAATTCTAGGGATGATACATAAGCCATCACTTGGCTTTACATTTTCCTAATCATCACTCAAGTTAGGAGCTTATACATATCAATCCAACATTAAATCCCAAAAGTTAGACAGCAAGGAATGAAACACATCAAACAATCGGTCATGTAATCAAGCAATTGAATTAACTCAAGTCTTAGAACTCATCAATTATAAGCATCAAAGCTTTGCAAATTCAGAGAGGAGAAAAGTAGAATTAGGAGGAGGGGGTAGTACCAAACTAGAACATTAGCTCAAGGAGGAAGGAGAAGGCAGGAGCATCACCATGCAGTGGTGGTGACCACCAACAACAGCAACACAGGCGGCGCAGGAGTGAGGGAGAAGAATAGAGCAGCGACGCAACAACCATAACAACCACTACCACCAAAAAGAGGAGAAGGAGAGCGGAGAACAACAGCGGCAGCGACACCACCACCGCGATGAAGAGGAGAAGACGCGATCGGGGAGCTAGCACACAGCAGCACCGCACGGGGGAAAGGAAGCTCCGACGAGCTTCAAGTTCGCCGGCGAGGCGACGACGCCGGTGAGCGAGAGACAGAGACGG
The DNA here is from genome assembly GCA_947646795.1 of Beta lomatogona. Classification (NCBI taxonomy): domain Eukaryota; kingdom Viridiplantae; phylum Streptophyta; class Magnoliopsida; order Caryophyllales; family Amaranthaceae; genus Beta; species Beta lomatogona. Next base: position 379,206 of record CANSNZ010000477.1, read on the forward strand.
GGGGGTTGAGAGAGGAATCAGGAGAGAGAAAAGTTGGGGTTGGGGTTTCTTTGGGTGTGAGAAAATAACAAGAGAGAGAAAGAATTTGAGTTTCTTTGGGTGTGAGAAAATAACAAGAGAGAGAGAAAATTCAAATGAAATCACACCAACAAGTTACTAACATGTATGAGTTCATAGACCATACCAAATATATAATTTTATCAAGATTTATACATATATAATCAGTAAATATATATTACACACTTAAATACACATATATGTAAATCGAAAATCATAATTAACAATTAAATTCACATAAATCCGAAAATTCATATATAATTCACATAAATTCACATAATCCATCTCAAATATTATTATAACTATTTATACTATAATATATATTAATTAACTATAATTAACTTATTAATCAAAATTAAACTAGGATTAAAGCTAGTTACCTTAATTTTAGTGGAAAATAGAATGGAGATAATAAGAGAACACGAGCTAAGATCCTTCCTCTTCCACAAGCTCTAAATCAAATGTATCACCTTCTAAAAATGTTCAAGGAAGAATTAGGTGTTAGAATTTGAAGTAGAAATTAATAGAAGAAATTAGGAATTTAATTAAAAACAACTTGAAAATGCTATAAATAATTGGAAAAATTGACAACAGAGGTCTCAACTTTGGGTGATAATTTTTAAAAGTTTGAACTATTGATGAACCTGTGTAGGTCCCAACTCTATGGGGTCTTAACTTTTAGCGGGCCTTCGTGACTAGAAACTGGCTTAATAGGTCATCACTTGTAAAACTTGGGTCACACCAAAAGGGTTAATTGAGGGAGAGATGTAGGAACTAGGTGAGATTTTTAAAAAAATCGTCAGTTTTAAGTCACCGAGGCCCGCTAAAAGTTAAGATCCCCTAAAGTTGGGACCTACACAGGTTAATCAATAGTTCAGACCTTTTAAAAATTATCACCCAAAGTTGAGACCTCTCCTGTCAATTTTTCCTAAATAATTTTCTAAAGCTCAAAAATAGCTCAAAAATTTTATGGAGTATGAAAATGACATAGAAAGTAAGGGAGAATCTCACTCTTCAGTTTTAGGATGAAATGAGCTTGGGTAAAAATTATTTGCTCCAAAACTTTCATTAAAAAAGGAAACAAAAAAGTCAAGAAGTCAAGGTAGTAGGAAGATGGAGTAATTGGGTTTGCAAAGGGGTGAAAATTCTTGGAAGCTTCCCCAATGTCATAATTTACTTCCCATAAAAATTTCAAGACTTTTGGACCAAGATTATTATTTTTAAAGATTAAAACCTTAAAAGTTAGTCAAATAGTCAAATAAGCTTATAAATGCCTTAGAAAATCCGAAAATGAGTTCCCATCATGAAAAACTGATTTTCATACATTTGAAATGAGTTTTAAAATTTATAAATTAATTAATTAAAATTATTTTTACCGATTTCCTAATTTTTCCCAAAACCGATTTTTAATTCAAATAAAAATCTGAATTTCGAAAATAAATTTCACAAAAATTATTTAAACCTTAGGAAAATAAATCCAATATCTTTATGAAATAAAAATATAACTTTTATGAATTTTCAAATCAAGATGAAAATTTTATTGATTTCAACAGTGAAACGTTAATGGAGTTAATTGAACACGAAAAATTCGGAGTGAATTTTTGAGGTGTTACAGTTAGCGTTGTTTAATCTGCCTTTAAAGGGTAAATTATAAACCCTAACCCACATTGGGAATTCATATAACTCCATATCCATGGGCTTATCTTCAATCATATCGCTTAATAGCATAACATGGCGATCAAAATGCCATGGTTGCCCCTCCATCACTCTTTGTTTATCCTTCCAGTGAAAGAATTGGAATACAAACATGTTCTTCGGAAGTCTGTTTTTTATTTAATTATGAATCAAGGATTTCTTATATAGTTAGAGCGGCCTTCACAAATTGCAAATACTAATTTGGTAAGAATTTATCGAATTGAAGCTATAGCGTCATCGTTTGCCGGAATCGAAATATCTGCGAGATCCGGGTCACAATTTGTATCGATTAAACAAATCGTTGTGGGTTGCCAAACATTCTTCATCGTCGATATGAAAGCATTGTCGTTTATGTTTCGGCTCGTCCGGTTCCTACCAACGAGTCCTAATTCGACCCATGCCTCCTCTTCGTCAGCACCATCATCCTCCCACACTATCACTACTTCCTCCTCTTGTTCCGCTTCTTGATCATTGTCTTGCGTAACATTATTCTCCACATTTTTTTTGGATATTTATTTTTATTATTATTATTGCTAATCTTGGGACCAGCATCCTCCTCACTTAAATCTTGTTAAGAAGAAGCCATGAATTTTGCGCTAAATCTTGAGAAATTGAGAAACTACACCTCTTTGATGCCCTATAGAAAACCTAGAACGAAACCCTCCCACAGAAAACCTAGAGGGAACTATCTATCTATCCCCAATTATTTTGAAAGTTTATCTTGAATTTATCTTAACTAAACTAAATTAATTGGATCTTATTTGAACATATCAAGATTTATTGTCATTGTTAGAGTTGTTCAAAGAAATCTGATATGTGATTCGGTCGGCCCGATCCGAACATTCAATTATCCGATCTGAATTTTTAAGTTTCGAATTTTTTGAATCAGATACCCAAAAAAAGTGATCGAATACGGATCAGAAATATTTTTTATTTTGGGGTATTTGAAATATTGAAAGTTTTTTGAAATACTAAATTTTACTCTTTTTTTCTAAAGAAAGTTAAACTTTTTGAATCCTGACCTAACTCCCCAATCTGCACTTCCCCCCCTTCCCAGCCCAGCCGCCCACTCCCCACTTCCCAGTATCATGGTCTCACGCAGCCCTCTTCACAACGACGATAACTAGGCCACAAAGCATCAGCCTTATTCGCAATTTCTGAGCGTCACCAGCCATTCCTTTCCTCTAGGCGGCCACGATCAGCCCACCGGCCACCGCCAAAGCAACTTTTCTCATCCTTAAGTTGCAGTGTCAATGAGGAATTAGTGCTTCACCCCCCATCTCCTCTATCCCCCTCTTCTTCAGTTTCTTTTTTTTAAAGTTGCTTATGGGTCAATTAATTTCAAGATTTGATGTTAATTACAAGATAGATCCACGACTTCTTTTGTTAATTACAACTGCTTCTCACAAGTTCTTATTTGTGTATGTTTATCGTTTCAGCTTTCAGCTTTTAGCTATAGCATTTTACTATCAAATTTATCCTTTGGGATATATTATTTATACTTATTTTTTTGGCTTCAATATTAAGCTTTTGCTCGGTTTATGATTCTCGATATGGTGTTCTTTTATGTGGATTTTGAGTCAACTTGATTTAATGAGCGAAAAAATAAAACAGATCGGATAATCTGAATATCTGATCTTTATTCTAATATTGGAAGTTTTAGATATCCAATTTTTTCCAAATCAGATTCAAATTGCAATTTTCCTGATCTGAAATTTCGGATAGGATCGGAATATCTTGTATGAACAGCCCTAGTCACTGTAGTAGAACTTATTTGTGACTGTGTCAAACCTTATTTTTATTTATGTGAACTTATTTGGACTTATTAGGCCTTATTTAAACTAATCTAATTTATTCTTATGGGTATATTCATTCCAACTTTTTTTTATTTATCTGTAACTTATCTGAGTTATGTTATTTTTAACTTATTTTTGCTAATCTATAACTTATTTGAACCTTTTTTTTTAAAGTGAAAATTCATTCATTAATATAAAGTCATACGACATCTACAATAGAATTCATAAACTAAAAAATACATATCAAATTGAAAGAAACTTTATTCTAATATGACAAAACCACGATCGTGTTGAGCATAAATAACCCTTATAAATACCCTCTTTCACATCGCTGTCTGATGCAGCCTTCTACGAGGGCGTCTAACGATCTGATGTAGTTTTGATGTAGAACTAGAGTTAATTCAACCGATTATATGCGTAGTACTGTCCGTTGTTGCAATCCCGCACAAAATCCTATCAACAAATTAACCTTCAATTGGAGCCAGGGTCAAAACCCCGCTAACACACAGAGAAACCAAACTAATACACCCGCCGTGAAGGGGTGACTACAAAAATCATAAAGGAGACTTAGGTTATGTTCAGTTCACCTTATTTTTACTTATTTCAGATCAGATCAGCTAAGTTGAGATCATGCTTATATTTAAAAACTTATTATTATTGTTATTATTATTAATGTTGTTAATATTGTTATCGGTATCATGATTATTATGATTATTATGATGATTATTATGATTATTAGTATTATTAACGCTATTATTATTATTATTACTATTATTATTATTATTATTATTATTATTATTATTATTATTATTATTATTATTATTATTATTAAGATTATTATTATTATTGTTATTATTGTTATTATTATTATTATTATTATTATTATTATTATTATTATTATTATTATTATTATTATTATTATTATTATTATTATTATTATTATTATTATTATTATTGTTATTGTTATTGTTATTGTTATTGTTATTGTTATTGTTATTGTTATTGTTATTGTTATTGTTATTGTTATTACTATTATTAGTAGTACTACTTAATACGATTACTATTACCCTAATACTGCTACTATTTACTGGTACATTTGTGCAAAAGGATTATTATTGTTGTCGTTGTTATACTTATTAATTATTAATATTGGTAATGATTATTAATGTCGTTGCTATTATTATAAATGTCATTGATATAACTATTTCAAGCTATTTGTGTTAAAGAAGAAGAATGTTCTTTTGGCATTTATACGTGTTCTTTTTTATATTTGTTCTAATTAACAATTTTGATATGTAATGTTCTTCTTGATGTTGTACATGTAAAGAACATGATGATAGTATATGATGTTTATTTTTTTAAACAATTTTGGCAGAATAATATAAAGTATATGAAACTAGTTTATATAAAACATGAGTAGCAAGGGATAACCTAATGGTGTTGGCATCACCTTCAAATTTCCCCCTACACGACATTTCAACTTATCTTTAAAAAAAAGTTTATATAGAACATGACAATGATATAAGAAGAATATTTAACAATTTTGTTCAAGATCATATGATTATATATATTTATAGTTTTATTTATAATGAAAAAAGAACAATTGATTGATATAGCAAAAACATGTTATTAGTTAAATCCAAAAATGTCATCAATATAAAAATAACATCTATCTTTTATTTTTATTTTTATTTTGAGGGGACATGTATCTTTTTATTTTTAGAATGTGTTCTTTAAATAGATTTTGTATGCTCTCTCAATATATGTTCTTGTTTTATTATCATTATATTTTCTTGTCACTACTACCTAAATTCTTATTATAAACGAACCTTAGACATAAACAATATGTTCTTTTTACCATAAACAATATGTTTTTTAACCTAAAATATGTGTTCTTATATTTTTAATTGTATGTTCATATACTATGCGTTCTTTTTCAAAAAAAAAAATTATATATGCTATTAGTATTATTATTATATTATTATTATTTTTATTAAAATTTGTGCATAGTAATAAAATATAGTAATAGTAATACTAGTAATGAAATACAAAGTAATAATAAGTTCAGATCAGATCAGATAAGTTTAGATCAGTAAAAATAAGGTGAACTAAACATAGCCTTAAGCCATCACACATATGGGACTTACTAAAAACTGCAAAAAAAGAAGAAAAAAAAGGTAAGAAAATAAACTAGAAATTGTAAAAAGAAGAGAAAGAGAGGCTTACCATGGATGAAAACATCCATGGCTGCCCTTTCTATAGGGTTTTATGTGAAAAGATGAGAAAGAGAGGAAAGAAGGGGATAACGGCATAACTTATTTGAACCTATTTGACCTTATTTGAACTTTTTGTTAATGTAACAGATTTCAACATGAATGCGTCAAACCTTGTTTTTGCTTAACTGAATTTCTTATACACTATTTATATTTATCCGAACTTATCAGTACTTATTTTTTTATAAGGACTAAAAATAAAGTGAAAGATATACTAGTTATTCTTAGAACTTAGACTATATCTTTCTTGACTCAATATGTAACACCCCAATAATTCTCTCCTTTTTAAAATATAGTTTTCAATTAATAATAGAGAATTGTTAAAGTATTACCGCAACGTATGAAAACGTTTCGCCTTATTCAAAAATTTTACAGTAGAAAATAAATAAAATATTTGAAACCAACTAATAAAAGTCATACTAAAGGTCTTAGATATTGGAACCAAACATAGCCCAACAAACCAAACTAAGTCAACAAATAAATGTCAAACCACAAAGTCAACCCATAAAGTTAACTCTAGAGATACACGTTGATCAAGCATCCTCGAAAAGCCATGGGCTACTACCATGAACTCCGACTCCCAGTGTTTAGTACTCCGGACGTGCACCAAATCTAGAGTATTATTGCTCATTTTCTTTTACTTTAAGTGATTAATTAATTAAACATTAACCAACAATAAGTACAACACACAGCCACCAGAACCAACACTCAAAAACTATATTTTATATTTGATTAATGACAGTGATAATAGAATATACGAATTCCATAATCATTAATCTTGTGACCCAAACTGTTGAATAAATCAACATCAAACGATTGTCATTAAGACATATATTCTACTTACTCCATAATCCACGATTATGAAAAAATAACAAATAAATGAAGTATGGAATAATACTACGATTAATTCCAAAAACCCACATTTACCTTACCATGGGTAATAGATATTGTGCATGAATCAATATACAGTTAAATCCCATAACCATCTTACCAATCATAGGTAATAAATATAACATGATTAATAAGTAATCAAAATTTATTTACATGCTTGTATCAACAATCCATACAAATATATAGTATATAAATAATTACATGTTTCCACACAACAATTACAGGAACATGATATTTCGTTGCAAACAATCTTGCCTAAGAACAATCAAAGATCCCTAAGCATGATACTAAGTTCCCAAACCAATCCTAGTACATGATACTATGTCCAAAACTCTTAGACATACATATACCTTGTGTGAACTTTTCTTTGTGCCAATTTGTGCACTAAAAATCACTCAAGAAGTATTCTTCTCCTACAAGTAATAATAGAATAAATATTAATCACCGTTATAAAAACTCCAGCACTTGTAAAATTATTTAAAAGTTTCCTAAAACCATTAAAATCACCCCTTTTACATTAAAGTTCCAACCTTTAAAAAACTACAATCAATATATTAATGTTTTTACTCTTTAAGACTTTCAAAAACCCATACTTCCATACTTTCAACAACAACAACGACACAACAGCAACACAACAACATCAACACAACAACATCATCAACAACAACAACAACAGCAGCAACACCTACAACAACAACAACAACAACAACAACAACAACAACAACAACAACAACACCACCACCACCACCACCAACAACAACAACACCATTAACAACACCAGCAATAACACCAGCAACAACACTAGTAATAGCAACAGCAGCAGAACAACAACAACAACAACAACAACAACAATTATTATTATTGTTATTATTATTATTGATGAAAATTAAAAAAGAAAGAAAAAGAAAAAGAAATTGAGAGGGAGGGAGAAAAAATTGTTAGCGATTGAAGAAGAAGAAAGGAGGGAGGAAGGCAACACTGAAGATCGGCAGCAGCAGCACACGTGGCGCGCGCGGAGAACTTGAGAGGGAGAGTTCGGGTGAGAGGACATAGGAGGGTCGAGTGAGAAGAGGGGAGAGAGTGAGAGAGAGTTTAGGGCTTCTCAATTGTTTAATGAGGTTTAATTACTCTATCTCTAGACTTTGGGTGTTCTAGTTATACTACCCTAAAACTCTTATTAAGATATTAAATTACTACATTTGCAATAATTTAATCAAAACTATGACTTAACAAAGTCAATAGGTTTCAGCCCAAAACTGTAACACCCCCAAATTTCTCTCTTTCTGGAAAACATATTTTATTATAAAACTCCTTGAGAAACTTGAGAGTATTACCGCCACGTGATAACATTAAAGGCTTTAATACTAACTACTAACTGAACTTTAAATTGGTGCAGCGGAAATAACTGAAATAACTTCTCTTTATTGAAATAAACTTTATTATACAACTATATAACAACGGAAACAAAGAAAATAAAATAACAACTCCTTGACTAATTATAATTCCTCACTAGCTCCCCCATTTGAAATATGCACCATATCAACCTGTAAATTCTGCTCGCCAAAATAGGGTCATCACAGGGACAAAGCCATAAAACAAAACAAAACAAATCAATAATAAAAGCGTGTTAGTAAAAATACTGAGTACATGTATATGCAGAATATTAAACACTTTATATAATTAAACATTTGCAATATTTAATTTCAAAAAGCCTTCCTTGGATACTTGTAACACTTACTCCCCCCGCTCCTTGGAGTATATAATATAGAGTACTCCCTCCGTTCTCTTTTGTTCTTCCTATTTAGAATCTTGATACTATTCACAATTGAAGAGAATCTTCTAAATTATTTTCAACATATGATAAAAAATATAGTCATATGTGGTCTTGTTTGATTCGTCTCAATAAGTACTTTATTAATATTTAATTATTATAATTTTTACTAATACACAATGAAAGATATTTAAGGTCAAGGACGTGCATTGGCAAACGTGGAAGTCAAAATATGAAGAACAAAAAGAAACAGAGGGAGTATATAACTTTAATTAAAAAAAAACTTTTTCCTTGCCTAGGTACCTTTCCTAAAGTGTACACACACCCCAAGTTTAGTATTCCTTAATGAGTCTATTATGAGGGGAACTACCTTGTCTACATGACTTATACAAAAAGTACATGGGTAAAATATAATAGCTACCGTTCTTGCTAATAAATAACAAAGTCGTTGCCTCTTTATAATTGCGATCATAAAAGATTATATAACTAATAAAATTCCTTTGGAAATAATCCTCCTTTTAAAAAATATAATTCTTATACTTAGCCATATAAAAGCATAAAAATCAATAACTTGTTCATGGAACCACATATGAAAGCATACTAAAAAGAATCGTAATAATACTAAGGCTATGTTTAGTTCACCTGAAATTTTCTGAACTGAACTTATCAGATCTGATCTGATATGATCTGAACTTATTTTTTCTGATCTGATCTGACCTGATCTGATCTGAACTGATCTGAACTTATCTTTTACAAAACATATTATTACTAATATTATTATTACTTTGTATTTCATTACTAGTATTACTATTACTATCATTTTATTACTATGCGCAACTTTCAATAATAATAATAATAATAGTAATAATAATATAATAATAATAATAATAATAATTTTATAATAATAATAATATAAAATAATAATAATAATAATATAAATAATATTATAACAATAATAATAATAATTATAATAATAGCATAATTAGTTTTTTTTTTTTTGAAAAAGAACACATTAGTATTTGAACATACAATTAAAAATAAAAGACTAAGGACTCTAGGGTCCAATGGTATGGCTTCTTACCTCCCACATGGGAGACCAATGTTCAAATCTTGGTGGAAGCATATATTTCAATATTGTTGTGGGTGGGGGAAGGGGGTTGGGGCTTGTTGGGTCTCTAGGTGAGTGACCCTGTGCAAGGGCAGCCCAGAGGAAATTCATCTTACCACGGGGTTCCCGAAAGGGGCCCAAAATAAAAAATAAAAAAAAGAACACACATTTTAGGTAAGAAAAAAACATATTGTTCATGGTAAATAAAACATTTTGTTCATGTTCAAGGTCCGTTAATAATAAGAATTTAGTTAGTAATGAAAATAACATATAATGATATTAAAAAAATAACATATACTGAAAGAGCATACAAAATCTATTTAAAGAACACATTTTGAAAATAAAATATAGATGTTATTTTTATATCGATGACATGTTTGGATTTAACTAACAACATGTTATTTGTTATATCAATAAAATTGTTCTTTTTTATTATAAATAAACCTATAAATTTATATAATCATATGATCTTGAACAAAATGGTTAAATATTCTTCTTACATTGTTGTCTTATTCTATATAAACTTTGTTTTTAAAGATAAGTTGAAATCCTTTGTAGGGAAAATTTTGAACGTGATGACAACACCATTAGGTTATCCCATGCTACTCATGTTTTATATAAACTAGTAATATATAATTTATATTATTCTACCAAAATTGTTTTAAAAAATAAACATCATATACTATTGTCATGTTCGTTACATGTACAACATCAAAAAGAACATCACATATCAAAATTATTAATTATAACAAATATAAAAAAGAACACGTACAAATGCCAAAAAAACATTATTCTTCTTAAACACAAATAGCTTCACAGAGTGATATCAATGACATTTATAATAATAGCAACGACATTAATAATAATTACAAATATTAATAATTAATAAGTACAACAACGACAATAATAATAATATGTTTGAACAAATATACTAGTAAATAGTAATATTAATAGTTTTAGTAATTGTATAAAGTAAAATTAATAATAATAATAATAATAATAATAACAACAACAACAATAATAATAATTATTACAATAACAATAATAGCATTAATAATACTAATAATCATAATAATCATGATAATAATAACAATAATAATAAGTTTTTAAATATAAGCATAATCTGAACTTATCTGATCTGATCTGATCTGAACTTATCTGATCTGATCTGATCTAATCTGATCTGAACTTATTTTTTCTGATTTAATCTGATCTGGTCTGATCTGATCTGAAATAAACAAAAATAAGGTGAACTGAACATAGCCTAAGAATAATGATAATATTAATATTGAAACTCTCATCATTGATAAAATATAATGACAACGTAGTAAATAGATGTATTACACGCCTAGTGATATTCACGCCAAGTATAAGAATTCTACTGTTAATAGTACACTACAAAACATGGGTGAAACATAGATAATCACTAGGATTTAAAGAATTAAAAAGGAAGACTAACTTTAGACTAAATACATGTTCATAGTTACTTATCAGATATTCAACTGGTACACGCAAAAATTCATCAAGTGCACGACCAAACTCATATAAACAAGTATATTAATCCAAAACGATGACCCTAGAAACATGATACTAAGTTTGCAAACAATATTTTAAATATCTACATATGCACGCACCTTGAAAATTAATAACTACTAAGGGAGAAGAGAAAGGGTAGGCTAAGAGGGAGATAGAATTTAAAGTTGAGAAAATAGATGTATTTCTCAAATTTGGTGTGAAGAATATGAGGGATGGAGGTGCTTATTTATACTAATTTAATAGGTAGAGTCGCACTAGGATTAGGAAACTAAAATATGGGTTTTTGAAAAAAGATAAATAATTTTAGCTAAGATCCACTTATTTTTTTATGATCATATAGCTAGGATTGGGTAATATCCCTAAGATAAATAATCTAGAAGTTTATAATTAAAAGATAAAGAATAAAATAACCATATATGATAAATCTTGAACTCAATGGCCGTGAGCTATGCGCCGGCAATTAGCTTTTTATTTTTTTTCTTTTGTCTTTTATTCTTTTTGTAAATCTTTTTGTAAAATCTTTTGGATTTTTCCTTTAAAACATTTTTAAATTTTGTTTTAAACAAACTACCTGGATTTTAAAATTAGTAAGCCTAGGCCCAAAATCCAAATTGGGCTAGTGATTATTGGTTTATATGCTTGAATTATGCTTAGTTTTTAATAGTTTTTGTGATAGTTTTTAGGCTAAGTTCATTCCGTTTCTTTCTTTTTGTGCATTTGTCCTCCCTTGCTCTCTTTCTTTGGGTGTTTGTTTACATTTCAGGACATGGGAGCACGTTTGGAGGGTCTATGCACAAGCCCGAGGCAAAGTGTTGAAGAAATGGAGCACCAAGGAGCTCGAAAGAAGAGAAGAAGGAGAAGAAGTGGCTGACCTGAGGGCCCGGGTGTGTGGACCTGCCCGGGTCAGCCCAGCCAGGCAAACCAACAACGTCTTTCAGCAGACGAGCCCGGGTCTGCCAACCCGAGGGCTCGGGTTCACTGACCCGCCCGGGTCGCTTTGATTTGGGAAAACTCCATATTCCTGACATTTTGACCCGCCCGGGTCATGTGACCCGAGGGCTCGGGTCAAGTCACCCGAGTGCTCGGGTCATTTCACCCGCCCGGGTCGGGTCATTTTCCGGAAACGATTTTGCGATTTTGTTTACCTTAATGCGGGGGCTGTTTTGTAATTTTCTAATTTATTTCTTGTGACTATAAATGAGGGACTCCTCTTATTTTAACTTAAGAAATTATTAACTAGAGATTAGATAGAGATTAATTCTTGTTTTAGCATTCAAACTCTAGAACAAAACCCTAGGAGAGAGAAAGTGAAGGTTTGAAGCTTTTGGATCTCCATTTTTCATTTATGAAAGCTTAAAGTTGGTCATTTTTGTCTATTTTCCTCTTTTCTTCCATTGTTCTTGCTTATTTCATGCTTTGTTTGTTTAGATCTTACTTTATTAGTTGATTATTTGCATTTTTCCTTTTTTCCTCCATGGTTATGGTGATTAAGTTACTTCAAGCTTTGTTTTGTGTTATTTTCATAATGTGTGAGTAGTTTCTTGCTAGGGGAAGGGATGTAACCTTCATTTACTCTTTGGATCTTAGATCTAAGTTAGGGGGTTAACTTTTGGGGTTGAACTTGTTGATCAAACTTGTTTTACTTGGTTTGTTGGGTGCTTGATCACCACTTAACTTACATATTTGGAATTCCTAGTGAAGGATCGAGAGATGAAGCTAGGAATAAACTAAGTTTGGTTGCTAGATTAGAATTTCCATGAAAATAGGTATTTTCTAGTTTAGGGAAGCTTGATTAATCATGTTGTGCTTGATTTGGCTAGATTAGTTGCGCATGCCATGAGAATAGGTCATGAGTGACTAATCAAGCTCCTCTAATTAGCTCGAGAGAGTAATTAGAGTTCATATGTTCGTGATTTTCCCCTTGTGATCCCCCAATTGTTCCCCCTTGGCTTTGATTTTGGATTCTTGGATTGAGTGTTGGTGAATCCCCCTAATCCCCTAGTTCCTTTTATCTTTGTCTTAACTCCTTTGCTTAATTACTTGTTGATTTACTTTGCAAATTTCCTATTTTATTTAGATTTTAGAATTATTGTTAAACTCTCGAAAACCCAAAAAATTGATTCAGCTCATTGTAGTTAGCTAATTAACTCTTGACTTAACCCTACTTCCTTGTGGATTTCGACCCTATACTTATCCTATATTGGATAAATTAGGTTATATTTGGCGAGTATACAACGACCAGTCAAATTTTGGCGCCGTTGCCGGGGAAGTAGCGGTTAACATTAGCTGATTGGTTAATTTTGAGACTAAATGGCCTTTTTCTTTGTTTTGGTGTGTTTACCTCTTGGTTTTTTTTACTAATATTCTCCTTAGCTTTGTTGGTTGCATGTCACGGAGATTGAGGGGCGATCCAACCATCCCCATCATTCATAACCTTGAAAATACTTTGAGGCAATTAAGGAGAATCTTTAGGGAACCTACGGTCCAACCGGGTGTTGAACAACCGGGTTTTGAGCAAGAGTCTTCTATCACCACTACTTCTAGCACTATGGGGGATGCGGCTCCTAGAGCATTACGGGATTTTGGGCATCCCGAAGCATTTGAACTCAAAAGTGGCATTCGCCGCCCAACTACTACCGCCAACTTTGAATTTTCTCCGTATTTGATTCGCATGATCAAACAAGAGCCTTATGGGGGTATGATTCATGAGTGTCCTCTTGAGCATTTGGCTAACTTCTTGGAGCTATGTGCCACGGTGAAGCAAAACAATGTGAGTCAAGAGTTTGTGAGGTTCAACTTATTCCATTTCTCTCTTGTGGTTATGGCTAAAAAATGGTTGCAATCTATTCCGGAAGACTTTTTGACAACATGGGAACAAGTTACCACGGCTTTTGTGGATGAGTTCTATTCTCAAGAGAAGACCTCCGAAGCTAGGAGGAATATAGCTAATTTCTCTCAAGAGGAGGATGAGACATTGTATGGAGCTTGGGATAGGTTCAAGGATCTCCGGAGATCTTGTCCTCACCATGGTTATAGTCAACGGATGCTTATGCAAAGCTTCTATGATGGTCTCCTTCCTATGACCCGTGCAAGGCTTGATTCGGGTGCGGGAGGCCAACTAACAAAGCTTCCGGTCGACAATATTGAGCCTACAATTGAAGAGGTAGTACGACACTACTCTTGGGGAAATTCTACTAGAACCGCAAGCAAGAAAAGTGCAAGCAAAGGCAAGTATGATCTTGATGCCATTGACCACATCAATGCAAAACTTGATACCCTTGCAAAGAAATTGGAAAAGGTAAGCTTGGCATCTCCTAGCCAAGGTACTTCTCAAGCTTTCTCTTGTGAGATTTGTGGTGGGTCGGACCACGCTAGCTCTTATTGTGGTGGGTCTATGGACCATGTTGCTTGGGTGAATAGTAGGGGTGAGGGAAATCCTAACTTCAACAACCAAGGGAGATGGAGTAACAATGTGAGTGGAGGATGGAAGAACCCTCAACCACCCCAACCTTACCAAGCTAGACCACCCGGATTCCATATAACCCCCAACAAACATTCACACAACCACCCCCTAGAGCTCCCTTTGAACCAAATCAACCAAAACAATCATCTCTTGAATCCACTCTCCAACTTCTCTTAGCTCAACAAACAAAAACCAATGCCGAGAACGATAGGAAGTTTGGAGACATACACACCTCCCTCCAACAAATGAATGCCCACAATAAGATCATTGAAACCCAACTTGCCCAAGTCGCTCAACAAGTGAGCAATAACGCTTCAAACTCTTCCACACAACTTCCTAGCCAACCCATTATCCGAGAGCAAGCTAAAGCCACCACTTTGAGATCCGGGGCTCACTATGAGGGTCCTAAGATGCCAACACTTGATGATGCTAACCCCTCCCATGAGAGTGAGAATGTGGATAGTGAGGTTGATAAAGAGATTGAAAATGTCGTTGTGGAAGACATCCATGAGGATGAGACTCCTATAGTTGTTGAACACTAAGCATCAAGCAACGAGCCTCCTCCAATGAAGAGCTACACTCCTCCGGTCCCATATCCTCAAAGGTTAGCAAAGAAGCACTTCAATGACAAATTTGTCAAGTTCCTTGAGGTAATGAAGGGTTTGCAAGTTCACATCCCATTTCTCCAAGCTATGGCTCAAATGCCCACCTATGCCAAATTTCTAAAGGAACTTCTTTCTAACAAGTCTAAACTTGAAGAAAGTTCCACCATTGCTCTCACCGCCGAAGTTAGTGCGGTCCTCCAAAACAAGCTCCCCAAAAAGCTTGAAGATCCGGGGTCTTTCTCCATACCATTGAGAATTGGAGATTTGGAGCCAAAGAGAGCATTGGCCGATCTTGGGGATAGTGTAAGCCTAATGCCACTCTCCATTGCAAAGAAGCTCAACTTTGAGCTTAAGCGAACAAGAAGGGTGATACAACTAACGGATCGCTCGGTTAAGGTGCCCGTTGGAGAATTGGAGGATGTTCCGGTGCAAGTTGGAAGAGTCTTCATCCCATGTGACTTTGTAGTGATGGAAATGGAAGAAGACTCCCAAGTCCCTTTTATTTTGGGAAGACCTTTCTTGAAAACGGCCGGAGTACTAGTTGACATGAAGAGAGATGTAATGACATTTAGGGTTGGGGATGAGAAGATGGAGTTTGCTTTCAACAAGAGCATAAAAGCTCCTATTATGGAGGAAGTACACCGGATCGATACCCTTGAGAAGGAAGCGCTAAGCCTAAGGGCTTTAGTTGAAGCAAGGGATCCTCTTGAAGATGTACTACTAGGAGAAGATCAAGAGCATGAAAGTGAAGCTTGGCATCTCAAAAAGGCCATGGACAAGGCACCAATTTACATTCCTCCTAATTCGAGCTTTGAGATTTTAGAAGCTTCATTGAAAAAAGAGGAGAGGACCACGCCTCCTCCTACATGTGAGTTGAAACCCCTTCCCCCTTCTTTGAAGTATGTTTTTCTTGGAGATAACGAGACTTACCCCGTGATTGTCAATTCTACACTCAATGGTCCTTCTCTTGACAAACTTCTTTGTGTTCTAAAACAACATCGAAGTTTCATTGGATATACAATATATGATCTCAAGGGTCTAAGTCCCACCTTGTGTATGCATCGAATTCATTTGGATGATAGTCAAACCTCCTCTATTGAGCCTCAATGAAGGCTAAATCCTAACATGAAGGAGGTGGGAAAAAAGGAAGTTTTGAAATTCCTTGAGCGGGGATAATCTACCCTATCTCGGATAGTAGGTGGGTTAGCCCCGTTCAAGTTGTCCTAAAAAAGGGAGGAATGACGGTCATCAAGAATGACAAAGGTGAGCTTATCTCCACAAGATCGGTCACCGGGTGGCGCATGTGCATTGATTATCGTAAGTTGAATAAAGCCACCCAGAAGGACCATTTCCCCCTCCCTTTTATTGACCAAATGCTTGAAAGATTGACGGGTCATACCCATTCTTGCTTTTTGGATGGTTATTCGGGGTTCTTTCAAATTCCCATTCACCCCGATGACCAAGAGAAGACAACATTCACATGTCCATTTGGCACCTTCGCTTATCGAAGGATGCCATTTGGATTGTGTAATGCTCCTTCTACCTTCCAAAGGTGTATGACCGCCATTTTTCGGATATGCTTGAATCAACCATAGAGGTTTTCATGGATGACTTCTCCGTGGTAGGTTCATCATTTGACATTTGTCTCTCCAACCTTCAAAAGGTTTTAGAGAGATGTCAAAAGATGAATCTCATTCTTAATTGGGAAAAATGTCATTTTATGGTTGAAGATGGCATAGTCCTCGGTCATAAGATATCTCAAAAAGGGATTGAGGTGGATAGGGCTAAAATTGAGGTTATTGAGAAATTGCCTCCCCCGACTTCAGTGAAGGGAGTGAGATCTTTTCTTGGGCATGCGGGCTTCTATCGCCGTTTTATCAAAGATTTCTCAAAAATCTCAAAGCCCCTATCCAATTTGCTTCAAAAAGACATTGAATTCAAATTTGACAAAAATTGCATGCATGCTTTTGAAACTCTAAAAAAGGCTCTAATTTCCGCTCCCATAGTGCAAGCTCCGGATTGGAGCTTGCCTTTTGAACTAATGTGTGATGCTAGTGATAGCGCAGTGGGAGCCGTTTTAGGGCAAAGAAAAGAAGGGAAGCTACATGTGATCTACTATGCAAGCAAGACGCTTGATTCCGCTCAAAGGAACTATGCCACTACGGAGAAGGAACTCCTAGCAATCGTGTTTGCTTTTGACAAGTTCCGGTCATATCTTATGTGCTCCAAGGTGGTGGTGTACACGGATCATGCGGCGATCAAGTATCTCATAACTAAGAAGGATGCCAAGCCGTGTTTGATTAGGTGGATCCTTCTCCTTCAAGAGTTTGATATTGAGATCAAAGACAAGAAGGCACCGAAAACTCGGTTGCCAACCACCTCTCCCGCCTTCCTATGGATGATTCTCGTGACTTGGACCCTCCCATCAATAATTCTCTCCAAGATGATATTCTTTAGGGTTTTTCTACGTAGTGCCCCTGTGTTTTTCGAAATTCTACGTTGTACCCAGCCTTTTTGAACTCTGCACATTGTACCCCTAAACTTTATAAACGTCACACAAAATACCCTTACTAATAGAAAATCCTACTCCAAACCTCACTTAGTATTCAATTTTTCAGATCATATCCCAAACCTCAGTCAACTAACAAGGCTAAAAAATCCTACTCTATGCCCACAGGGTAAGAAAGTCCCAAAATCTACTGTTTGATATCGTGTATAAGGGTACTTTGTGTAACGTTAAGAAATCTTAGGGGTACAACGTGGAAATTTCAAAAACGTCGGGTACAACATAGAATTTCGTAAAACACAGGGGTAATATGTAGAAAAACCCTATTCTTTATGCCATTAAGGCCATGTATGCTCCTTGGTTCGCGGATTTTGCTAATTTTCATGCTAGTGGAGTCATACCGGATGACCTTAACTATCAACAAAAGCGGGGGTTCATGCATGAGGCCAAGCACTATGTATGGGAGGACCCATACTTGTTCAAGAGGGGGGTGGATGGTATTTACCGGAGGTGTCTCCCGGATGATGAGATCGAGAATGTAATAGGGATGTGACATTCATCCCCATGTGGTGGTCATATGGGAGCCGACAAGACCGTGGCAAAGATCTTACAATGTGGTCTATATTGGCCAAGTATGTTCAAGGATGTTTGGGGCTTCGTCAAGGCTTGTGATCGGTGTCAAAGAGTTGGCAATATCTCAAAAAGGCATGAACTACCCCTTACAAGCATCTTGGAGTTGGAGGTTTTTGATGTTCGGGGGATTGATCTCATGGGCCCCTTTCCCTCCTCCCTTGGTAATCGTTATATCTTGGTAGCGGTTGATTACGTTTCTAAATGGGTTGAAGCAATCGCTTCCCTACAAATGATGCCAAGGTAGTGGTCAAGCTATTTAAGAAGGTGATCTTCCCCCGTTTCGGAGTTCCAAGAGCCATCATTAGTGATAGGGGATCGCACTTTGCAAAGAAATCATTCAAGGCCCTTCATGCTAAATATGGGGTGCATCACAAAATGGGTCTCTCTTACCACCCTCAATCTAGTGGTCAAGCGGAGATATCTAATAGAGAGGTCAAGCTCATTTTGGAGAAGACGGTAAATCGATCTCGAAAGGATTGGTCTTCCAAGTTGGACGATGCATTGTGGGCCTATCGCACGGCCTACAAAACCCCTATTGGCATGACACCTTACAAACTTGTTTATGGAAAATCGTGTCATTTGCCCGTAGAATTGGAACACAAGGCTTATTGGGCCATCAAGGCTTTGAATTTTTACCTTCAAGCTTCGGGTGAAAGAAGGATGCTTGATGTTCATGAGCTTGAGGAGCTTAGGAGGGACGCCTATGAGAGCTCCCGAGTGTACAAAGAGAGAACAAAGGCTTGGCATGATCAACGAATCATGAAAAGGGAATTCAAAGTTGGTGACAAAGTCCTTTTGTTCAATTCGAGGTTGAGGTTATTTCCGGGCAAGCTCAAATCATGGTGGAGTGGTCCATTCACCATGCATCAAGTATCCCCACATGGTGCGGTTGAGATTTGCAATAATGCAAAAGGGTGCTTCAAGGTGAACGGGCAAAGACTCAAGCTATACTATGATGGTGCACCAATTCAAGAAGCTTACTCTATTGCACTTGAGGATTATTCCCCTCCTAATGATTGAAGATTTATGGTAGTCAAGCTAATGACATAAAACAAGCGCTTAGCGGGAGGCAACCCGTTTTTCTCACTTATTTCTATTTCTTTTTCTTCTTTTTAGTTTTGATTTACTTGAAATGATTGGATAATCACATATTATTAAGGTATTTGAAATACTTGTTATGGTGATTTTGTGATTTGGTTATGTTTAGGATTGCTTAGGAGGAATTTTGGAGCAAAGAAAGGAAAGGAGAGAAGAAGGAAAAGCTGGGTTGCATCTGACCCGAGGGCCCGGGTCTCCTGACCCGCCTGGGTCACTCAATAGGAGCCAAGGAAATATTCGTGACAGATGGACCCGCCCGGGTCAAGAAAAACCCGCCCGGGTCACTCGACCCGAGGGCTCGGGTGTGTTGACCCGCCCGGGTCGGGTGTGCGTTTGGTTAAAAAAAAATATGGCTGAGCTTGTGCCGACCCGAGGGCTCGGGTCATTCTACCCGCCCGGGTCGGGATGACAGTGGGCAAATCAAGTGAACCGAATTTTTGTTTACATCTCTTCATTTCTTTTTCCCTCTTCACTCTTCTTCAACCTCTCAACTCTCCCTAAACCCCTTCAAACTCCAAACCCTATCCTCCTAATTCTCACTCAAATCACTCACTCACCACTCAAAAACTTAAAATCCCTCACAAATCTTCATCCTCATCAACTTTCCTCCACAAATTTCAACTTTTTTCTCCTTCAAAAACCCCATCTCCACCATTTTTCATCATTTTCTCTCTCCTCAAAATTTTTTTACCACAACTCTCAAATTCATCATTTTCCACTCAAATCTCTTCACAAATTCTTCCTAAAACATCATTCCCCCTCCATTTTTCTCATAAAAAACAGAAAAACAAACAAAAAAAATTTTTCACTTTTTTCCACCCTCACCACTAAGTTACGGAATTTTGATTTTTTTTGAGCAACAAGTAATTCGAAGCATGGAGAGGAGGAATTCAAATCGGAGTAGACAAGCGGGGCAAGCTAGCTCAAGCCAACCACCACAAAGGGAAAACGTCTCGGGGCATGATGCCCCCGGTGAGTTTCATGATCCCGAATTTCCTTTCATTGTTTTTGTTGGCTTAGAACATTTTAATAGATTCCAAGCCCTTAAGGCTAACGAATTCGCCCCTACTCGTTTTGTTGATGAGACCTTGTTGTCTTTATGGGGGATTCGGGGGGATGTAAATAATATAGCTGACGGATTGAATATGAAGCAAGTGTTATTGATGAGAAAAAAAACTTATAAATGCTTAACACTTGAATTCCTATGCTCCTTGGAAATAACCGGAGAGCAACGGCTTGCGTGCCCAACTGGAGCCGAAGCCGTTCTCAAATTTAGGTTGGGGAATGTTGCTCATTCTATGCCTATTGGTGATTTTGCTGAAATTTTTGGTTTAAAAATTGAATCGAGCACCACTCCCGCACCTTCTTTCAACCTTTATGATTGTTGGAGTAAGTTGAGTAACGGAAAGAGTTATGAAGCTAAAAATGCCAATGACTCACTCATACACCAACCAGCTATCCGGTACTTCCGCAAGTTTTTGGGGAACACTATCTTTGGGAGAAAGGATAACTCAAAGGTAAGTCAGTCGGAACTTATGATCGTAGTTTCTTACCTATGGAATAAGAAGAAGTTGAACATACCTTTGATGTTCGCCCGCCATCTCCAAAGAGTAGGGACCCCAAAAACTCTCGGTCGTGGGTCGATTGTTGTGGGCGGTTTGATTACCGCCATTGCTGAACACCTTAGGGTTCGCCCTAGGACCCCCGAGGTTCCAGGACCGACCCTAATAAACTAACAACACCTACAAGATGCACGTTGGTTTACAGTGACTGGAATACATTTTACTTGGAAGATTGGTAAAATGTCTTCCATTTAACTTCCAAACCGCCGCATCACCGAGAATAAAACAGGAGAAGTCAACTATCTCATCATGGAAGGCGCAGAGGAAGGCGCGGAGATCCGTACCTACCATTGGCGGGATCCCCATGAGCTTGCCTCCTCCTCTTCCGCCCCTCCCCCTCCTCCTCCCCAACCCCATCCCTCTTATGTTCCCGACTATGCCCCTATTTATGCCCATATAGATAGGCGGTTTGATAGTTTTGAACAAAGACTAACCACTTTCCAACAAGAGATGCGAGAGAGTTTTACCCCCATCTTGCAATTCTTTCATGATAACAGCATGGTCCCTCCCGGCACCCCCTACCCCTCCTATATGCAACCCCCGCCTCCCCCCGAGGGGGAGGAGGACCTTGACCCTTGAGTTGGTCTCTTCCCACCCCCCTCCCCGCTTGTTCTTCCTTTCACACCGAGGACGGTGTTTGGTTTAGCTTGGGGGGGTATTTTCATGATTTGGGTAGTCTTTATTTTATGGGGTAGGCGTTAGGAGACCCTTGTTGCTATTCTGCTTGAATTGTTGTTTGTGATTGTGGTTGAGCTTGGTGAATGGGCCAATGCTTGTTAATATGTGGTGTGCCATGATTCCATTTTTCTTATTTGTTTATTTTCTTAGTTTTTTTTAAAATATATATATATATATATATATATATATATATATATATATATATATATATATATATATATATATATATATATATATATATATATATATAACCCAAAAACAATTTTCTTTCTTATTTTCTTTTTCTTATTTCCTTGTTTTAGCTTTATTTCTTTTCCTTTTCTTTCCCTTCTTTTTCAACCTTCGTTTTTAGTTCAAAAATAAAAAAATAAAAAAAAAATCTGAAAAACAAAGAAAAACAAAAAGAAGTTTTAGCTTTGAATAAAGTTTTGATTTCCTTGCCCAAGGAAGATGCTAGTTGATGATTTATGTGGATTCCTTGCTTGGATTTTGAGTATATGTTTAGAGGCTCCTTTTGGAAGAGTGTGAGCTTGGGTTGTGGTGCTTTAGGAGGTGATTAATCTTGATTGCATTAGATTCAACCAAAATGAAACCGATGAATGCTCAATTGAATGTATAGTCTTGAATCTTGACTAAGTTGCTCATGCTTGAATAAATGTAGCTTCAAATTTGCGGTCCCTAGTGTCCCTAGATATACTTATCATGTCCCCAAACAAAACTCTACAAAAAGCTTAGTTTTTACTTCTTTTCGTTTGTAATAAGTGGTACAAAAGGCCACAAGTTCTCATGTTTCTCTTTAGCGAGTAGTTACTCCTTATTTGTATAGCAAAAATTCCCATAATAAGGGAAAAAGAAAAAGCCAAAAACAGTCAAAAAAGGCGTGAAAATGAAAAAAAAAAAGTGAAGAAAAACGAAAAGCAAAAAAAATAGAAGAATTCCAATAAAAGAGGTCAATTTGTGGATGCCTCCCACACTTAGTACTATTTTTCTAAAGTTTTGAGTAGAGGGGAGTCTAAGGCTTGTTTGTGTGTCTAGGGATGGTGGACTAGTAATTTGAGCTTCTATAACACTTGAAGGGCTCTAAATCTTTTGGATAGCTAGGTGCTCTCTAATGAGCGAGTAAAAGGTCTAATTAGGTATCCTTTTGCAATCTTGATTAGTTGCTTTCTCTACCCATAACCTATGAGTACACTTGGAAATTAGTTGTTTTGAAAGTTGCTCTCCATCCTTGCTTGTGAACCATTTCATTGATAGTTGACTTGGGCATTACTCTTGAACTTGATTGAATAAATTGTTGATGAAAACTAGAGTTGTGGGTTTGAAAACTCTTTGGAAACCCTCGCGAGATCTCACTCGCCCTTTAGAGCGATCTAGGGGTTTAAAGAGCTTGTTGCATGTGCTAAATGCAATCGTGATTCCTACGAAAATGAGTTAGTGTAAATTCTTTATCCTTCCTTCCCTTTTCATTTTCTTTTCTTTCCTCTTTCTTCTTCGTTTTGCTTTCGAATAAGTTTTCATTCTCCTACTTGTGTTTTAGTCTATTGTGCTTGAGGACAAGCAAAGATCTAGCTTGGCGGAGTTTGATGATTGGTTTATATGCTTGAATTATGCTTAGTTATTTTTAATAGTTTTTGTGATAGTTTTTAGTCTAATTTAGGCTAAGTTCATTCCGTTTCTTTCTTTTTGTGCATTTTTCCTCCCTTGCTCTCTTTCTTTGGGTGTTTGTTTACATTTCAGGACTTGGGAGCACGTTTGGAGGGTCTATGCACAAGCCCGAGGCAAAGTGTTGAAGAAATGGAGCACCAAGGAGCTCGAAAGAAGAGAAGAAGGAGAAGAAGTGGCTGACCCGAGGGCCCGGGTGTGTGGACCCGCCCAGGTCAGCCCAGCCAGGCAAAACAGCAGCGTCTTTCAGCAAACCAGCCCGGGTCTGCTGACCCGACGGCTCGGGTCTGCCAACCAGAGAGCTCGGATTCACTGACCCGCCCGGGTCGCTTTGATTTGGGAAAGCTCCATATTCCTTACATTTTGACCCGCCCGGGTCGCTTTGATTAGGGAAAGCTCCATATTCCTTACATTTTGACCCGCCCGGGTCAAGTGACCCGAGGGCTCGGGTCATTTTCCAGAAACGATTTTGCGATTTTGTTTACCTTAATGCGGGGGCTGTTTTATGATTTTCTAATTTATTTCTTGTGACTATAAAAGAGGGACTCCTCTTATTTTAACTTAAGAAATTATTAACTAGAGATTAGATTGAGATTAATTCTTGTTTTAGCATTCAAACTCTAGAACAAAACCCTAGGAGAGAGAAAGTGAAGGTTTGAAGCTTTTGGTTCACCATTCTTCATTTATGAAAGCTTAAAGTTGGTAATTTTTGTCTATTTTCCTCTTTTCTTCCATTGTTCTTGCTTATTTCATGCTTTGTTTGTTTAGATCTTACTTTATTAGTTGATTATTTGCATTTTTCCTTTTTTCCTCCATGGTTATGGTGATTAAGTTACTTCAAGCTTTGTTTTGTGTTATTTTCATAATGTGTGAGTAGTTTCTTACTAGGGGAAGGGATGTAACCTTCATTTACTCCTTGGATCTTAGATCTAAGTTAGGGGGTTAACATTTGGGGTTGAACTTATTGATCAAACTTGTTTTACTTGGTTTGTTGGGTGCTTGATCACCACTTAACTTACATATTTGGAATTCCTAGTGAAGGATCGAGAAATGAAGCTAGGAATAAACTAAGTTTGGTTGCTAGATTAGAATTTCCATGAAAATAGGTATTTTCTAGTTTAGGGAAGCTTAATTAATCATGTTGTGCTTGATTTGGCTAGATTAGTTGCTCATGCCATGAGAATAGGTCATGAGTGACTAATCAAGCTCCTCTAATTAGCTCGAGAGAGTAATTAGAGTTCATATGTTCGTGATTTTCCCCTTGTGATCCCCCAATTGTTCCCCCTTGGCTTTGATTTTGGATTCTTGGATTGAGTGTTGGTGAATCCCCCCAATCCCTTAGTTCCTTTTATCTTTGTCTTAACTCCTTTGCTTAATTACTTGTTGATTTACTTTGCAAATTTCCTAGTTTATTTAGATTTTAGAATTATTGTTAAACTCTCGAAAACCCAAAAATTGATTTAGCTCATTGTAGTTAGCTAATTAACTCTTGACTTAACCCTACTTCCTTGTGGATTTCGACCCTATACTTATCCTATATTGGATAAATTAGGTTATATTTGGCGAGTATACAACGACCCGTCAGCTAGAATTTATTTTAAACACCCAAAATCTTTTATAAAAGCCTGTTTAATAAATAACAAGTCTTTTTAATAAATAATAGTCTTTTTAATAACCAAATCTTTTCTAAAAATATAAATATTAACTTAATAAAGATACGGAGTATTACAGACTACCCTCTTAAAATAAGTTTCGTCCTCGAAACTTGAAGCAGACAAGTAAGAAATAAAGCAAGTAATTCACATATACCAATTTCTTTCTATAAAAGTAAGTTGACTCAATTAATAACTCATAAAAAAGTCAAAATTAGGTCAAAAATAACATTCTAAGGTCAAATGCGTGAAACTCTATCGCATTCTACCCCGCTTAAAAGGAGTTACGCCCCCATAACTCGTTAAGGCTTAAAACTTAACTTAAAATTAATTACCAACTTTGTAGTAAAAACAATATAAGAATCGTTGCTAGAATGGAAATGGAATAACAAAATCACTAGATAGATAATACTTTCGAAATTATCTTTTGGGCTTTGAAAAAAATAACCACTTTTTCAAGGTATTAATAATAAAAGTATTTGCCTTCAATAATAAATCAACATAATAAAGAAAATATTTAAATAAGTCAAAAAGGGTAGTTTATGACAAACTGAAAAGTTTTAAAAAAAAGGATTTTTTAACTAGAATAATACAAACTTTTGCCCGTTCTCTCACAATAATACAAACTTTTGATTATTTTTTAATAATACAAACTTTACATCAAAATTCCTCCAGTAGGACATGACCGGTTCTAAACTTGTTGTAGGAGGTCACTAGCTGACGTGGCACTGATCAGGCCACATGTTGTTATTTCATTGGTTGTTTTAAAAAAAATTTAAAAACAAAAAAAGACTTTTTCCTTTTTTTCCTCCCTCCTCTCCACTGATCTCTTTCCCCCTTCCCCACCATGGCTGCCCAGTGACGCCGGTGCTCACCGCCGCGGCGCATCACCGGACCTGGAGCCCAGTGTTGCCGGAAATTCCATCATCTCTTCAAATTCAGGTCTTCCCCTTTCTTCTTCAATGATCAAATTCAAGCTCCCATCTTTCTGTTTAATTTGACATTTCAATGGCAACCCTCCTCATTTCTCCACCTTCCCCAACATGGGTCTCAAAAAAATTTCAAAATTCATCTCAAGAGCTTTCATCTTTCCCCATTTTCTCTCTCCTCCTTCAAACCCTTTAAATCCAGTAATAATCGCTTCTCTTTGCAAGATGACAAATACTCCACATTTCTCTTCTTTCTCTCTCTTGTTTTTATGGGGTTTTTGTTTATGTGTCACAAGATTTAGGTTTTTGCTACTCTTGAGCTAACATTGAAATTTGTTTTGCCTTTTTGACTTCTATGCTGTTAAGATTGAAGTCTGTTGAAACTCAACACATTAGTTGCTTTATTTTGGTAACAAATTACTCGATCAAATAATTCATCCTCTCAAATCTTCACAATTTTTTTTTTTCTTAGAATAATTTCTAGGATTTTAATTATGGAAGGTTTAAACATGGCTACGAAAGCACCACCTATGACAGGTTTTCGGTTGGCTGCATCAGCATCAACTACTGCAACTGCTGCTTCTCAAACATTTTCTGTTGTTGAGCTAACATTGAAAGATCGGATTGATGCGGCGAATTCGCTCGCTATGGGGTGGCCGGGATTGGTGTATTTCGGGGGTGGGGTGGGTGGGTTTGGTGTATTTTAGGGGTGAGGGAGTGGAGGGGGTGGTTTTCGAGGCTAGGGTGGCAGTGGGGTGGAGGAGATGCCGGGGGCTGGGGGTGGTTCAGGTGGGTGGTGGGTAAGGCGTGGGAAGGTGGCCATGTCCGGTGGGTCTCTAGAGGTGCTTTCGGTGGTGGCTGTGGGGTGGGGGAGGGGCTGAGGTGGTTCAGGTGGGTGGGGGGTTAGGGAGAGGAGGGAGAAAGAAGAAAGATCATTTTGTAATTTCTTTTACCTGTTTTACAGGTTACAAGTCAACTTGACCTACTGGAGTAATTTTGACGTAAAGTTTGTATTATTAAAAAATAATCAAAAGTTTGTATTATTGCGAGAGAACGGGCAAAAGTTTGTATTATTATAGTTAAAAAATCCTAAAAAAAATTGAATAGGAAAATTTTCCAAATTCTAGAATAAAAAAGAATTTCAGCTTAATACTAAAGACAAGTGTTGTAG
Organism: Beta lomatogona; assembly: GCA_947646795.1. Classification (NCBI taxonomy): domain Eukaryota; kingdom Viridiplantae; phylum Streptophyta; class Magnoliopsida; order Caryophyllales; family Amaranthaceae; genus Beta; species Beta lomatogona. The sequence goes on from CANSNZ010000477.1 coordinate 406,352, forward strand.
GAAAAATATTTGAGGGAAATACTAAAATGTTATGAAAATGCTATAATATAGTGAGAACTAATGAATTCTATAAAACCCTTTGCAAGTTTTACTCAAAAACGCCTTTATTTAAAGAAAAAAAGTAGACTTGCTTTCTCCTTAAAAAGCTTCAAAAACTTATGAAGAACTCACAGTGAATATAAAAAATAAACCCTGATCCTAATTTATTACAAATCAAATCAATTCATCATTCATAAGCAACACTTGTAAGTATAATAACACAACCTATACTTGAAGAAAATAGTCTTCATTACTTAGGTCCTCAACTAAAACTCCTCAAAGTTCATCTTAAAATTTTTCTTAAAGTACCTTAATCAATATTCTTTCAAAATAGATAGTAGTTAACTAGAACTTTAGACAATAAATAAACAACATTGCTGGAAATTCATATAATATTAATTTCAATAAAATTAACTCCTTCACATAATATATACTCAATGCTTAAATCCATCAGACAAAAATACAACTACTCTTTCCAAAATCAATTACCTTGATTGACTATTATATTCCCTTTTCCCCTTTATTAAACTCCTGATTTTTTTTTTCCAAAAGTATATTTCTTCTACTATTAGAGACTTAGAGTCACTTAGCTCCTTTAATAATTGATATACCCAATCCTTTATAGCTCGTTGTAACAAACATCAAGCAAGAGTTTAAGACTACTCCCAAAAATAATACTTCTCTTGACACTTAATAATCCCCCAAAATCAACTTAACTTACATTTAGAGAGTTCTAGTATCTTATTTCCACTTTTTAAAACAAAAAGGATCCAGAGGAACCTACTAAAATTCAAATATGGTCTTTCGTACTTTCTTTGCTTTACTATAATATTGATAATTCCTGTAAATATATTTGCAATTCAGCATAGAGTAAAATTCCTTAATTAAATCAAACTTCAAATATGGTATCTCTTGTACCTATAATATCCTCATAATATCCCTTATTTTGTCACCTTTTTAAGGTTAAATCTATATCATAGCTAAAATAATGGTGTTGGCTATATCCATAAACATAATATATAACTTATCTAAATCATGATAATTCGTCCAAACGAGTATAAACCATTGATCTCCTAATTCTACTTTCCACAAATCATAAATTATTCCTTCTTTACTCATGTCACTAAATATTAAAGGTCATCCAACTGAATAAAATCTCATATGACTAATTTCACAATTCTTAGCACATAACATAAAATATTGTCTTCTTAATTCTTATTAAAAAGAACATAACTACTAAACTTCTTTCCTTCAAAGAAATAAAGCAGAACAATCTTCATCCTTAATGAATCTAAAATTTGTCAACTAGGCTGACTTTGCAGTCATAGGTTCTCCTAACACTTATAAACCAATAAAATAAACATGCATACTTTATACGTACATTTCACTTAAAACACTTTGCATGAATTAGATCACATGCATACATGTCATATAAGACGCTAAATAACTAAGTTCATCTCATAGAAAATATCCATGCCAAAAAAAAAATGTCGTAAGAGATAGTAATATCACAACTTGCAAGTAACTTGATAATAATATGTCATGAAAGACATAATAATAACTCAATTCTTATAATAAACAATAAACTTGCTTATGAAAAATACAAAGATTTTTCATATTAACTTGACAATAAGTCACACTTCCTTGAAATATATTAAAAAAAAAGAGTCATATTTCTAATATAACAATGAATAACTAAATAATTCATATAAAAAATTTCAATACTTCATTAAAAAAGAAGTTGCAGCTTTATAATTTGAAAAAATATATAGATAAATAAGTAAAATACGAATACTTGTTGACAGATTAGTCAGAATAAAAATACAATTTTAACTATACTTTGAAATGAATCGAAAAAGATTCGAAAATTCTAAAAAAGAATATTTTTCATTTGAAAATTTTGAAAAATACATATATACGTATATGACCAAAAGAGTTATTTATTTGAGTATTAGGTTCGTAGTGTATGAATAATTAATCGAGTGAGTTCCCAGGAAAGAGAGGTGCGGTACAAACGGCCAACTTAAGTACCAAGTCGTTGCTAGCAAGAACTTTCCTCAGATTAATATTCCACACACTTATTCCGTTCTTCAAAAATATAGATTATAAAATATTTATACTTGTAAATATAAGTATTCATGCAGAAAAAGAAAAAAATTTGCACATACAATGCCAAAGAAAATGCAATTAGAATGCGAAACTCTTAACTTATATGCCCTTCCTAGATCTACCCATACTCTCATTGACTATTTATTTTTTTTTTTAATTAAATGACCTGGAAAACTGATACCATTTTGTAACACCCCCAAATTTCTCTCTTTCTGGAAAACATATTTTATTATAAAACTCCTTGAGAAACTTGAGAGTATCACCGCCACGTGATAACGTCACAGGCTTTAATACTAACTACTAACTGAACTTTAAACTGGTGCAACGGAAATAACTGAAATAACTTCTCTTTATTGAAATAAATTTTATTATACAACTATATAACAATGGAAATAAAGAAAATAAAATAACAACTCCTTGACTAATTATAATTCCTCACTAGCTCCCCCATTTGAAGTATGCATCACATCAACCTGTAAATTTTGCTCGCCAAAATAGGGTCATCACAGGGACAAAGCCATAAAATAAAACAAAAAAAATAATAAAAGCGTGTCAATAAAAATACTGAGTACATGTATATGCGGAATATTAAACACTTTATTTAATTAAATATTTGCAATATTTAATTTCGAAAAGCCTTCTTTGTAATACTTATATAATATAGAGTATATATCTTTAATTAAAAATCCTTTTTCCTTGCCTAGGTACCTTTCCTAAAGTGTGCGCACCCCCAAAGTTTAGTATTCCTTAAAGAGTCTACTACGAGGGAAACTATCTTGTCCACATGACTTATACAAAAAGTACATGGGTAAAATATAATAGCTACCGTTGCCTCTTTATAATTGCGATCATAAAAGATTATATAACTAATAAAATTCCTTTGGAAATAATCCTCCTTTTAAAATATATAATTCTTATAACTTAGCCATATAAGGCATAAAACTTAATAACTTGTTCATGGAACCACATATGAAAAAAGCATACTAACAAGAATAGTAATAATACTAAGAATAATGATAATATTTTTTTTTTTTAACATTTGAGCCACGAAGGCAGTACAAAGAAGGGGAGGGCGGATTTGAACTTGTGACCTATCGTTCACAGCACCTCAATCTTAACCACTAGGCCAAGATATCCTTGGTAAGAATAATGATAATATTAATGTTGAAACTCTCATCATTGATAAAATATAATGACAACGTAGTAAATAGATGTATTACATGCCTAGTGGTATTCACGCCAAGTATAAGAATTCTACTGTTAATAGTACACTACAAAGCATGGGTGAAACATAGATAATCACTAGGTTTTAAAGAATTAAAAAGGAAGACTAACTTTAGACTAAATACATGTTCATAGTTACTTATCAGATATTCAACTGGTACACGCAAAAATTCATCAAGTGCACGACCAAACTCATATAAACAAGTATATTAATCCAAAACGATGACCCTAGAAACATGATACTAAGTTTGCAAACAATATTTTAAATATCTACATATGCATGCACCTTGAAAATTAATAACTACTAAGGGAGAAGAGAAAGGGCAGGCTAAGAGGGAGATAGAGTTTAAACTTGAGAAAAGAGATGTATTTCTCAAATTTGGTGTGAAGAATATGAGGGTTGGAGGTGCCTATTTATATTAGTTGGATAGGTAGAGTCGCACTAGGACTAGGATACTAAAAGATGGGTTTTTGAGAAAAGATAAATAATTTTAGCTAAGATCCACTTATTTTTTTTTATGATCATATAGCTAGGATTGGGTAATATTCCCTAAGATAAAAAATCTAGAAATTTATAATCAAAAGATAAAGAATAAAATAACCATATATGATAAATCTTGAACTCAATGGCCGTGAGCTATGCGCCGGCAATTAGCTTTTTATATTTTTTTATTTTTCTTTTTTTCTTTTTGTAAATCTTTTTGTAAAATCTTTTGGATTTTTCCTTTAAAACATTTTTAAATTTTGTTTTAAACAAAATACCTGGATTTTAAAATTAGTAAGCCTAGGCCCAAAATCCAAATTGGGCTAGAATTTATTTTAAACACCCAAAATCTTTTATAAAAGCCTTTTTAATAAATAACAAGTCTTTTTGATAAATAATAGTCTTTTTAATAACCAAATCTTTTCTAAAAATATAGATATTAACTTAATAAAAATACGGAGTATTAAAAAAAATTGACTTTTAAATAGTCAACAATATTTAAATTCCTCTTCAAATGAAATATAGAATATTTATAAATATATTTTAAATTCCATAAAATATATTTATAAAATATGGGGGATTACAGTCTATCCCTCTTGAAAAAAAATTCGTCTCGAAACTTAGCATAAAATATTCTCAAGAAAACAATTTTTTTTATCAAACTTTTGTCACTTTTAGTAGTTAGAATTTAGCTGTGTCATAAAATAGACACACCACTCAACAAACTTGTGCCATAATATGGACACACCAACTTATTAAAGAATAAAATAAACCCACCAACTCACTAGAGAGCAGCTTTACGCATCGAACTTGTACGAGAATAACCAAAATAAGCATAAAAATGCATAAGAACACCACACAATAAGGAAAAGGCGTGAAATTCTATCGCATTCTACCCGTCTTAAAGGAAATGAGTTATGCCCCCGTAACTCACCTTAAACAAAGAATGATATTTCTTCCTCATATCATGCTCGGCTTCCCAAGTAGCTTCTTCAGAATCATAGTTAGACTAAAGGACTTTAACAATTTTCACATCCTTAGTGCGAGTACTATGCATGTACCGTGCTGTCTAAGATTTTGACATGCCTTTCCTCATAAATTTTTTTAAATCCAATTCGACTCTTTCAGGTCGCAACACATGCATCTCATGAGGAATATACCTCTTCAATTGTGAGATGTGAAATACATTATGCATATCCTCAAGTTCCATGGGTAATGCTAACTTGTAAGCAACTTTACCAACTCGTTGCAAGATATCATAGATCAACTATAATGATTTTGATAGCAAGATCTCCATATACTTCCTTACTTTTTGTAAAGACTAAAATACGCTGATTTTGATTATAAACTAACCATTTGTTGTGAATATCATTGCAGCAAACAATAACAAAAACTTTAAGCATTGCTTACTAAAACGACCTCACTGTTCTTATAATAATCAAATCCTTAGAAGCTTTAATTGACTAGATTAAATTATCCTGTGGACCAAGTAGGTTATGAGAGATATGGTCGACACCTGTCGTGAAATGAGCTATCCCATAAGAGCAAGCACAACCATAAGGATTTACCAATGTTCATGGTGTTTCTCTCTCCTTCCATCTTTCTTACACCTCACTTTCTCTTTCTCTCTCCTTTTTCCATCCCCTTCCTTTAAGGATTTCTATATCTTTTTTCCCATTCATGAGGATCCTCATTACACTCTCTCTCCAATCATAAATATACCCACCACAAATTCCATATATCATCCTATTTGTATTTACATGTTTTCTTCAAATAAATTTGGTTATTAAGTGATTAACAAAAAAAAGAAATAATAAAGAAAAATTATTATGAAATCACAAGTACATTTTATAAATTATTAATACAATAACCAATTCATACAATAAAACTAGGATACACACTGATAATTTTATCACGTAAATTTAAGATTACAAAGACTGCTGGAAATGGTTCCATACATGTTCTACTAGATCATTTTTCAAAGATGTATGAACTTCTTTATCTTGAAGAGCATGCCTATTTTCCATATAGTTGTTCAAATTCAGATTTTGAAGTCGTCCAGGTCAGAAAAAAAAGGTTCGGGTATGTTCTCCCTTGACGAAGCAACTTCATGTTGAGGTATATCTTGAAGAAATTCTGTTGGATCACCAAAATTTTCATATGTTTCTCGTTCATCTTCAACGATCATATTGTGCATTATGATACACCCCATCATAATTTTCCATAATAGCTCTTTACTCCATGCTAAAGCCGGTTGTCGTATAATTGCAAATCGAGCCTGGAGCACTCCAAACGCACGCTCAACATCTTTCCTAACACCCTCTTGGTGTTGGGAGAATAACCTATGTTTTGGTGTTTGGGGTAGACTTACGGCGGGGATGAAAGATGCCCATTTAGGATATATCCCATCTGTCAAATAATACGCCATATTATAAGGTTTTCCATTGACATTATAACTCACTTGCGGAGCTCGTCCATGTAAAACATCATCAAACACAGGGGAACGTTGCAACACATTTATATCATTGCAGGACCCAGGCGTGCCAAAAAAACGCATTCCAAATCCAAAGATCACTTGAAGCAACAGCTTCCAATATTATAGTTGTCGTTTTGGATCTTCCTTAATACATTCCTGTCCATGCAACTGGACAATTTTTCCACTGCCAGTGCATGCAATCAATGCTTCCTATCATGCCTGGAAACCCACGACGTTCCCCTATACGAAGGAGACGGTGGACGTCCTCCGATGTTGCCTTTCTTAGGTATTCGCCTGAGAATTGTGATATGACTCCGTCAACAAAGTGTGCAAGGCATTCAGCTGTTGTGCTTGCACCCAATTTAAGGTACTCGTCCACTTGGTCAGCAGATGTGCCGTATGCCAACATCCTCATCGCAGCCATACATTTCTGTAACTCTGAGGCACCAAATCTTCCTGTGGCATCTTGCCTCTGTTCAAAATATCTATCACTTGTACTAACCTTTTGGACAATGCGAAGAAAAACATGTCTCCTTATTCGAAACCTTCGGCGAAACATCTCATCCGTGTACAACGACTCATTACTAAAATAATCTTGGACTAGGCGTTCGTGTGCGCTTTCACGATCCCTGTGCACGACCTTCCTCTTCTTCTCTTCTTTGAGGCCTCGGACTGTTGAAAGGAGGAAACAACAATTGACTTCATCGCGTCTTCAACTAATTGTTGTGCTTTGGAGTCCTCTATATAGTTAAGCAACATGATATCATACTCATCACTGGAATTAGAAGAACTTGAATCAAAGGCCATTTTCTAACTGACTATTAGGGGATATGATATACTTCCTCCGTCCCAAAATACTCTTTACACTTTCCTTTTTCATCTGTCCCAGAATACTCTTTACACTTCTATTTTTGGATATGACCCACTATTATTTTAATTCTTGTACCTTTTAAGTTGGTCCACACTCTCTCTCCTCCAAATAAAATAATACCACTCCTACCACCCACCAACTTTAACCATGGCCCACACTCTTTCTCCTTAAAATAAAATAATACTACTTTTACTAACTACTAACTCCTATCACATCTACTTTTTAATAAAATAACAATTGATAACCAAACAACAACTTATCATCTAAAACTACGTGCATTGATAAGTGTCAAGAGTATTATGGGACGGAGGGAGTATTAATTATGGGAGTATGATAGTGACTCTATATATGAGAATATCATTGTGGATATTCATGTGAAATGGAAATCCCTTTTTATAGACAACGATTGATGAAAGATATAGATAAGATGACCAACCAATTGGTATTTGGTAAAAGATAAGATTTTCTGATACTTTGCAGATAGCGTGCTTGGTAAAAGATAAGATTTCCTGATATAATGTAGATAGTTGATTGGTACGTAAAAGATAAGATATCCTGATATGTTGTTGATAGGTGATTGGTAAAAGATAAGATTTCCTGATCTGTTGCTGATAGGTGATTGGTAAAAGATAAGATTTCCTGAGATTTTGCTGACTGGTATAAAGATAGACAAGAAAAGATAAGAGTTATGTATAAAGATAATATCTTTTATCTTTTATTTGTGGACATCTAACATTTTGTGAGATTCTTATGATAGATAAAAGATAAGATTTTCTGAGTGACATATGTAAAACATAAGATTTTCATAATCAATAAGTTCACAACTACTAATATTATACAATAAGGATTTAAATATTACAACTATTACAAACATTACAACTACGAAGAACTTTATTGAACTTAAGCTTTAAACATGTCGTATGACATTATTCTTAATACTAATCAACACCATCTGTGCTTTAACACCTCAGTCAGCTTGTCATACAATTCTCTCCAAGTGCTTGTTAGAGATGGCTTTAGCCCCCAGCATAGTTAAATACCTAAACTTCTTCTCCTCTTCTCTTTCCTTTCGTCTTTGCTCGTGGCGATCTTGCATAAAATTGAGCATTCGTTCTCCCATCTCATGTCTTTCTCGTGACGTTTCTTCTAGGGATTGTGTAAAAGATTCGAGGTTAATGCTCGAATAGCTCGAAGAACTAGCAACTGCCTTATTCTTCTTCTTTAACTTCTTAATGCCATCAGGAGGCGTATCCTGACTGTCCTCGTTTACACTATCTGGTTCAGATCTTTTGCCACTTCCCTCGCTCTCAGATGGTAATCGTTGTTCCGGTACACTCCACTTATCGAATTGCTTCAACATCGTCCAACAGTGCATCACGGTAAATTTAGATTTGTACATATCTCTATACCTTTCACGAGCTGTGTTCTCAACATCTTCGTCATTTTGTCCACTTTTCTTGTCGCTTGATGCTCCAGCATACACCCCCACCCACTTGGATACATTTTGGTTGACTGTATCCCAATGGTTTTGGAGAGACTTTATCGTCCTTGGTTTGATATTGTAGGAGGGATTAGCATCTCGTGCATCATTGTACAACTTCATAATGGCCTCCCACAGGTTCTTCCTTGACCGATTGGTTCCCTTTGTTCCGTCTCCTCCGGCATTAATGTAAGCTGATACAAGGGCCTCTTCTTCTTTCATAGCCCACTTTTGCTTAAACTCCTTTTCGTTATCTGGATCGCTAGCCCTGACTGGTTTGTTGGCTCCTTCCGGGAACAATTCAACACGAACATCGTTAATTTCGTCTAGGTGTTGCGTTCGCCCCATATCTTCAACTGGAGTTTGAGAGCTACCCCCTTCGCCGCCCGGAGATTGGTCGAATGGTTGGCTAAAATGTTGTGACATGGGAAACACTTGATGAATTTGTGGTGACCTTTCATCCAAATTTGGATTAGATTGTCTCATTTGATTGTTATACAAATCTAACATCATCTGAAATTGGTGGTGTTTTAAAAGATTTGGATCTATTTGGAAATTGTTTGAATTATACTAGGGATTGTTTGCGTTATTTTGTGGGTAGCTTTGATTATTTGGGGAGGAGTTTGGATTATTTTGGGAGTGTTGAAAATTTCTAGAATTTTGATTATTATGATCCATTAGGAAATAGAGAGAAAATATATATATATTAGACAAAGTATTGGCTTGTGGAAGAAATTAAGGTAAGAGAAAAAGTGTGTTAAAGGGAAGAGATATTGGGCTCATTTTATAGAAAATAAAAAAAGAGCTGTTGGATTTGTTTTTTTTTACAATATCTTTTTAAATTTGTTTAATAACTCATAAAGTGTCGTTAGAACAAACAAGCAATATTAACAAGTTGATCAAAATTTTATACCGTTGCACAGCACCAAAACAATGGATATTTCTCCACTTGTTTTCCACATGGGCCCACATAATAGGTGTTTTCAATTTTTTTTTAAAAGAAAAATTCCCATTTGTCCCACATATGGCACAAAGGCCGAAACAAACAATCCTCTAAAAATAGAGGATCCTCCTCCTTCTCTCCTCCTTTTCCCCTCCATCCTCCTTCCATGGGGATCCTTATTACATTTCCCCCATCCATGGGGAGCTCCTCATAGAGGAGAGAGAGTGCCATGAGGATGGTAAATCCTCATGGCTGGGCATGCTCTAAGGGGATTTCCCACCTCCTCTCCCCCTCATCCTCCAAATTTTAACTTCGTAGCGTAGGAGCCACCTCCAGTGCCCTTCTTTAAACCCAACTTTGACGGGTTTGTTCGCTTTTCTTTAGCAGCTGATGGGGTCGTGAACAACAATTCTTTGGGCGACCTCATCAAAGCCTATGCTTACAATCTAGGCATTCTGCTGGAATGCTAAACATCGCCCCAAAACTTCTTGAAATCACTCGGGGCCATCAAACATTTCCAAGTTTACCCTTCCTTTTTTTTCTTTTCTTTTCCCAAACCACCATCTCCTGCCATGACCATCCCGATTGCCACCACCTGCATCCCCACCGCCACCTCCTCCACCACCCACCTCGAATTATTGTTTTTAATTAGGGTGATGGGAGAAACGTCCGGCCAGAACGTTCCACCCATGACCCGAACGTCCAGGCTAGACGTTCGGGCCATGGGTGGAACGTCCTGGCCGGACGTTCCTCCTATCACCCAATTAAAAAAATAATTCAAGAGGTGGGTGGCGGCAAGTGGTGGCGGGGGGAGGTAGGTGGTGGCAGGTGGCGGGGGAGGTAGGTGGTGGCAGGTGGTGGCAGGGGTGGCGGATGGTGGGAAAAAGAGAAGTGGTTAAATAGTAAATTAAAAAGTGGACCCAGGGTGATTTTAAGAAATTTTGGGGAGATGTTTAACAATCTCCACTACTATAGCTTTCATAGGCGAGGCAATGGCTTTTCATTATGGGGAAACCCTTGCCATCCAAAAAGGAATTCAAAATCTCCCCATTTAAGGTGATAATCAGCTGGTGTTTAAAGTAACAAAAGGAATCTAGAATCCCCTTGGAAAACTGCAAGCACACATCCTCTTGCGGCCCTTTTCAAGTTGTAGCATCAAACACATATATAGAAAAGCTGACAGACCAACAGACTGAATTGCTAATGTCGACCACATAGTCGATTCTTTTTCCATTAATCCTTGTAATATTTCTACCTTGTATTCCATCATTGTAAGTGTCCCCCTGTGAGGAGGGTCTTCCAATAATTCTACCCAAAATCGAGTCAGCTTCGAACTGACACGACCTAAATAAATTCGACCCAAACCCGAATAGAACGACCCATATGCCAAATCACGACCGTACAATTAGCATAAAATTAAACACAATACGATAGCAAACCATGTATAAATTTGCATTCAAAAGAATGACAAGGTATACTCAAGAAACCACCTAAAGTTGAAAGTAGTTAAACATGGCAATCACTCAAATTAATCTAAGATACAAAATCATCTATATTATATAAGCCAAGGGAGGAGGTATGGTGTCCCCCTTTGAAATGACTAGAATACCCTTTAATAATTTAGACAACATTTTTTTATAAAAAATTAAAAAATGAGAATCAATGCAACTTGCCATATGGAACAAGTAAAAAATGGAATATGCAATTAACATTAATAACTTGACAAAATAGATTGACTTAATCAATTCACAAAATTAATTAGAATCTTCAATCAAAAATAAGTTAGCGATAATATCCTAACAACATAATACTTCGTATTTACAAAGTTCAAACAATATGGTTTATTAAAATTTACAATCGTTAAAGAACTATACTAAAGCCGCTTACAATGAATTATTAAATTATCGACCAAATTTTTCAGTGACCTTATTGAACAATTAAAAATCTGTCACCTTTAAATTAAAAAGGTAACAACATTTACAAAAGAACCTCAATAATTTACATCACAACCAAAATAATTTTAGACTAAAAAATATGTCCATTCGTACATATAGCTACATAAGGTTGTTAACGCACGCATCGCATGCATATACGACTAGTAGTGAATCAAGTCAAGCCACCTAAACTCGACTCGCATCATTCACATCCACATTCATACCATACCCTAGAGGATCGCCTACAACTAGGGGTGTCAATAACAGACTCGACCCACGGGTCCGCACGCATCCGTTCCGCATCCGATATGTTCAGATCCGATATAATCACGTTTCCCAACAGATCCATTTTGATCCGGAATAAATCCAACCTAATTGTACCCGAGCATATTGAAACCCAACCCAGTCTGTTACCAACCCAAACTTAATTCGAACCTAGTTAGATTCGAATACAAAAACCCGAACCCAATCTGCATCCGACCTAAAGGCAACCCGAACCCAAGTAGACCCGAGAAAACCCATTTAGACCCAACCCATTGTAACCTGACCCATATCAACCCAGCCCTTTACTGACTCGACATTGTCAATCAAATATGTTTTGCTCATAACTTTAGTTCATGTTCTTATAAATGCTTCTATATAAGATATTAAAAACTTGTTATTAATAAAATCTCTCGACATATTTGATAATATGAAATAGTTAACATTGGTCAAGTTTATTAACTTGTTCATTTATGTATTTCTCGAGTTGTCGCGCACACAAATATTCGTGTGTCGACCCGAATTCGATAGGTATTGATAATGACTAGAAACGAACACTTAAACATATAATGGACCATTCCAACTCCACCTAAATCCGACTTGAGCCGACCCAAGTCCATCCGAACACGACATGAGCCTAAACAAGTCCATCCGAATCCAAGTTGATCCGCATAAACCCATTTAGATACCGACTTATGTCTACCCAAAATCGATTTGAGCCGAGACGAAATGGTCCAACACATACCCAACCCGCACCCGAGTATACGTTGGTCGGGCTTGATCCGACCTAAGTGGCTCCGACCCAACTTACACTCGATCTGAGAAAATGTTTGATCCAGTACGATTTGACCCAAACACATCCAATCCAGTTCGGACCAACTCAGACCCACCCGATAACCCAGATTGACACCTCTAAGGCCTTGTTTGGTTGGGCCTTTTTAAGGCCTGGAAACGGATTGGGTTTACTGAATCCATTATTTTTTGTTTGGTTTAGATAATGGGTTAACCATTACCCTTACTTAAGGGTAACCCAAACCCCTCAAATATTACCCTTCTAACTACACCAGTAACAAAATCATTTCCCCTCCTCAATCAACTTTCACGCTATCTCTCTACTTCTTTCTTCACACTGTTCTCTCTACGCCACCAACAATGATGAAGGGGAAATCAGGTTTCTCTCGTCGCTGATAATTGCAGAGTATAACTCCATTGTTGCCGGCGAGCTTAAGGAAAACAGATTTTGCTTTTTTTAGGTAACTTTTCGAATTTTTTCTCTTCAATTTTTTTGAAGCATGATTTTCGAATTGCTTATAATCTGCGATTTTTGTGTGCAAATTTGTGAGAATTTTGTGTTTGTGTGTGCAATTTCTAGTTTATAATTGATTATAGTTTTAGGTTTTCAATTCACCAACAACCTATAAATTGCAATTCATATGTTTAGGGTTTTTTCTCCCTTAATTTTTGTTGTTGTGATTTCATTTTCTCTCTCCTCCAGAAGCGTGGTGGAATTTCACGAGCTGACATTCGGTGTTATTAACTGTCAAAAACACTCCATCAAAAACTCATATAAACTGTTCATTTTTGCCATCTATATTTCATAAATAGTAGGAGTAGTTGCCGTTTCTAAATTTGAGGTTGGTTTTTAACAACGATGAGCTTCTTTTGTTTTATAATCAACCCATATTGCCATGTTAATGTTTCTAAGTTGGTAGAGACTAGAGTGTATGTATATATATAAATAATTTTTGTTATCATTAGTCTTTACCTATATTCTTTTTTCATATTATATAAGGTGATTTGGTCTTAATTTTAGGGTCTGTTTTGATGATTTTGATGCATGTAACTTATGTCCTAAGTTGTTATTTTGTTGTTGTATTAATGCTGAAATTGATGCTATTATGTTGTTGTCTTGGTTGTTGTTTGAGCTGTAATTTTTGAGTTTTACATACCCATGATTATCACTCTGTACCATGGTATACAAAGGTCTAAGTTATAGTAACTAGTTTGATTTGTGATGACTTTTCTTATTAGGTTTTCAATATGCCTTATCTTGTGCGATCGGTAGGGAGGATAAGAAGGCTAAAACAGCTTCAATTAGTTATTATAATGGTTATGGTAGTTATGATGATGCATTGGGTTTGGCATATGATAACCATCGCTACAGTTAAAGGTATTCAAGTAAGGTCAAGGAAAAAGGACAGAAAAAAATTACGCTTAATGGTCTTGAATGCATTGATAAAAGAGAGTGATGTGAGCTGTAGAAATGAGCTTCGTGTTAATAGATATACATTTAATATCCTTTGTGAGATGCTTAGAGATGTGGGAGGATTGAGTGGAACTAGAAATATGTCTCTTCAAGAGATAGTTGCTATGTTTTTATACACTTTGGCTCACCATAAGAAGAATAGGTCCATTGGCCAATTTTTTTTTAGAAGTGGAGAAACAGTTAGTCGACAATTTAACCTTTGTTTAAAGGCTTTGTTGAAGTTGCACGAACATTTACTTTGCAAACCTACTCCAATACCGGATGATTGTGAAGACAAGACGTGGAAACCTTTCAAGGTATTAGTCCTTCATATATATATATATATATATATATATATATATATATATATATATATATATATATATATACTACATCGCTATATAATCATTTCATGTCTACAAATTAGTTATGTAATTGTTTTTCTATCTTGTAGAATTGTTTAGGAGCCTTAGATGGTACTTACATTAATGTAAGAGTGCCTTCGGAAGAAAGGGGAAAGTATCGAACAAGGAAAGGCACGATTGCTATGAATGTATTGGGTGTTTGTGCACCTAATTTGCAGTTTATTTATGTCCTTCCGGGGTGGGAAGGCTCGGCGCATGATGTACGTGTGCTTCACAATGCTCTTTCTAGGCCTAATGGTTTTAGTGTACCTCGAGGTAAATCTAATCAAATTTTTTATAAGTAAAATTATTATAAGATAGGCTATATTTTCATAATTTACCTAGTAATTGTCTTTCTTTACCATATGTAAAGGTAATTATTATTTGGCGGATGCGGGATATACAAACTGTGAGGGATTTCTTGCTCCATATAGAGGGCAAAGGTATCATCTAAAGGAGTGGACCGATCGACAACCTGAAAGTGCCGAAGAATACTATAATTTGAAACATGCTAGGGCGCAAAATGTTATTGAGAGGTGTTTTGGTTTACTTAAAGGAAGATGGAGTATACTTAGAAGTCCTTCATTTTTTCCCATTCGAACTCAAGGTCGAATTGTGATGGCTTGTTGTCTATTGCATAATTTAATTAGAAAAGTCATGCCTACCGACGATATAGAGGAAGGAGAGTTGAGTTCTGATGATGACTCTGACGATGATTCTGATGATGAAGTGGAGTACATTACAAGTGTCACAACTTCAGATGAGTGGACAAATTTTAGAAACATATTAGCCCAAGATATGTTTAATGGTTGGAGAGCGAGAGGTAGACAGATATGACTATATATGGTATCTTCTGTAATAGTTTAGAGCTTGTATGAACTTCAAAAGATTTAGCTTTAAACAAAGTTAGTGATCTGGGTTTTCCGCAAGAATATTCATATTCATCTAAATTTCACATTTGGTGATCTGGGTTTTGTGAAATTTAGATCAATTTCACATTTATCTTGTTAAATCTGGGTTTTTTGATTGAGAAGGAATTGGTGATCTTGGTTAGTGTTTAAGTTGATTTGCAGTAGTGAAACTTGTACTAGTTGTGTAAGTTTGGTGGTTGAGAATTTTGTGTTGGGACTGTATAAACTTGTACCCACCAGCTGGCTCTGCAAAATTGATTATTATTTTCAAGCAGTCAAATTTTGAGGAAGCTGGCTTGCCAACCAGAGAACTTTGAGAAATAGTACAGGAATTTGATATGTAGTTTAACATAGAATTGTCACAGAAGTATGTGAGAAGTAAGAACAAACGAGGGAACCGGATATCCACTCCAAGGCACGGAAACTACGCTTTCCTATTAGTTTAATTTCGCCCCTCTAGGATCACTGGGTTAACACGAAATAACTAATGAGATACAATGGAGAAAACAATTCACTAGATGATCTTCTAAGTGAATCAACAAGAACTTTGTGTTTGATGTTTGTGAAGAACACTCAAGAGAAAGTAGCAAGTTTTCTCTCAAGCAAAGCAAGTAGATTAGAATCTAAGAAAACTGATTTTCTCTCTCCCTCAACTCATATACATAACAAGGGTGATCAATTATCTTCCCT
This sequence comes from Beta lomatogona, assembly GCA_947646795.1. NCBI lineage: Eukaryota > Viridiplantae > Streptophyta > Magnoliopsida > Caryophyllales > Amaranthaceae > Beta > Beta lomatogona. Next base: position 422,423 of record CANSNZ010000477.1, read on the forward strand.
CTTGATTAGAGCTGTTACATCATTCATCTCCCTTTAATCCCCTGATTAAACATACTTAATCATCATTAAAAGGAAAACGTATGCCATACAACGGTTATAAACCGTCCACGCAAAATTACACGCCCCAAAACAGACTCTACGTCGCGACTCGCGATACAGATCGCGAGTCGCGAAAGGCGCTGGTCGCGACCCGCGACAGGTGTCGCGTCTCGCGACGGCCTCCTGGTCGCGACCCGCGACCAGCCCACTGTCTTGCTTGATTTAATCCACGTGATTTTGCGCATTCTAATCTTAACATACTAGACCTCCTCCTCTTCTAGTATATACTCATATGAGCTAACAAAACCCATTACCCTATAAATGTTCCAACAATCCTCCTCCCATTTATAGGGTAATGTTGAAAAGTTTTCAACTTGCTATAAATCACAAACAAAACATGCTCATGCATCATGGAAATATCTTACGATTGAATCTCCACTTAGTAAAAGTAACTTTACAACAATTTCGATCATAATGATAGACAAAGCTTTGAATCATATAACCACCACAAATCATTGAAGATACTAATACACATAAGCATAAAACTTAGTTCTTAACCTCCGACACCTATGAAGCCTTGGTGTCCTTATCCATTCATAAGCGTTCCAAGTCAAGCCTTAGACTTGGTGAAGCGGCCAAACCTCTAGCTTATATAGGTAAATCTTTACGAACATGCTCCTACAATTGAGCACTTATCAAAGATTTATTAAGAAATAAATTCAACCTCTTAACATTGTAGAAACAAGCACTAACCTTGGGATGTTTTAAACAAGTGCTCCCAACCTTCTAGAGAAGTACTTTCCTCATTTGAATTTGAGATCTAATGTTGTATTAGACATCAAATTGAGTTTTCCTTCACTATAGGTTGTTCAATAGGCTTAAGACCCATCCTTTTATTCATTTTGTTCACTAGTTCCCTTGACAACGGTTTAGTAAACGTATCCGCCAAGTTCAAACTAGACCGAACAAAATTAATAGTTATACAACTATTCCTTATCATTTCACGTACATAGCTATGTCTAACTCCAGTGTGCCTTGACTTGCCATGTAGACTTCACTATAAGCTTTAGCTATGGTTGATGCACTATCACAATGAATAGCAAGAGGTGACATAGGTTTGACCCACAAGTCAACCTCACTCAACACATTCCTTAGCCATTCCGCTTCTTGGCAACAAGATGCCAATGCAATGAATTCCGATGCCATAGTGGAATCCGTTATACATGTTTGCTTCTTGGATGCCCATGAAATAGCACCTCCTCCAAGAAGAAACACCCATCCACTTGTGGATGAATAATCTTCCTTGTTGGAAATCCAACTAGCATCCGAGTAACTTTCTAGAATAGAAGGTTCTCCTTTGTAAGTTATGACATAATCCAAGGTTTTACTCAAATACTTTAACACTCTTCTCAATGCTTGCCAATGCAACATACTAGGATTACTAGTATACCTACTGAGTTTACCAATAGCAAAAGCTATATCCGGTCGAGTGCTAGTCATAGCATACATCAAGCTTCCAATTAAGCTTGCATACTCCAATTGTGAAATAGGAGTACCACTACTCGGAACCAAGTGAACATTAGGATCCATCGGAGTAGCAAAATGAGTCGAATTCGATTCATTAAACCTCTTAATCGCTTTCTCAATATAATGAGATTGTGATAAAGAAATTGACCCTTTACCTCTCATTATTCTAATACCTAGAATAACATCCGCTTCACCCAAATCTTTCATGGAGAAGCTAGAAGAGAGAAAGACTTTGGTTTTTTCCACAAATCAGTCCCAAAGATAAGCATATCATCAACATATAAGCAAATTATAACTCCATTACCGTTATTATCAAAATTACTATATACACACTTATCGGACTGATTTATTTTGAACCCACTAGACAAAATGACCTCATCAAATTTTTGATGCCATTGCTTAGGTGCTTGTTTAAGACCGTACAAAGATCGAACTAATTTGCAAACCTTAGACTCTTGACCTTTAACCACAAAACCTTCAGGTTGATTCATGTACACTTCCTCCTCCAATTCACCATTAAGGAAGGCAGTTTTAACATCCATTTGGTGAATTACTAGACCATGAATCGCAGCTAATGCTATCAAAAGTCTAATGGTAGCAATTCTAGCAACCGGAGCATAAGTGTCAAAATAATCGATACCATATCTTTGCCTAAAACCTTGGACCACTAACCGGGCCTTATATTTTAGTATGGTTCCATCGATCTTCCTTTTCCTTACGAAAATCCACTTACAACCTAAAGGTTTGCATCCGGGAGGTAAATTAGCTAAAATCCAAGTATCATTTCCCATTATTGAATCTATTTCATCATTCACTGCCTCTTTCCAGAAAGCAGAATCATGAGACTTCATAGCCTCATCAAAGGTCCTAGGATCCTCCTCCATATTGTAACAATATGAAATTTGAGTCACAATAGACTCCCTTGACCCTTCAACTAAATATAGTTGAAAATCCGGTCCAAAAGATTTCTCTTTTCTAATTCTTTTACTTTTCCTAATTTCCGGTGTTGTAGTATCATGATCATTGTTAATGTCATCCACAACATTGGAACTAGTACTAGGTATCATGTCCTTTGGTCTTGGAATCGATGAGAATCTAGTCTCATCAAATATTGCATCACTTGACTCTATCACAGTATGAATAGAGACAACATCATTTGGCTCAATGACATAAAACCTATAGGCTTTGCTATGTACCTCATAGCCTATAAAAATGCAATCAATTCCTTTTTCACCTAAAGTTTTCCTTTTAGGTTCCGTCAATTTGACAATTGCCCTACAACCCCATACCTTAAGATAATTGAGATTAGGCTTTTTGTTACACCAAAGTTCATAAGGGGTAGTCTTATTCCTTTTATTAGGAACTCGATTTAATATATAACATGCAGTTAAAATTGCATCACCCCAAAAACCGTCATTTAGACCCGAATTAGAAAGCATGGTGTTAACCATTTCTTTTAGAACCCTATTTTTCCTTTCCGCTATACCATTACTTTGAGGTGAGTATGGAGCGGTTGTTTCATGAATTACACCAATGGAACTAAAATAGCTAGGATTATAGTATTCACCACCCCTATCCGTCCGAAGTCTTTTAACTTTTTCATTAAGTTGAAGTTCCACTTCGGTCTTAAAAATCTTAAACTTTTCTAGTGCTTCATCTTTAGTAAATAATAAATATATGTAACAAAACCTTGAATAATCATCAATAAAAGTCACAATATATTTTTTATTTCCCAAAGAAGGTGAACTATGAAAGTCACACAAGTCACTATGCACCAATTCAAGCAATACCGTTTGTCTAGTCACACTAGGATAATGATTCTTTGTAATCTTATTTAGCATGCATGTCTTACACTTCTCTAACTTTAAATCGAAAGAAGGTATTAAACCTAACTTAGACATGTCATATAATCTACGATAGTTTACATGACATAAACGATTGTGCCATAGAGAAGAAACATCAAGCATGTAAATAGAACTAGTATCAATTTCATTATTAATACTAAATTTAAACATTCCATTACAATAAAATCCTTGTCCAACGAAAATACCACCCTTGGAAACTATAAACTTATCTGATTCAAATACAACTTTAAAACCAAATTTATTCAAAAGACCCCCCGACACAAGATTCTTCCTAACTTCCGGTACATAAACAACATCCCGGAGAGTTAAAGTCTTTCCCGAGGTTAACAACAATTCTACTTGGCCTATACCCTTGGCCTTTACCGTAGAATCATTCCCCATATACAAGATTGGACCATCATCCAATTCTTCCAAAGACTTGAAGAAGTGCTTATTATTACACACATGTCTAGAGGCCCCCGAATCTATCCACCAAGAATCATCAACCTGCACAAACATAATTTCAGAAATCATAGCCACAAAATTCATTTCTTCAATTACATGTTCATGTGCAACTTTACCTTGGTTTTGAACAACACTAGGTTGTCCATTCTTTGTCTTCTTCTTCTTAGAAGGACAATTGAGATGAGGTCCATTGCATACCCAACAAGTGAGGATCTTCCTCTCTTGTTTGCAAAGTTGGTTTTAGAGTTGTTATTGTTGGATTTCTTGGTCCCACTAGACCCACCAACCTCTACCATATTCACGGTAGACTTAGGAATACTAGGAGTAGTATCCTTAACCCCATCTTGAGCCCGGATACCCTCTTCAATACGAAGATGAGTTCCTAATTGCTCCATGGAAATATCTTCCTTCCTATGTTTCAAGGAATGCTTAGTTTCTTTCCAAGAATGTGGTAATTTATCAATGATTGTGGCTACGGCAATAGCCTCATCCATCACCATACCATGTGATCTAATTTGGTTCAAAATATGATGAACTTCATGAAATTGCTCCATAATAGGCCGATCATTAGTCATTTTAAATGAATTAAAATTACTAACAAGAAATTTCTTACTTGAAGCATCTTCAGAAATATACTTGGCCTCAAGAGTATCCCAAAGTTCCTTTGCACTCTCCACATTTTGATAGAGATCGAACAAAGGGTCGGTAAGAGAGTTGAGGATGTGACCCCGGCAAATGTAGTCATCATTCTCCCACTTTGTCCTCTTCCTTGTAGTCTCCACGGACTCTTCCTCTCCATCTTCCGGGAATGGTGGCATGGGTGTTGATAGAACATACACCACATTCAAAGTTGTCAACAAGAAGTGCATCTTCTTTTGCCATCTTCAATAACCCACCCCCTCAAACTTGTCCAACTTTTGGAAGTTCATAGTCATGTCCTTGAGTGATTGAGCCATATCCGAAATGAAAAGAAATTAAACTAATAGATTGTGAGAAGTGAGAACAAACGAGGGAACCGGATATCCACTCCAAGGCACGAAAACTACGCTTTCCTATTAGTTTAATTTCGCCCCTCTAGGATCACCGGGTTAACATGAAATAACTAATGAGATACAATGGAGAAAACAATTCACTAGATGATCTTCTAAGTGAATCAACAAGAACTTTGTGTTTGATGTTTGTGAAGAACACTCAAGAGAAAGTAGCAAGTTTTCTCTCAAGCAAAGCAAGTAGATTAGAATCTAAGAAAACTGATTTTCTCTCTTCCTCAACTCATATACATAACAAGCACTAGTAGAAAAATGACGATTTGCGTCTCACCATCTGCGTCGCACAACAGGACAAACGTCGCATAAGACTCATTTGCGTCGCATGTAACAGGGAATCGACGCAAAAGACGACCTATCTGCGTCGCACGTTGCTGTAGTGCGATGCAAAAAGTTATTTGCGTCGGACTCTATGGTCCATCCGGCCGCGAGATGATTTGGGCTAATTATATAAAAAAATGCAACGCTTAAAATGATTTGGGCTTATCTGCGTCGCATGGGCTATATGTGCGACGCAGATAAGTCCCGCTTTATTTCTTCTAAAACCTAATAATTCCACTACTGATTCATCCACCAGCCGTCTCTCTCTCTCTCTTCTCCTTCTCCCTCTCTCCCTCTCTCCCTCTCTCTTCCTCATAACACAACGATGTTCTCTATCTCTCTACCATTCTTCATCTTCTCCTTCTTCTCACCAATGGTGACGAAAAGCTCGAGCAAGAGATTTCTCGAATACTTAGGGCATCTGATTTAATGGGTCAGTTCGTCAAACACTTTGCTTTCACGAAATCTTCTCCCAGTTTTTGCTCTGCTGCGTTTTCTTCTTCTTCTTCGGACTTTTTTGGCCTCCTTTGTTTCAGTTTGAGAGGCACGTTTGGCGAAGGATTTCAGTACGTTTGGCGAAGGATTTCTTCAGTACGTTTGGCGAAGGATTTCTTCAGTTTGAGATGGAATTCTTCAGTACGTTTGGCGAAGGATTTCAGGTTATGAAGATTTTGTTTAATTATCTTGAATTCTTGCTGTTTAATTGTTCTTGATTTGATCGATTTTTTCCCCAAATTGAAGGACGATGTTCTAGCTACTATTTTCGCAAATTCAAGAACGAAATTGAAGAAGAACGAGATTTGAAGAAGAACGAGAACGAAAGATCTGATTTTGGCGATTTAGGTTTTTTTTTAATTTATTTAGTATTTTTTGTAAGTTCTGTTTTTTAATTTCATTTTTTATGTTAGATCTGAATATTGAAGTTTTTAATTTCGTTTTTTAATTTTGTATAGATTATGGTTCTGTTTTTTTACTTGTTTGATTATGGTTCTGTTTTTATGTTACTTAGTTTTGTTGAATTTGATTATGGTTCTGCTTGAATTGTGTATGCGTTTAATTAGATGATTCTTCGCCATTTTTCTTCATGATGTTTGTATACGTGAATTTATTTTTTTTTAAACAAAAATTACCCATTTGCGTCGGATGTAAGGCAAAGTCCGACGCAAATGGGTAATTTTTTAAAGTATAAAAATGGTCTATTTGCTGGCTTGCTGGGCCATCTGCGTCGCATGTTGATTAATGTGCGACGCAGATGATAGACCATTTGCGTCGCGTGTTGGTCAGGGTCCGACGCATATAGCTCTTCAACTGCGTCGTGTTCTAGTCCGACGCAGATCCTGTTTCTTCATCTGCGACGAGACCTGTGCCGTCGGACCCATGTCCGACGCAAATGAGCGCCTCGCATCCGACGCAAATCATCGATTCTGTAGTAGTGAAGGGTGATCAATTCTCTTAATTAGAGCTGTTACAGCATTCATCTCCCTTTAATCCCCTGATTAAACATACTTAATCATCATTAAAAGGAAAACGTATGCCATACAACGGTTATAAACCGTCCACGCAAAATTACACGCCCCAAAACAGACTCTACGTCGCGACTCGCGATACAGATCGCGAGTCGCGAAAGGCGCTGGTCGCGACTCGCGACGGCCTCCTGGTCGCGACCCGCGATGAATGTCGCGACCCGCGACCAGCCCACTATCTTGCTTGATTTAATCCACGTGATTTTGCGCATTCTAATCTTAACATACTAGACCTCCTCCTCTTCTAGTATATACTCATATGAGCTAACAAAACCCATTACCCTATAAATGTTCCAACAAAGTATGATGTATGTGACACATGGAGTAAGATCTGGACAAAGATCTTATTCTTTATCTTGCCATGAATTATACCAGTGATAGCATTGTAAACTTTGGAATATATATTGAACAAATAATATTCCTTGAGGAAAAGTTTGGTGCTCCTGTTATTTGAAATATTTCGATCCTTTTGTACCCAGCAAGCAAAAATATTCTTGTGACATTGACTATACAGTGACCATCTTGATGGATGTATCCTCGGTTCTAAGTGACATTGGTCCTTGATGATTAATTTTGATCACTATGTCTTTCTTTGCAATGAGTTTATGTTTTCGGTTCTGTGATTACTGATATTGAGGGGATGCTCAATCTTGTCTGATATTCAAAACCTTCGGTCATCAGTACGTGTTCTGATCTGTGTGTGTCATGTTATCTGATATCTAATACCTGGTCTCTGAGTTGTTAGTTAAATACCGGTATAATTTTGAAGTTCAACGTCTAATTTTTCTTGTGCCTTTAGCTTGTTGTGCTCACGGTTGTGGTTGTCTTTTTATTGATCAGACCATCTCCCACACCTCCACTGCCTTCTTCTCTACTGTTTATGTTTTGGGGGAAATTGGATTGTGATGATCTCTTTCTAATTTTGGGTTGGATATTCTGGAGTTTTGTGATGAAAATGTCTCAAAAAGTGCTGATCATTCTTGAGTTAGGTTCTTATTTCTTTTTACTGAAAGTGATCACATCTTGGCCTTGTTTGCTGTATGAACTAAAGTGGAAGTTTTTGCTGCTGATTTCAGATCTGTTGTCATGAGTATGATTGCATGTGTCTAAAGACTTGAAATCGACAACTCTTAGAAATTATCCCTTTGGATTTATCTAACTTTTATTCTTCAAGACTGGAGTTTTTATTAGTTCAATCTTACTAATAAAACCAAAATGGCAACCCTATCCTACTACAGATGATGAAATACGAGCATGAGAATAGCTCTGAGTTCTTTCTCTTGCAACGGGAAGCATATCAGTTTCAGATATTTGTAGATAGTTTAGATATATGACAGTGTCAGCACAGTTTTGTTTATTGAGCATCAAAGTATTCTACTAGATACTTTTCTCTATTTTTTTTTTTTTTTTGGCTAATCTCATAATTTTTGCATATATGTATATAAATATATAGGATGGAAAGTGATAGAGTTAGTCAATTAGTGAAGAGGGAAGTAACCGAGGAAGAGGTAAAAATAAAAGATTTTGGACATTTGAAGAAGATACCGTGCTCCTAAGGTATCTACATGAGTTGTCTTGTGATCCTAAGTGGAAGGGTGAAGGCGGTTTCAAGAGTGGTTACATGAATAAGCTTGAAGAGATGATAAAAGTTGTGCTTCCTACTTGTGGCTTGAGAGCTGTTCCACATATTGAGTCAACGATCAAACATTGGTCCGAGAAGTACAGTGCACTTGCGGAAATGCTATCTACTTCAGGCTTTGGGTGGGATGCTGATAAAAAGATGCTGCAAACAGAAAAAAGGTGTTTGATGAATGGGTGAAGGTAATCTTTTTTTTTTTTTTTTATTTCTCAACATTGTCATATACTGTCTAAGAAAACAAAGATTGAGATTTTAAAATACGGCATGGTACTGTGCGTGTTCCATGTAGAAGTGCGGTGGGTCCGTTCACTTGTCTTTTTCCTTTTCTTAGAACCCATTATTAATAGTAGAAGCCGATAGTGCTAGAACATAGATGTATTAAGTTGTTTCTTTGTTAGTTGTTACTTTTAATGATGTTAGTTGTTCTTTCTACGACGTAATCATAAGAAAACAAAGGGCTTATATGGCGTTCCCTTTCCCCATTATGACACACTTGCTGAAATTTACTCCAAAGATAAAGCAACCTAGGAGATGCTAGTGAGTCTTTTGTAGGAGCTATCAACAACATGAATCTTTGAGGTTGCTAATGAACCATTGATGATAGAGAGTGATGAAGAAGATGATGCAGATTCTGTGACTCATTCCAAGAAGCGTTCAATAAAAAAAGAGTTTGATGATCCAACTCCTTCGAAAAAAACAAAGTTCAAAGATTTCAAGGGAAAAGGAAAGGGACAAGGTAAAGTAAGTGATGTCGATGGATTACTTAGTTCTATTCAAAGTGTTTCAACCAATTTTGAGAAGATATTTGAGAACATTAATGCAAACTTGGGAACTATGGCTTGTGCTTGGTCGAAAGCGGAAGAAAGAGAGCAAAAGTTGGATGATAAGGTGAACAAAGTGCTTGAAGAAGTAATGAAGTTAGATGGCATTTCTCCTTCGGAAGCTTTGGAAGTGGCTACGATTCTCATGGCGGAAGAACACAAGCTTCACATATTTTATCAAGCTCCAATGAACATGAAAAGGCAATATGTAATCGATCTTCTCAAGAAAAAGTAGAGCTAGTATAAGACTTATATTTCTTAATTTAGAAACCGTATAAGTTGTTATGTTTTTGCTTTGATCCATCATACTTTAGATCATATAATAGTTGTTGATGGTGGATTATGGAATAGTAGTTAATAGTAGCAAGGGACCCTTTAAAAAAGGCTTATGAGATTTCTACATTGTGTTTTGTCTCATGTGAAACAAAGAAAAAAAATATGATTAACTAATGAGTTAAACTTTTGTTATTCTCTACTTTATAACATATATTAGCTAAAGTAGAAAGTTTGATTCCTAGTTATCAAACTTATATACCAAACAAGAAGAAAGGGAATCCCTTACAAGTGTTTCATTTCCATTATTGAACCAAACACTCAATAAAAGTAACAAGTATTGTTACCATTCCCTTCCTCTATTTAATTCCATTCCCTTTTCATTCCTACATTTGAACCAAACACCCCCTAATTACCTAACTATTACCCAACACCGCAATACCCATCGATTATAAAATGTAAGGATTAACGGTTTCAAACGAAGCAACGACGTGGTGAGAACTTTTCCGTAAAATAATAATTTGACACCTCACTAGTCACTCCTCTTCCACTTTAGCCAAGACAAGACTCAAAAGTAGCTGACTATAAAGCCTCTCACAAACCCTATCATTTCTCTTCGCCTCATTTTTCTCCCCCATTTCTCTCTCTTACTACTGCGGCTAGGGTTTGTTCTCAGGTCAGCACCTCTTTTCCTCTCTCTATCTTTACGATGAATTCAATTAGCTTGTTGTTCTCCTACTAATCTGGTTGCATTATGTTTCTGGATTGAGTAATGGAATTGATTTTTCTTTCTTCTTTCCAAATCTTGCTTTTTGATTCTGTAGTTTGATTTATTTAGCTTCAAATGCTGTTATCTGATGTACTTTTTAGATCTGATCGAAAGAAGTGTAGAAAAATTCATGTAGTTGTGTTTTATTGTGGTAGATTTGATATTGTCATGTGATTTCTTATGCTTCTTGCTGTTCATATGTTATAGAATTATAATGATAATTGCTCCATTTTATGTGATTTGTCGGAGGTTTGAATCTTGTTTGACCTTGCCATGAAATAGACAAAAGGTTTAAGAATCCAATACTGAAGAATTTTGAAGCATTTGGTGCATTTAGCTGATGCAAAATGGAAAATCAAGCATTTTTAGCTAAAATAGGATCTTGAAAGCTTTCCTATAATTGTTGTTTTTAGGATTTTTGTCAACCATAGCATTAGGAGCTGTAATTTTACTTTCATTTGCTATTCCGGTATTTGATACTTTTAGATCTTTTCGACTTGTGGCGTGTTTATGCGAGAACTTGTGGTTGATGCTTAGGTATTATGTATATGTATGACTATGCTGTTAGTAGTATTGTGCGTCAGTTTTGGATAAATGATGCTATGCAGTATCACTTATGAAGAGTTCGTCCGGTTTTGCTTGTGATTCGTGTGATCTCGACTTGAGGCCACTATGTATCTTCTGTTGAAAGTTTTGAATACATGATATATGTATGTCGTGTCAGTATGTTACCCGATTTCAGTTTGTCGTTCCATAAACTATCATGGTTTGGAGAAAATTCACATCAGATGTTGTATTCAGCTGCAAATTTTGTTGCTTTTTTTATGTTGTGCCTCATCTGGATCTTGATGATATTATATGCTATGGACGCTTAAGATTCGCACTAATAGGATTTTAACCTGAAAGTTGTGTACTCTGTTTGCCAATTTTGTCCTTCTGCTCGTATTCTATGTTTTGATGATGAACATATGGTTTGTGAGGCTCGTTGCATTGTTTTGTACCTATGTTCTAATTTTTTTTGTTCTATCTGCAGTTCTACTATAAGAGGTTATCATGGGTAAGGAAAAGATTCATATCAGTTTGGTGGTCATTGGCCATGTCGACTCAGGAAAGTCGACCACTACTGGTCACTTGATCTACAAGCTTGGGGGTATTGACAAGCGTGTGATCGAGAGATTTGAGAAGGAAGCCGCTGAGATGAACAAGAGGTCCTTCAAGTATGCCTGGGTGCTTGACAAACTTAAGGCAGAGCGTGAACGTGGTATTACCATTGATATTGCCTTGTGGAAGTTTGAGACCAACAAGTACTACTGCACAGTCATTGATGCCCCCGGACATCGTGACTTTATCAAGAACATGATTACTGGTACCTCCCAGGCTGATTGTGCTATCCTCATTATCGACTCCACCACTGGAGGTTTTGAGGCTGGTATTTCCAAGGATGGTCAGACCCGTGAGCACGCACTTCTTGCCTTTACCCTTGGTGTCAAGCAAATGATTTGCTGCTGTAACAAGGTATAAATTACCAGTCTTTCTTTTATATGTCACCTGTCATCGCTTCTTGTGTGATTATGTGATTTCCTTGATTGAATTTTTCTAACTCTTTACTTGTTTCTCGGAATAGATGGATGCCACCACCCCCAAGTACTCAAAGGCTAGGTACGAGGAAATTGTGAAGGAAGTCTCTTCATACCTCAAGAAGGTTGGTTACAACCCTGACAAAATCCCATTTGTTCCCATTTCTGGGTTTGAGGGTGACAACATGATTGAGAGGTCCACCAACCTAGACTGGTACAAGGGACCAACCCTTCTTGAGGCCCTTGACTTGATCAATGAGCCAAAGAGGCCCTCAGACAAGCCCCTTCGTCTCCCACTCCAGGATGTGTACAAGATTGGAGGTATTGGAACGGTGCCTGTTGGACGTGTTGAGACCGGTGTCTTGAAGCCTGGTATGCTTGTTACTTTTGGTCCTACTGGACTGACCACTGAAGTTAAGTCAGTAGAGATGCACCACGAGTCTCTTCCAGAGGCTCTCCCTGGTGACAATGTTGGCTTCAACGTCAAGAATGTTGCTGTCAAGGATCTCAAGCGTGGTTTCGTGGCTTCTGACTCCAAGAATGACCCCGCCAAGGAAGCAGCCAACTTCATTGCTCAGGTCATCATCATGAACCACCCTGGACAGATTGGAAATGGTTATGCCCCAGTTCTCGATTGCCACACCTCCCACATTGCTGTTAAGTTTGCTGAGCTCGTGACCAAGATTGACAGACGTTCAGGTAAGGAGATTGAGAAGGAGCCCAAGTTCTTGAAGAATGGTGATGCTGGTATGGTTAAGATGATTCCCACCAAGCCTATGGTGGTGGAGACTTTCTCAGAGTACCCACCCCTTGGTCGTTTCGCTGTCAGAGACATGAGGCAGACTGTTGCTGTTGGTGTCATCAAGAACGTCGAGAAGAAGGATCCAACCGGTGCCAAGGTTACCAAGGCTGCCCTCAAGAAGAAATAAGGTGTTTGAGCTGACAGTTGCAACATGTGATGTAGCGGTTGAAAGTTGAAGGATTCTCATGAGTTTTTTTATAATTATAGAGGAATCGGTTACAAGACTTGAATTTTGGTATTTGTGACATTTGAGGTTCATACTTTGTTTAGTATTAGTGTAATCACTGTTGTCTGGTACTAATTATCTGGATTATGCGCCTGATCAATTGTGAATGTGCCCCCCTCTCCCTTCAAAAAAATGTGCCTTCTAATATTTTTTGAGTTGTTTCAAAAAAAAAAAAAAAAAATTTTCGCTGCTGCCAGCCGGAGATTTCGTTTAACGTTGCAATGAAGGTCGTAAAAATAGCCGGATGATCTGTTGCTAAGTTTGAGCCAGTAAAACAGACTACTCCTGGTTGTTTTCAATGAAGTTTTTTGAATTAAATCTTATTCGAATATCACCAAGTCCAATTTGATCTCACCCAACTTGTTAGATAAAATCTGAAACACTCCCTCAGTATTTCTTAATCTTATTTTAATTGTGCATGTTTGCCAATATATATATATATTTGATTTTAGTGGCATAGCTTTCCACCTCATATACCTGAGAGCATCATTAATGGTGAATAAAAAAAAAAATCATCCCACTCTCTTTCTAACTTTCTCTCTCTAAAAAATTACATCCCACAATCTTTTCCCACTTTCTTCTTAATGGTGAACCAAAAAAAAGATCATCCCAACTACCTTTTCCTCTCTCTCTTACTTTTTGACCCCACCCAACTACTTTTTCTCTCTCATCACCCAACCACCATTACATAATATTTTTATTATTTAATTTTTAATGACATGAAATATTCATTATTAATTGCTATTATATTATTAATTAATGTAATTAATAATTTTAATATTATAATTATCATTTTAATAATTAAGTTATCAACATAATTAGCAATTATTAATACGTAGCATACGCAATTAGCGTTTTTAATATATGCTAAGTAATTAGCGAGCTAATAATTCTATTATGAGACACAATTAAGCATTTTTAATATATTTTTAATTTCGAAACACATAATGAAATACAAGAACGAATTACAAACTTAATTAGGAACGAACTACATAAAATACATAATGAAATGCTCTTAATTAGCATTACGGCCAAACTTCTGCCATATATTGGCAACCAAATCATGTTTCAAGGATTGATGCACATGTTGATCTTCAATTGCATCTCTATTCGCCATGTAACGGTTGATATCTACGATCCGATCATTATAATATTCAAATTCGCCGCCATCATTATTTGTATTTGAAGTGAACTCAGTAGTATCTGCGTAGTGTGCATATGTATCCCGTTCATCTTCCACAATCATGTTATGCATGATAATGCAAGACATCATGATATCATTGAGAATTTCCTCATCCCATGCGAGGGATGGTTTACGAACTATAGCAAAGCGAGATTGCAGCACCCCAAATGCTCTCTCAACATCTTTTCGAGCTTCTTCTTGGTGTTGAGCAAATAACTTGTCCTTGCGAGTTTGAGGACATGTAACTGATTGAATGAATGTTGCCCAATTCGGATATATGCCATCAGTGAGATAATAACCCTTATCGTATTGGTTACCATTCACCGTAAACTGCACGGGTGGTGCTCGACCTTCTAAAACATCCCTAAACACAGGAGATCGGTGAAGAACATTCAGGTCATTGCACGAACCTGGTATCCCAAAGAAAGAATGCCATATCCATAAGTCACGATCAGCCACAGCTTCAAGAACTAATGTAGCAACACCAGCTCTTCCTTGATATTGTCCTTTCCATGCCGTCGGACAATTTTTCCATTCCCAATGCATACAATCTATCTTCGCCGATCATTCCCTGGAAATCCACGTTCTTCACCGTACGCAAGTAGTCTACCCAAATCATCTGGAGTTGGCCGTCTCAAGTACTCGGCACCAAATTGGTTGATAACCCCCTTCGTGAATTTCATTAACGCTATTCGAGCTGTGCTTTCACTAATTCGCACATACTCGTCAACATTGTCTGCCGCAAGCCCGTACGCAAGCATTCGTATAGCAGCTGTATAAATTTGAGAGGGTTTAGATTTGGTGTGAGCAAATGGTGATCAAACAAGCATGAGTTATATAGCAAAATAGTACAATAATGTAAACCAGAACAATAATGTATAAAGCAATATAGTACAATAATGTAAACCAGAACAATAATGTAAAAAGCTGTATTGAAATGTCAATTCAAAACAGAACAATAATGCAAAATAGTACAATAATTCAAAACAGAACAATAATGAAAAAAGGCGTATTGAAATGTCAATTCAAAACAGAACAATAATGCAAAATAGTACAATAATTCAAAACAGAACAATAATGAAAAAGCTGTATTGAAATGTCAATTCAAAACAGAACAATAATGCAAAATAGTACAATAATTCAAAACAGAACAATAATGAAAAAGCTGTATTGAAATGTCAATTCAAAACAGAACAATAATGCAAAATAGTACAATAATTCATAGAATTTACACAAATACGGTTTTTTACTTTTTTTTATAAATTGAACTTAAACATACACATTACTTAAAACATAAACATAAACTAAACTTTAAACTTAAACATAAACTAAACATTCACTAAAAGTAAAACTTAAACATAAACTAAACTTGAACGTAAAATTAAACTCAAACATGAACTAAACTTAAACATAAACTTAAATTAAACATAAACATGACTTAAAAAGGAGAATTATTCGTCAACCATATTGTTAGTTTCTCAATTGTTGCCTCCTCAAATGGTGAACGATTTTCCTTCGCATACAATGATTGCAGCAAATCCCAATTCTTATGATACTCTTGTATGTTCAAGCTCCTGGTTTGCAGCGCTATTTCTTGTTCCTTTGCAGCAACCTTCCTTGTTACAACGTCCAACTTCCTGGCTTCTCTTTCAACATCTGCACTCTTACCCTCTGAATGGATCCGAAGTCTTTCATTGAAATTATTGAAACACTCAATTGTCTAACCAGCCACCCCTTTCAGTTTAGACTTCGCTTTCTTCACACCATCTCCTCGTGGCTCGACGTCACCTCCATCACCACTGGTAGGTGTCTCGGGCATTGAGTCACTTCCATCAACTCTCGGCCTTTTACCGCTACTTCCGCTTGCAGGTGAATCAACATTTTCTTGTGGATTTTTGGGGCGACCACGTGGAGTTTCCATTGATTTATTAACTATAGCCCTCCATTTACGAAACCTCCTCATCAATTTCCAAGCATGTTCGAGGATGAACCTACCATGTTTCCTATTATGCAATAAATGAGCTTCTTTCAAAACATCTGCATCGTTTTGACCACTCTTTTTCCTTGCAAGAGCTTCGTCATAAAATGCAGCGAACCTTAAAACCCGTGGAGCAAGTCTACTCCAACGACCTTTCACCATATCCGCATTCCTTGGAGCAATTTTCGTTGGATTGGCACTCGCCTCGCCTCAAAAGCTTCCCAAACTTTTCCCCAGAAGACGCCTTTCTTTTGGCTCGTCCCAATCACCTTATCAAGAGAAGTGTTCATAAATGCTGAGATGAGATTCTCATCTTCAACTTGATCCCAAGCCCTCTTACCATTACAACTTGTTTCTGCATTGTGTTGTGGTTGTGGTTGTGGGTGTGGTTGTGGTTGCTAAGATAGATTTTGTGATAGTAATTGCGAAAAGGATTGATTTGGCTGAACAAACTCATCATAATCATCAGAATCATCACCTTGTTGGTATTGACCAACATCATTGTCACCTTGTTGGTAATGACCACCATCCTCATCAACATCATTGTATGGAGATGAATCTTCTTGATATTGAGAAAACCCATAATTAGGATCAAGTTGATGATATGAAAGGTTGGCATTTTCAGATGGAGATTCATGGTAAAGGTTATCATATTGAGGAGAATAATATTGAGAATTTTCACCCCTTTGATTCATATTTATTTGAGAGGGTTGACGATAATTTGACTGATTTTGAGAGGGTTGACGATAATTTGAGTTATTTTGAGAGGTATTTGAGCGATTTTGTTGCCTAGGCATTTGGTTTTTTGAGCGGTTTTGGGGTAGGTTTCTCATATAATTAGGATTATTAGGCTCCATAATTATAAGAATTTTAAAATAAAAGAGCAATAGAAGAAGAGTTAATGAAATAATTTATAACAAGTAGAAGAAATTAGTGAAGGAAGAAGGAGAGAGAAAATTAAGTGTGTCCAAAATATAGGAAAATGGGTCTCTATTTATAGAGCTCGAAAAAATAAAGCCGTTGGTAATTTATTTATTTTTTTTGATTTGTATTTTTTTAAATATAACCGTTGCAAATTTTGCAACGGTTATATTTCACTGACCAATCAAGCAGCGACGCGTGGAAAGTGGCGACACATGTCGCGCGGTCATAGGAGAATGTGTCAGCGCGTCAGCGCTGACACATTTAATTTTTTTTGGCTGTCTTCCAACCAAAACGCTGCGTTTTGGCTGGAAGACAGCCAAAAAAAATTTTAAAAACTCGGATCAGGCAGTGGGTCCCACTCCCACGCCTGATCCTCATTTCACTCATCCCATACCAAATTTTTTTTCCAATCAACCCACAATCTTATTTTTTTTCACCATTAAGGAACCCATTTTAAGATTATGTACATAATCTTATTTTTTTTTTCACCACTAAGGATGCCCTGAGGGTCTAGGGGATCAAACCTCATGTGACTCATTTAAGGAGTTCCCCTGATCCCCCTCAAGTGAATCCCCTTCATCAAAAAATATTTGACTTTAAATACATTTAATTATATACTACCTTTGTATTTTTTTAGTTGCACCATCTGCTTTTTCACATTTGCCGAGATGTTTTTTTGAACGTTAATATATCTTATTGGGTGTAAGTAAAAATTATAAAAATTTGATATTTAGAATCCACATATTGAGACGAATCTAACAAAATCCCACTTGACTATGTTTTTTCTTATATAATAGTGCGAGATAGCTTAATAAAGTTGATTAATGAATAGTGCCAAAAAGGCAAATGGTGCAACTAAAAAAATACGGAGGTAGTAGTAATAAAGAGATCATTAAGATGAATCGAACTAGATTATGTATGACTACATTTTTTCTTATATATTGAGAAATATTGAAAAGATTTTTCACTAATTGTAAATAGTGTCTAGAATTCAAGTGAGAAAGATAAAAAATACGAATGGAGTACCAAGTAAATGACTTGCTATTTTTTTGGCCAAATAATCCTTGCACCTTATTTCCCAATAATTTCTTAATAAAAATATTAATTAACTAATCATTAGAATTTTAAACATTGGGGCTTGGGCTATACAAAATGTATTCAATTTGAATTAGTAATTCATTTTAGATAAAGTCTCATAAGTTGATTTTGATTGGACTTCGAAATTTATCCAAGCAACTTACGGTTCTATCTTTCAATTAAATAGCCATTTTTTTTTGAAGGGAAAATTAACTAAATTTGTTAAATAGCGTATTAGGTAAAAAGAATTTGGCCTCCTCTTCTAATATGATTATAACTATTTAAAGTCAATTGAATAAAATTATTAAAATGAGAAAGATAAGAACTTTTTTGCATATTTTTTAAAATGGACATCTTTTAGTCAATGTGCAGTTTTTATTGAAACAAAAAGATTTTTCAAGTAAAAAACACATATAAATTTGCTCTCAAAAAAAAAAAAAAAAAGAAGATATAAAAGTATACATATTCAGTTCAAAAAATATGCACATGTATATTCAAATCTCTCTCACTTTGAGAATTTTTTTATTTGATCAATTCCTTTTATTTAATTGAGACGTTATGACACGCTCGCCAATGTGCATCTATGACTATTAATAATACTAATTGGACATGAATAAAATTATAAAAAATGTTATTTTAAAAATACACATTGATATGAATTAAACAAGATAACACGTGACTATGTTTTTTCCCCTTTTGTGTAATCAATAAAAGATGGTCAAAGTATAATTAATAAATAGTGTTGAAAGTAAATAAAAACGAAAGGATTATATAGATGCATTATTATAGATGTATCATTCAATCGCAACCTTCACGAAAACGAGTAATAGAGAGTACGAAAATTGATTCACCTATGAATAAGATTATTTAGAAAATTCATCTTATGCCTCAAATTGTAAGAGGTTGAAAAATAATTTAAATATCTAAAATAAAACTCTTTTGTATTTGACAGGCTAAAGTTGTATCACCTTATCAAAAATTACCTAAGGTCCACTAACAAGTAGTCAGGGAAGTCAGGATCGAATCCACAGGGAGAAAGTTATATTATTGTATATGAATTCTAATATTATACTAACTAAATCAGATGAAAATGGGTGTGTCACTAAACTAAGCAAATGACAGAACTAAATACGAAGGCAAGAATCAATTAATAAAGAACTAGGAGCATGGATCACTATGCATACAATTCGGGAAATCAGGGACGAATAACAACCACCTAATAAGTCAATTTATCTAGGGCACATGTAATTTATCTCGAACATTACCTCCCTCAAAGATCACCTAGCCGCTCTCGCATGGTCAAGGATCACTCTGCCTAATGATTGAAAGCCTATACGAAATCTCTCCTCTCGAAGCAGATTCAATATTGCGATAGTAGAAATAAAAATCAGGCCTAATTCATAAATCTAGCATGAACGATTCAATCACAGGAAACAATTGAAATAAGAGGTAATTATACTAGTCTATCAATCCTTCATTGCATACATAGGTCCCCACAATCCTAGAAATAAAACTACTCACTCATGCTTGCGAAAACAATAACAAAATCAATGTAAAAAAACATACTTTGAACTATTGCCAATAACTAAGAAATCAATGTAATCAATAATAGAGAAAGCACTGAAGAAGATTACCAAATTAAAGAAATATACTGAACTTGAAAGCAATCCAAATGTTTGATCTTGAATCCAAAATGAAAAGTAGTAAAACTAGGGTTCTTGAGAGAAACTATCAGAATTAAAGACTAAAACAAAGATGATTCATAATATTCTGATTTTGCTATTTATACTAAACCTAAAACAACTAGGAAAAGTCTTATAAAAAATAGCCTGAAAATCATTAAATGCGCGTGTCGGGTCAATATCCCGATTGGGCCAAGCATGCCTGATGAATTCGGGCTCAATGAAGCATCAACGCTCAAAAAAAGGACATCGCCCGATGCAATCGGGCTGAACCAAAACTTCTCAGCAGCGCGCCCAGAACAATGCTCAAACACGCCCGATGTAATCGGGCCGAACCACCCGATCGGGCTTCGCAACGAACAACGACAGGGCGAAAGCGCCCGATCGGGCCCGCAACAAAACTGATTGGTCGTGGGCGCCCGATCGGGCGTGTGCAGCCCGATTGCATCGGGCTTGGGTCCATTACTTCGTTCTTTGCTTCAAATGCCAAGTCTTCAATTCTTCCTTTGCTCAAGGGTCCCGTAAAGTATCCTCGGGACTTTGGAACTCAACATAAAACCTCTCGAGTACAGTGTAGCGGTCAAATAATAGTAGAAAATAGGGAAATAATTCCCTAAAACCTGCAATTTGACACATAACAGAAAACCATAACTAGATGGAGAAAGTTAGCACAAAATGACTCCTAAGAGCACCATTGACATCCTTTTTAGCTTATAAGTAGGGGGGAAAAACTCTATATAAAACCATAACATCAGTATTCAACAAATTACGAAAAAACTGCGCACTCAAATTTCTTTCTTTATTCTAGAATGATTACAAATCTCACGATGCTACAAAGGCTACAAATCCGAGAACTTGGACAACCCCTCCCACAGGTGCCACAAAACTGAATGTGGATGCTTCACTTACTGTAGATGGGTGGATTGGTTTGAGTACTGTAGCTCGTAATTCAACTGGAGACGTTTTTTTTGCTACAACGCGCCGGGTTCGTGCTCATTGGACAACTGAAATAGCCGAAGCTAAAGCCATCGAGATGGCAGTGACATTGGGAAAGAGATGTGGCCTCCAAGATCTTGTTGTGGAATCAGATTTTCAAGTTGTGATTCATCGCCTTTCTAAGCATGCTATCTTCGTTGCTGAACTAGATGTTATACTTCATAATATTTTAGCTTCCTGTGTGTGTTTTAAGTCCATTGTATGGTATCACGTTAAGCGTGATGAGAACTTTGTTGCCCACCATCTAGCTAAGATTAATCCTTTTGGAGTGGAACAAATATGGGAGAATCACTATCCCCCGGAAGTGGCTCCTTATGTTTTATTGGACAATTTGTCCCTTAATATATAATAGCTTCCTTTTCCCCTAAAAAAAAATGTAAATCTAATGGTGCATATCATTTCCATTAGACCGCTGCTACTGCAACATGACTTCTAATTCAGCCTCCTAGCCAACATAATCTCTATTGCGACCCATCCATTGCAACATATTCGCCCAAATATCTTTGTTTTCAATTTGCAGAACTCTCTAATGCAGATCCTCGGCAGCTCGACTTATTGTTTATGCCAAACATCACCTCAACGGCAATCTTTGGTTGGGACATCGATAACTAGAATAAAACGGAAAAATAAAGGCCAAAAATAAAGAGGAGAGGAGACACAAAATGGTGATGCGGAAAACCCGAGAAAAGGGATAAAAACCGTGGGTGGCTATAATAAGTCCACCAATATACTATGATTCGGGCATTAAAACGATTGTAATTACAAGTACATTATATGATCATGTATGTATATGTAGCTCTTGTGAATGTAAAAGTACTGACATTAGGAAATATAAATAAAAATATACAAAGGGACGGTTGCAATTTGACTATACAGTATGAGATTGGGCGTGTAAAATTCTCTATGTGGGAATTGCCTTTGTATGACTTTGGCTTTACATTAATAATAGTAGTATGTAGGTGCGTGGAGCTAGGTACAGGGAGCTAGGTGTAGTTTGTAGGGATCGTGTATCTCATAGTAAAGTAATTTATGTGTGGAGGTGATATAAATATAATGTTTTTTTTTTTTTGACATTGGGTAAAACCAAAGTAACAACAGAGAGCAGAAACACACGCAATTCACAAGTTGATTTCCTAAACCTTCGTAGTCGCTACAGCTATCCTATGAGCTTTTTGGACTTCTGCTCTATCCGCTTTCCGAACTTTGACGATTGCACATACCAAAGCTCGGGATTTTATGTCACAAATAAGGCCCTTTAGATTTTTGGTTACTGAACGCGGGTTCTTCAAGTAATGTATTGCTAGTGCTGAGTCTGTGAGGATCATGAGGCTAGGCCCATACCTGCAACTTTGCTTTAAGGCACCTAGAATTGCCAGCAACTCCGTTTGAATTGGAGATAGCGAATGAACCCGTTCTCCTCCCTGGGTTTCCCTATTCTCCTGAGTTATGACCCATCCAGTTGCAGCACGAGGGTATTTTGTCTTTTGGTCCTTGGTAGGCGTTTCCAAGCACCATCCACTTGCAACCATACCTCATGTCGATCCACTGTGTTGCTTCCAGTAACCAATGTTGCCACGAGTTCTAGCGGTGTGTAGCCCCAGTCTTATAGATGCTTTTTACTATCATTCTTCTGTCCATACATACTATGTTGCCATCTGCTGAGATTATGGTCCCCAAGTTGGAGGATCCAATTCAGTCTGCATACGGTGCGACTCAAGGAAATTTCACATCGATAGACCCATATTGCCCATAAAATAGTGATAAACTGTATGAGGGCACCTAGCATTTCAGAGTTTTGGGCCATTAGATAAGAGATGTTGTTAACCACCCACTCCTGCAAAGGAATCTGGCTCTGTGACTCCACCCGTTGCCCCAAGTTGGATGCTGCCTAGATATGTTGTGAAATAGGCAATCTCTAAAGAGGTGTTCAAGCGTCTCCACTTCTTTATTGCACATTTTACAGTTGGGGTCCTTCCTAATTCTGCGTCTCCTTAGCTCGGCCATAACGGGTAATATACGCTTCAACATCCTCTAGATGATATGCTTCCATATTGGGAACATGTTAGTTCTCCATATCTTTTTCCAAATGTTCCCCGAAGGTTCCTGGTGCGAGTTTAGCAGGGTCCAGTACCCCGATTAAATTGTGTATTCCCCTCTTGACGACAGTGTCCAAACCTCTTCATCATGGTCGTTGCCTAAGGCGATATGTGTGGCGAGGATTGCTTTCGCTGTGGCTTCTTGGAATCCATCGTAAATCATCCTCATGTCCCACGATCTATCCGGCTTCCTAAGCGCGACGATGGGTTGCAATAGGAGGGCCTCCTTACCATTCCTCACTTGAGCTTCCATATAGCCATTAAGTCTTTGTAGCCAGTACTTGTCACCGACTAGAACTTTATCGCCACGTCCAAGTCTATACCCACCCTGTCCTTCAGTTCGGCAACAACTTTAATAGATGACCTTACGGCGTACGATGCCTGCTTCCCCCCTTGGTTTCGTTTGCCCAACAAGACGGCTGATTGTGAATACTTCATATTTAAGATACGACTTACCAATAGGTCCAGAGTTTTATGCATCCGCCAGGCTTGTTTAAACTCTAGGGCCTTATTGAGCGCACTTACATCCCTGAAGCCGACTCCCCCTTCATGCTTATGCTTTATGAGCTCCTCGTACTTTATCCAATTCATAGGCTTGTTATTTGTAACTCTCGCCAACTAAAACTTCACTATCAACGATGTCATCTTTTTAGCACCGTTTTTGGTAACAAGTAGATTTACATAATGTGGGAAACCTGGGCTACCAGTACTGAGTTGATCAACAGTAGAAGGCATGGGGGAGATAGGTGGGCATATTTTCAAGAGGTCAGAACCTTCACCATTTTCTCAATCAGAGGTTGGAACTTGTAAATTAACCTGCCATCTATTTCCATAGGACAACCCAGGTAATTCCCTATGTCTCTTTCATTTGATAATCCAATTACCTGTTTCAAAGACCTTTTTGTATCCTCCGGTGTATTGGTTGAAAACTTCATGTAGGACTTTTCTACACTGACAACATGACCGGACAACTTAGAAAACGTGTCTAACATCTTGTGCATCTGCTTGAGAGAATTTTCCTTGGCTCTGAAGAAAAACAAAGTGTCGTCTGCAAAGAATAGGTGTGTTACGTGTGGTGCCGATATCGCTATCCTAATTCCTTGCAGATCGCCTTCTCTCTGAGCTCTATTCAGCGCCCCATGCATAGGAGGAACAAATAAGGGGACAACGGGTCACCTTGCCTTAAGCCTGCCCACGATGTAAAATGACCATACGGTGTCCCATTCACTAAAACAGAAAAGGTGACCATTGATATACACTGGTGCACCCATTGTGTCCAAATCTCAGGAAATCCCATTGCCCGTAGCGTTTGTAATATGAAATCCCACCGTACTCTATCATATGCCTTATTGAGGTCCGTTTTCAAAATTGCAAAATAATCCTTCCCTTTCCTCTTTTTAGACATCCATGAGATTAGCTCGAGCGCTAACAAACAACTGTCTTGCATAAGTCTTCCCGGAACGAAAGAATTCTGGTTCTCCAAGATTAAATATGGCAGAACTGTCTTCATCCTATTTACCATGACTTTCGTTACAATTTTATAAAGCATATTGCAGAGACTTATCGGCCGATACTGAGATACTTGCGATGGCTGCGAGACTTTAGGTTTCAAGGCTATGTATGTTCCATTAGTTTCGCGCAACATATTTCCCCCAATAAAGAAAGAGTTGACTGCCTCTAGCAAGAGCCCTGATACCTCACTCCAAAATTCTTTGAAGAATCCGGGGGTGCTCCGTCTGGTCCCGGTGATTTTCAAGATTTTATACTGAAGGTGGCCTTGCGGATTTCCTCCATGGTGGCTGGTTTAATGTAGGCGTGTTTTTATTTCGCCTACACGGTGTGAGCGCGTATTTGACTACCCCATTGTTAAGGTTTTATTGAAAAATATTTTGAAGTCGCAAACAAGTCTTTAAAGGAAGACTCATAAACCTAATTGGATATTGGGAAATCGTAGGGACAAATTAAGGACTTATTCAATGTAGATTTCCCCGTCCTGACTCCATAGATGGTCAATGAACCAAAAATTGAATTTGGGGGTGAGGGTACGAATATGGTCATAATGAACCACATTAGCCCATTGTTGGCCTATACTAAATATCGATTCATGTCAATCTTTATGCAATAGAATAACCAGATACAGTAATATTTTCATGCACTCTAAAAATAATTTAGTCTAGGTTGGTTCAAGAAACACACAAAAGACTATTTTTTTAGTGATATGTTATTAGGCAATCAAAATTACAAGGAACCTTACAGGTTGTCCAAATTATCTGATTAATGTTAGAACATTTCTTTAGGTCTTGATTAGCAGTAATAACATATGGGTGATAAAAATCATGCATAGAACAATCAGGCAAGCATGCAATAATATATGAAAATAAATAGAAATGAGAAATAAAAGGTTAGAATATACAAAAGAGCAATTTTTATATTAAAGATCTACATTATGAAGGAAATCGTTAGTAATATAAAAATAATAAATTGATTCAAGGACCCTCAGGATAATACCGTGGGTTGGGTATGAGAGATTGACAACCTTCGAGATGAGCAATCGTGAAGCCTAAAGATCTGAATGTTTGAAAGTATGTAGATTTGAATGTGTTTGTATTTGAAAAGTATGAGTTTTGGTAGAGATTTTGTAAAGGTTCGTAAGGTTTTCGTAAGTGTATTCGTATAAGTCGAGTATTAAAGTGTGTAAAAAATCCATTTTAAAGTTCGGAAAATCGATGAGTATTTATAGGAAAACCAGAATTGCGCTTTACGCGCCAACTGCGCTAGGCGCAAGTGGCTGTGTGAGTCACAATCACACGTGTCAGGCGCACATTGGTGCGCCTGACGCGGTATGTAACACCCCAGAATTTCAAAGCGGAAAAAAAAGAAATAATAATAGTATTAATAGGACGATGGTGGAAACATCGTCTTCTGGGAATGTCACTACTACAAGAATTGTGTTTAAATAACTAAGTGATAAAAACAAACATAAGTAAGTACTATAAGTAAATTAATTACTTAGATTAAAATCGAAATGAGAAAACTATCTCAAACTAAAGAGAAGTCTAGAACTAAAACCCCTAATAGATTATTTCTCGCATCTCAACCCGAGCCCAAAATCAAAGAAAATCCCCATCAACAAAACCTGCAAAATATACAACAAATATCGACAATCAGTGGGGGGTAACTAGCAGTTCTCCCTGAACAAAAGCAATCAAAGTACGATTCAGAGATAGATTAATAAGAAAGGAAATCATACAATCATTATAACAATAACATGCATCTAAAAACCATAAAGCTCATAGGTAATACAAGTGATCATCAATAATAAATAAACAAGATATAGTGAGTGAATAAAATCTAGAATACATAAATAATAATAAATCAAGAATACAACAAGTTATTGAGTCAGAAACCGAACGCCAGTGAATCGCAATTCACTTCCTAAGGTTTGTCAGATCGCAATCTCCAGGTCAGTCTATGGGCTTACGTTCCCCCTTTGTCGTGTCTAAGAATGGCCAAACTCCCGATGCAGGGTAGAACACGCAGAACTCCCTGACCTCTCGGACAACAACAATTAACCCAGGTGTACCCCTAGTTCGCAAACCAGGTGGTTGGCATGTTCTTCACCGGGGACTACATCTATCCCACCGGATATTCTTATCTCAAAATAAAATCATGCATATCATCAAAGTATCATTCATCTTAAAAATATTCATCAAAAAGGGATGCCACCCGGCCTTATACCCATAATTCATAAAAAACAACTCTTCATAATTCCTCAAAATTAATAACTTACAAGCTTTCAACAAATGTCTCTCACAATAAACACTTGAACATTTCTAAACATCAACAATGATATTAAACTAGTTTTTACAGCACCAACAATTCAATAAAAAATGCATCACCAATTAACTCCAAAACTTATTCATTAAAAGAGTAGTAACAACTAATCAGTTTCTTTCATAAATCAAACATGAACATAAGGATACCCAATAATACATACTGCATCCTACTGAACATCATCAACCAAGAACATAATAAATTACAAATTATTTCTGATTAACAAGCTCTCAAATAATTTAAAAGAGTATCCTCAATTTCACAACAAAAACCCAATAATAATTATTAAACTAATAAGTTCTAGCAGTAAAATCATACAAAAATTATCATATGACCCTAATGGCTTTACTGACATGGTAAAATTTTTATTTATAATTTTTGGACTCCAAAAGTAATTTCAAAAGTTAATATACATATTACTCAATAAAGCCAATATAATAACTAAAAATATAAATAAACGCCCAAAAATTACCAAAAATTTACAAAACATGAAAAAACTCACGCACATACATAATATACAAATAAATGAATTTTTCGGCCTCTAGAAATAATTTCCATGATTTATATACTGACTGAAACGAAATTGCAAAAACAGATATATCAATTAAATAAACAAGTACACAGTAGGAAAAAATTATTCTAAGGCATGGAATCCATATTAAGCATATAACATGATCTAAGAAAAATAATTTCAGAAATTTTAACATTCGTTTAATAATTATTATGCAATTTAGCCAAAAACACACAAAACACCAATTAAATCAAATAAATACCAAAAATCATACAAAAATTATTTTTCTTTTTACAGTACTCATACAGCATGCATCAAGTATATTCATGTCAAATTTCGTCAATAATTTCATTCAAAAAGTATTTTAAATAATTCCTAGCGTAATAATCTAATACTGAATAATACCCTAATCACTATGGTTCTAAGATAACTACTAGTTACCTGGAACGTCGGGAGGAGAGCTGAGTCAAAGAGATAGTTAAGAGCTATGCATACAATCCAATTCCTCTTCTAACCCCAAGGCACAACGAACGAGAATTGAAGCAACCAGTCACTAGGCATTTTCTTCTTGAACGTTGAAAAATCTCATTTCACACTGCTCTGTTCCGACCACGATTCCCGGTGATCAAATGATCAGATTCTAAATCGCTCCGGTCAGAGTGTAGAACAAGATGTTATAAACGTTCTGTCCAAATTTGCAGACGATCCAACGGTTAGATCTCCGGCTACAGTTATTTTCGTGAAGGTGTGACAGGAAAAACCGGGTTGAACCTTTCTATTCTTTTCCTCTTCCTTTTCTCACTTTCTTTTCTTGAAAATGGTGAGGGTTAAATGCAAATGATGCTGAACTTCTTTTTATAAAAATCATAATTTTATGGCAAGGAAAAATGAAGGGTTTAGGAGAATGATTAAGGGGGTTATGGGGGTTACAATCTACCAAGAGTCACCAATTAAAAGAAATGAAATAAAAGAGGAGAAACTTCTTCCTTCTCCCTCCCCATAGCCGACTGTCCAAGCCCAAATATACCAAGAAGATTTCGGCCCAAGTCATCAAAGGTTCATGCATCAAAAGTCCGTCACGCGATAAATCGATAAATTCCTTAATCGCGCCTAAACTTTGAAAATACTTAATAATGAAAATAACTCTAATAAATTATATTATATATATAAATATAATAAACACATTAGCACGCCACATGCGATGCAACATTTCATCACCCAAGTCGGTCCAACAACGTTACAAAAACGCTACGCGACAAAACAACATCCTAAACGCCTAAACAAACAACGAAATTAATATAACCTTTAAAATAAATATATAAATATATCACAACATATAAATATATATACACATTTTCACAACACGTTCCAAAATAATCTAAATAATAAATTATTTATTTTTACGAAAAATATCATTTTAATGTAAACAAACACCAAAAATAAAGAGTGAAAATTACGGGGTGTTACATGGCATAACCAATCAACAGTGCCCACGTGGCACACGCTTTAAAAAAGATAAAGTTAACAGCCTTTGCATCGCACAGAGAAGTGCGCTCGGCGCACGACTCTGTGTGACACACAGGTCTACGTGGCATGACACGTGCGCTCGGCGCAGACTGGTGCGCTAAGCGCACCGCCTTGCTTTTGACACGCTTTGGCAATTTTTGATAAAAACGTGTTTTAAAGATTTTTTTTTATCTTTTAACTCTGGAAATCTGATTTTACGGGATAAAATCCGATTTTAACTATAAAAATATCTTTGAAAATATTTATTTTATTCAAATAAAATAATTAATTATGAATGAATAATTAAATGGGCTTTTCAAAGAGTCGTGGATCATTAAAATTACACTTTAACACTTTTAAAATAGTTTTGGCTCTTCGGAATTCTCTGCCCTTGGGTCGGACCAATTAAGACCGCAGTATGTTACATCATTGGGCCCTTAAATGGGGAGACACGATTATGTGTCTACAAAAGCCCCACTTTGACTGAGGTCTAGGAAACCGATAGTCAAAGTACACGGTGTCGGGACGGAGAATGATTCTGAACGCTCTGCAGTTTAGAACTGATCTATATACGCCGATCTCTGCAAAACAAAGTTAGTATGCAGGACAATAACTACAAGCAATCTGATTACCTGCAGAGAAAGTGTTAGCAGATAGGTGCAAACAACTCACATAAAGCACATAATGATGCAATAATGCAAACTTAGACTCTATAAGCATGCATGAGACGCTATGCAAGGATTAAGGTTATGCAAAGCTAAGGAAGATGACACGTCATGCAAGTTCAGTGCTATGCAAGACTAGGATGATGAAATATAATGCAAGGTCATAGTTTTGCAAGGCTAGGAGATCTGGATATGTAGAATGAGATAGAATGATTAGAAATAGATAGAATGACTTTCGAAAACTGTTTCTAGTAAATAATCGGGGTCCGTAAAAGAGGTCTGCAGATTACAACTTTTCGGGAGTTTGATTTGATTTGGAGGAACCACCACTACAAGAATCCGCGTTTTTACCTACCGTAAAAAACGGTCGGTAATTGAATTACCGACCGCTAAACAGTCGTTTCTGTTCAGTCGGTAAAACGCTGGTCGGTAAATGAAAAATAACGATTGTTTAGCGGTCGGTGAAATCACCGTCTGCAGAGTCGGTAGGTACTTCCCAGAAATACCGACCGCTAGACGGTCATTAATTGTCGGTGACAAAATAAAAAAAAACAGTGACATCCCTCCAATTTCAGAGATGCCACTAATATTAATTTTTCAACTAAAATATGAACCAATTTCAAAAACTTGAATGAAGTTATACGCACAAACCCAGCATAATCAAGAGATTTCAAAGAAAATGAAATAGCTCATATTCGAAATTTACAAAATAACATGGCTAGATCTTGGTAAAATCAAATTCCTTCGTAATTACATTAACCCATTACAAAAATGATAAACTAGATCTAAATGTTACATAAAAGCAAAAAAAATTACAGTAAGTTTCTAACACCTTAACTCTTAAATTCTGGAAATTCAATTGATGCTCTCTTCATCACCTATCTTTAACTTGTCAAACTTATTGAAATTGAAGACAACACCACCAGCCAACAAATTCGCCGAACTCATCATACTGCAAGAAAAGGAGAAGAGCAAAGAAGAAAAGAAGGAAATTAACAACGAGCCTTCAAGAATTGGTGAAGATCTACAGCGAAAAAAAAAAAAGAAGAAAAGTAATACAAACCTTCAAATGGACGAAACGAGAAACATACACCACCACGAAAGAACGACGGAAACGAAGAACCGCCAACCGATACTGATGAAGGACGAAACTCGATGGAGGAAATAGGGTGGAGGCGACGAAGAGTGGCAAACTGAACAGAGGAGTAAGAAATTTGGCTGAAATGAAGGCTAGGGATTTGAGATCTGAAGAGAGAGAAAGTGAGAAATAGGCGGATGGTGGGGTAAGATTTAGTTTTAATTCTTTTATATGCAGGCATGTTATGGGGTGTAGAATTAGGGTAAGCTATCTTTTAAAAGTGGTCGGTACTATATACCTATTACCTACTGCTATGTAATTACACAGTCGGTAATTTGCGTCCGCTATTTTTACAGTCTGTATCCTCCAATTTACCTACAGCTATAGCGTCGATCGATATTTTTCGGTCGTTAAAATGACGAATTCTTGTAGTGCACCACATATATAGGAAGCCCCCACTTGAGGTAAGCTTCTCTTGAATTAGGCTTAAGCCTTGATTGAAATGTAGTTGATATGTCTTGAGCATTCAGAGTTCTTTGCTGGGGATTCTTCTTTGAGGAGTTGATACAGGCAAAGTCAAATATCGCCAGAAACCATGGAATTGTCGGAGAGTCCTTCAGGGAAAAGGAGAGCTTGTATTGAAAAATGAAAAGTTTAAATTTATGACTCAAATAAATGTAGGTGGGAAAAGGCTTTGACGAGGCTAGGTACAGACTCGAGTCTATGTCAGGATCTAAAAAGAGTATGCTCCTGAATTCTAGAAAGTCAAATAATTAGACCTTGATTAATTTATTTTATTGAAGCGGTCGGACCTCGAGATGAGGATTCCTATGTACCCTTGCGGAATCATACCATTCGTAGTTCTGATCTAATTTTTTTTTTTGACCTAACTTTTGCCTAGGCCGCCCTTTCGGGTTTTTAACCTAGCGGGCTTGGACATACCTTGAAGAAGGAGTTTGGGTTGATGAAAGGTTGAAAGGTTTAAGGCTTGAGGTTAGGATCATGGATTTGGATTATATGGGTTAAAGCTTTGATGGATTTGAATGAGAGGTAGAACTTGTGTGCAAGCCCCCTAACTTGATTTCTTTGCCTTTGGCTTTTTCTTTTTTGCATTTATTTCCTTTTTTGTCCTGTGCGTTTTCTTTTTGCTTTTGCTTTTTTTTTTTGGCACTTTGAATTTATTCACTTTTTTTTATTTTGCCTAGTATTTATATTTGCGTAGTGAGTTTTGCACACAAGTTTTTGGTTTAGGGTATTGGAAGGCTTGAAGGATATTTGTGGAACTTTGATTTTGAAGGGTTATATGGCTAATAGAGATGATGGTTTAAGGGATTTTTTTATTTTGGTCATATGAAATGGTTTATGGAAGGTAATGGAAGGGAGAGGGGAATAACTCCTGATCCAAAGTATGTCATTTTTTTCATTTTTATCTTTTTTATTTTCATATTTTTTCTTTAATTAGTCAAGATCATCAGGTGATTTATGTTTCATCATTGAATTAGAAAGCATAAATGATGGTGAAAGGCCAGTGAAAATAAAAAGAAAAATAAAATGAAATGAAAATGGAAAGGCTAATAGATGAAGTCCTATAGTGACATAGACTCGATGAGAAAAGACAGAAATGGATTAGGGTAAGGACTCTCTGACTCATCCTAGAAAACCAGAAATAAAAGACTAAGCCTTCGAATTGTTGATGCACTGCCTAAGGCGTTGTTGGTGTTGGTGATGTTGATTCCCGTTGTAGCAAATATTAGAAGTCTGTTGTCATCGACCATGTTTCGCAGCGCATTGATAGTATTCGACACTAGATGTTAGGTGGAATTATGACGTTGGAATTCGAGGTAGAAATGTAGGTTGCACCATTTGAATTTTCTTTTAGGTGCAGGGTTTGGTGTAGACCCTATGGAAGTGATCGTGCCTCTATTATTGTGAAGGCGGTAAACCCTATGGAAGTGATCGCGCCTCTATTGTGAAGGCGGTCAAAAGTAATTTTCATGACTTTAAATGAAGTTGGGGGTGGTGATAGTGCACTTGATGAGCTTTAGAGTGGGCTCACCTTTTAGTTCTCCATTAGGCGCTCCTAAGTTGTAATATCTCGACCGGCCATGAACAGAATCAAGTGGACCTCGCTTGTAAGAAGAAATGATTTTCGAAATGAGAAATGGAAATGAGAAATGGAAATGGGAGACGAGAAATGAGAAAAGTGAATGGAAATGGAAACGGGGAATGAAAATGGGAAATGAAAATGGAAATAGAAATGGGAAATGATTAGAAATAGGTATGATTATGGACTAGTATGGGCTTGACCGTGATGGAGACATGGGCATAACTATATGCAAATGCAGACATGTACTGGACTGGACTGAATGATTGGACTTTGCTGAGTACTAGACTTTGAACTTACAATAAGCAAACTAGACTCAAGGCAAGGTAGACAATAAATGTCTGACTTGATCTTTTATAGTCCGAAGACTTGATTAGGGTTTACGTACTAGACTTAGGGTTGAACTTTTATAGTCCGAAGACTTGACTAAGGTTTACATAAAGATGCAAACTAGACCTAGGGATTGACCTTTTATAGTCCTACGACTTAACTTTTATAGTCCGGAGACTTGACTTTTATAGTCCGAAGTCTTGACTAAGGCTCGCATATAATGCAAACTAGACCTAGGGAATTTTTATCACTAGTGGAAAAAATATTAAATGACACAAAAAAACTGATCCGGTTTTTACTAAACCGGATTAGTTAGGGTCAACTGATCCGGTTAACCAAGGTAACCGGATCAGTTTTTAGGGCGCAAAATATAGGTCCAATTAACTGATCCGGTCCATTTCAAAACCGGATCAGCTAATTGGATTAATATATAACGCCCCAGCGTGCTATTCAGCCTACTCCTCACATTCTCTCTATACTCTTTATTAGCCTGCTCCTATACTCCTCCTAAATGTTCTCTCTTCGGCAGCCACAATGTAAACCCTAACAATAATATTCCGAGTTTTAACTTTATTTTATTAAATATATAAAAAAACCCGATTATTAAACTAAAAGCGACTTTAGTTTAGTAAGTAATTAAGGTCAAGCTAAATTCTAAATGTAAATCTTTGGGCAATAGCTATTTTGATATAAGATAGAATTAATCAATCAACCTTGTAGATATACTAAGTATTAGACTTTTGGGTCAATAGTAAGTTTTTATAATCCATAGAGCCCAAACAAAGGGAATCCATAAGCTAAAATTAGCCCAACACCATCCCACAAATCAGTAAAAAAAAAAAAGAAAAAGAAAAAAAGAACTCCATCTTCTTCTTCCTCTATATGTGTAAGAGCAAGGATGGAGTTTTGCTCCCCAATGTCAAAAACCACCTGCTTTTGCTCAACTGCAACTCAGTATACTTAATCTTCTAGAAACCCACTGAAAATTTGCTCTCACAATCACACTAAACCCACCGAAATTCAGCAAAAACAATATGTAAAGCTTCTTGTTTTCTTGAAATCCATGGATTCTAATGGTTTAGGAATTTTAAATTCTAAAAATACACCCTCTGAGACAGCCATTCCTCTATAAATAGGGGAGGAGAGGTTCGAAATTTACATCACAAAAACAACAACAAAATTCAGAATTAATTTCCAACAAAATGGGTTAAAAATTGCAACTTTAAACCTCCGTTCTTCGAAACCCAATCAACCACCACTCTCCAAACCACCACCACCACCGCTCCACAACTCGACCACCACCGTCGAGAACCACCAGTACCGCCGACCAGCCGCCCCACTTCCTTCTCCTCCCTCGCTGCTCTTTCCCCCCTGTCATCTCTCACTCTCGCCATCTCTCTCCTCTGCGCGAACTCCACCGCGACCCCCACCTCCTGCCGCGAACCGTCCCAAACTCCTGCTGCCGCCCTTCGCCGCCGCGAATTGCCGTCCATCCACCAGCCCTCTTGTCGCTGCTTCAAAGACCCACATTTTCTCCCTCCTCTGAGTGTGTGTGTTCTGTTTGAGTAAGTTTGTTTCTTTCTTTTGTAATGTGGGTTGACTTGTATGTTACTCTCACCAATTTCCAAATGAGTTATACTCCTAAATGCTAAGTAATAGCATTAATACTAATGCAAGCTTATAACTAAGTTAAGTAATGTCACTTATAAATTATAGTTTACCAAGTTTAGTAAATATTTGTAGTTAGTCTATAATAATGTTATCAAGTTTAGATTATTTAAGTAATGGCATGTTTAACATATATTTCTAATCTAGCTTAAAAGTCATAACTATTTATAATATTAGTAATTAGCTCACTTAAATAAGTTTAATAGATGATTCTAACCATGTAGTATGATAATATGACTAAATTATGGATCATACTTGTATTTTGGTTTCTAAGTAATATCTATGAATTTTTAAGAGTTAAGTATAAAGGTGTTTGGTATAAATTGCTATAGTACTAAAATATTATGTATAAACTACTCGTCACATAAACACTAGTAAAGCCAAACTATTACAACTCATATACCTAACTATTTTGTAAACTAAAAACCGTACATTGAACAACACTAGGAATTCTTCCTAATTAGTTACTAACTTATTATAAATGCCCGTATTGAAACTTAAAAGAACTCGTTCCTCGGAGCTCAGTAAGGACGATCTCAAGGACATAAGAAGAGATTTATATTATACTACAATCGAGGTAACAACTACTGCTAGTACCCGCAATTCCCGTCAAATATGTTATATGAAAATATGAGTATACAGTGGTATGGTAAATGTTCATGAATATGATGATTTATTTTGAGTTGCGGGATGATACATATTATTTTGATACTATTTATGAACTGTCATGAGTTATGGAATCAAGATATGATTTTGCACCCTAATTATTGAGGTAGAGCTTAGATGAATGAAAATGATTATCACATATGAATATTAAAAGTTACGAAACATGATAAAGTAAAGTGTAAGAACTGGTTTGATGAGCTGATTGGCGGTCGTGCACGAACCGAGTTGTTTACTTGGGCACTGACCCGTTACCGTTTACCAGGGCACTGGCCCATTTTTAGTGCAGGGCAACGCCCGGGGAACAGGACCTTGCACAGTGGTGCATACACATAGCTGTGAGACGTCCCAGAGCTGATTGATTTTGCAGCAACCAGAGTAAAATGGATGAAAGGATTAATGGATGATAGAGGTGATATTATATAAATGTTGTTTCCATAAATGTTTGAATTATTCTTTCCCTCTGTTTGCAAATAAATGAATTAAAATGAATTTACTTTGCTAGAGTAGCTTGTTACTGAGCCTCGGCTCATAACGTTTTGTATTTATGTTTATTAGGTACTGTTGGGGACGATGAAAATGCGTAGTGGCAAGGATTACCACCTTATTACATCATCTAGTAGTAGTGCTATGAACTTGTAAGGTTAACTTAATCAAAAAGTAAGACAATATACTTTAATATAAGTTATCGATGTTATATCATGTTAATGTTATATGCTTTAATATAATATAATTTGCTTAAGTTCACACTATTATGTCTCACAATGTTTAAATATGTTATGTAAATGTAGTATTGTACCTTCCTAACCGAAGGTGCGGCAGTAATGCCTCGACCAAATAGGTGTTCCACAGCTAATTAGGTCGTCTTGAATAGTGAATTAGTGGTCGGGACGTTACACTAACTCCACAATGTAATCCCACTCCTCATCTTCCCTCCTTAGCCTCCCAACTCCCAACTCCCCACGATCTAAACCTTCATCTTCCATCCTCAACTCCTGACGATCCTCGCAACCACCAACCCACTTTGCCACTATCTAAACCCTTCTGGAATCAACGACGGCAAGATCCGTACCACTATCTCAACTCCCGACGATCCTCTACATTGTCGGATTTTAGCGAGGTGTTACATAGTTTGTAGACGTCGTCAACGAGGACAACATCGGAGTCAAGGTAACACACGAACAACCATCTCTGCACCAGCCACGCGTTTCGTCGCCAAAATCCGTTTCAGATCTGATTTTCATTCTTTCAATTTCGTTCTCTCAAGATCCGTTCCAGATCTAATTTCTTTAAATTTTTTTCGTCTTTTACATTATGTATTAATTTCATTTAGCTTTTTAGTTTAGATGCAATTTCATATCTTTTTTCTTTTTTTAGGGTTTAGGGTTGTAATTTATTGATTTTTCATTGTTGTAAATTTTCAACTAATTTTTTTAGTTCATATGTAATTTATGAGATTGTATAATGTTGTAACTTGTAATTCAATAATATATTGTTTTGAAATTTTATTGTTGTTCGTAATTTTGGAATGTTTGTAATTTTATTGTAAGATTTTGTATTAATGTTTCGTCAAAAATATGGAATGTCTGTAAATTTGGATTCTTTGCAAATTTGGAGTTCAAACTGTGGTGCACAGTTTCATGAGTAAATTTTTTTTAATTGAGAAGGTAATTGATCCGGTTTGTGTACAAAACCGGAGCGGTTGACTAATGTAACTGATCCGATTTTGTACCCAAACCGGATAAGTTAATAGTTAACCGATCCGGTGGTAAACCGGATCAGGTTATTTTCCTAACCCGCTGTGATGCCACTTGCTCCGGTCCATTTACGGATCTGTAAGGCTCATTATGACGGGATCAGTAGGCCTTTTTTCCACCAGTGTATAGTCCTAAGACTCAAATTTTATAGTCCGAAGACTTGGCTAGGGTTTACATATAATGCAAACTAGACCTAGGGAACTTTTATAGTCCTAAGACTCAACTTTTATAGTCCGAAGACTTGACCAGGGTTTACATATTATGCGAACTAGACCTAGAAAACTTTTATATTCCTAAGACTCAAACTTTATAGTCCGAAGACTTGACTAGGGTCTACATATAATGCAAACTAGACCTAAGGAACTTTTATAGTCTGAAGACTTGACTAGGGTTTACGTATAATGCAAACTAGACATAGGGAATGAACTGGGCCTAAATGGACCTAAGCTTTGAACTGGATTAGACTTAGACTTAGATTGGGATGGATCAGGAATAGATTTGGACTAGACTTCACATAAAGATGCAAATGGGCCTAGATGAACTAGACTTATATGGGCCTAAGATCGACTCCAGTGCTAGTGAATGCATGGACTCAAAGTTAGACGAGCCTAGGATGAATGCAAAATAGACTCTAATGCATATGGGCCTAAAAATGAATGCAAGGGGATTGGATTGAAGATGTAATTGGAATGGGCTTAGATTTTTAGAAATCCGTTTTTGAAAGGAACCCCTTCACTAGTGGAAAAAAGCCCATCCGATTCGGTCAAAATCGAACTTACTGATCCGCTTTTGGTTCGAATCGGGTGGGCTCGCAGCAGATTGTAAAGTGGCTTTAGGTATTAAAAAAAACACTGCATACAAAGCACTGTTGACAGTACTTTTTATGCAGTTCCAATTTTCGTTTCAACGTTCAGTGGCAACAACATTGAATTGTAAGAAAACAAACTAATTATTATTATGAAAAGAATAACAAACTACTTATGAAAAACAAAACCAAAACAAACTATTTACAGGGCATAATTACATGGACGAAAAATAAAAACTGTATAACATATATAAAAAAAAGCAAGATAATTATTTAAAAATTATAAGAAATTACAAGAAAAAACCCTAGTTTCAAAGAATTAAAGAATCTAACCCTAATTGCAAAGAAATAAACGAAAGGAATTAAAAAATAAATAAATAAAATAATTCAAGCACAAAATCACAGATCCAAAACCAGTAAAGTTTTGTGGGTGAGAGACGGCCGGTCTTCAGACTTCAACTTTAGAGGGTGAACGACGTCACTCTTTTTGGGTGAGCGATGGCTGCATCTTCGACCTTCAACTTTGATGGGTGAACGACGGCCGCGTCTTCAAATCTTCACAGGAGATTCAAATTCTTTTGTTGGTGAACGACGGCAAAGACGAGAGGGTTGATGGTGGTCAGTTTTCGTGAGAGAGGATGAGGCTGAGAGGAGAGGAGAAAACAACGTTTGATGGAGGCTGAGAGGCAAAGACGAGAGGGTTGGTGGTGGTCGGTTCACCGATCTTGCATGAAAGAGGAAGAGAGGAAGACTGAGTAGATCTGGAACTTCGTTGTGAGAGAAATTTGTGTTGTCGTCGGTGCTGGGGACGGCGAGGGAAAGCAGATGGGAGGAGGGAGGGAGAATAGCAAAAGCAGAAGGGAGGAGGGAGGGAGGACGGCGAAAGCAGAAGAGAAGAGGGAGGATGGATTTCGACTGGTGTTGTGATTGGAATGGCGAGGAGGGAGGATAGAGGAGGGAGGAGGTGAGAGAGGGGGGTTAGACAAGTTTTGGGTTAGGTTGATTATGAGAGAGGTTTTGGCCAATTGACGATATTTTATTCGGTTATTTCACCAAATACCCCTGACAAAAAAATTTAATCACCAGATACCCCCACTTTTTTTCAAAATTCACCAGATACCCCCGACTTTTAAAATAATTCACCAGATGCCCTTTTGTTGACGGACGTTAGTCCTCCGTTAGCGTTTATTTACAAGTTTGCCCTAATTAGCCCTAAGTCAACCTAATTAGCACTAAGTCAACTTAATTAACCCTAAGTCAACCTAATTAGGTCTAAGTCAACCTAATTAACCTACCCCCACCCCCAACCCCACCAGCCCCACCACCCCCAGCCCAGCCCCACCACCCCCTCATCCCCCTCCCCGCAGCTCCCTCCCCTCCCCCACGCCGCGCTCTCTCCTCCCCACCACCCCCCACCCTTTCGAACTCACGGGCGCAATACCCCTTCAAACTCGTCGCTCCCCACCCATTCGAACTCACGAGGCCCCCCCCCCTTCGAACTCGGCGCTCCCCCTCCCCGCAAAATCGCGAATCCCGAGCCCCCACCACTTCGAAATCGGTCACAATGTTGCGGAAAAAAAAATTGGGTGGTGCTGCATTTTCTGCGAGGGTTTTTAGGGTCGTCGGAGGATTTTGGTCTGCGTGCGGGGAAGGGGGGCTGCGAGAGGGGGCTGGGGGGGGGAGGGGGTGGTGGGTCTGGTGTTTTCGGGGGAGGGAGGGGGAGGGGGTGATGGGTTTCGTGTTTTCGGGGAGGGAGGGGGAGGGGGTGATGGGTTTCGTGTTTTCGGGGGAGGGAGGGGGAGGGGGTGGTGGGTCCGGTGTTTTCGGGGGAGGGAGGGGGAGGGGGGTGGTGGGTTTGGTGTTTTCGGGGGAGGGAGGGGGAGGGGGGTGGTGGGTCCGGTGTTTTCGGGGGAGGGAGGGTGGTGTGGGTGGGGGTGGGTTAGGGTTAGTTAGGGTTTTTAGGGTTAGGGTTAGTTAGGGTTTTTAGGGTTAGGGTTAGTTAGGGTTTTTAAGGGTCAATTAGGGTTAATGACTAACGGAGTTAACCGCCGTTAGTCATTAAGGGCATTTTTTGTCATTTTTTAAAAAATCGGGGGTATCTGGTGAATTATTTTAAAAGTCGAGGGTATCTGGTGAATTTTGAAAAAAGTGAGGGTATCTGGTGAATAAATTTTTTTGTCAGGGGTATTTGGTGAAATAACCGTATTTTATTTGTTATTTAGACGCGATTTTCAGGTACGCATAATAATGACAATTTGACAAGTTAATAACAGACAAAATTGCAATCACAAGCAAATGTCATATAACATGGATGCAAAAGTTCCAACCTGAATTCCAGTTCTACATTTGAAACTATGGTCACGTTTAGGTTAAGGCTGAAAAGGGCCAATGACTAAGGGATTGATCCCACACTTCGTACCTCTGCTTAAAGAGGTGGCCATGTGTAAGACGTCCTCCAGTTCTCAAGAGAATAATGCCATGGTTGGGTAGGTTTGCTTATGACTAAGATCCAATTCTATCGCTCAGGAAGCTTTTTGAAAGGACAAATCGCAAACCCCCGGGGTGGACTCACGCATAGAACATGCGCTAATGAGGCAAAGTAGATGACATGCTAAAGTCGTATCACTTAATCAAAAGTATTTCTAAAGTCCTCTAACAATTAGTAGTCAGGGAAGTAGGGCCGAATCCACAGGGAAACAGTGCTCTTTTCCTAATTATCGATCAAATCTAGATTATAGGGAACGAGTGTTTGTTGGTAATTATACTAAAATAGACAATAACTATATCAAGAATATCAATAATAAAGAGTCTAGGGCGTAGGTTCACCAATGAATAATATTCCAGGATGAAACACAACAATCAATAATGAATAATGATGTTAAAAAGGTTGATTTCCTTTCTCGAGTCGAAATCATCCATAGAATGATATTAACAGGCTCTCGCAATTTATAAATACCAACTCTACATATTGAAACTAGCCTTAATATCAAGTTTATACCTCTCGGCGCATAATCTAATATTGCAACACTATAGCAATCAAATCTGGCCAAATCGGATTGAATAGAGATAATAAATTCAATAGGAATCAACATACATCATTAAAAATCAATACTTTATAGACATCCCTTCATAATTGATCATGGATCCCCTTAACCCTAGAAATAGACTACTCAATCATAATTGGGGAAAACATACTCATGATGAAATAAGTAAACATGGTGAATTAATAATCAAGGATTGAATAGGAATAATAGGAAAAGAAGAAATACCAATTGTAGAACCAATCTTGCAAAATCAAAGATTCTATTGAAAATTCAATGTAAATTCGGGAAAAAGTAAAACTAGGGTTCTTCAGTGAATAAAATCTGCTTAATAAACTAAAGACTAAAATTATAATAAGAAAAACGTCCTTTTCCAACCCTAAAAGGATTATTATTTATATTAAAACCAAAACCGGCGCAACACGCGCTTCAAAAGCCTTAAAAACAGCCCCTTCCGACCAACCAGGGCGGAATCCACCGGGTAGGGCGGTTGTCAGGTCATAACCTGTAGAATATGAAATAGCGCCCCGCCCGGTCGGGAGAGATCCCGCCCGATCGGGCCCGCAACAAAATATTTTCTTTTCTTCCAAATCTTCTCCAAACGATGAAATTTGGCTAAGTAAGGGCGCCCGGGCAGCCGAGGCGGATTCCGCCCGGCCGGGCAGTCGTTAGCCTGCACAAAATCTCTATCTTCAAAATGCCATAACTTCTTCGTTATTCGTCGGAATTAGGCAAGTGACCACTCTTTGGAAATCTCTTGAAGTGTAGAATATAACCCAATTGAAATCACTGTATTTGGATTTGTAGAACTTGAGATATAATCAAAAGAGTGGACTGGAGTCATTTTTCTACTTCTTTCACCATTCGCTTTGCTTCAAAACTCTTCCAACTCAATGCTCGTGCTCTCGAAAGTACGTCATCTCTTGTACGTAGTGATATAAATGAGTAGGAAATGCACTAAAACATGCTAATTCCTACAATGATCAACATGAAACTACAAACACACTACAAGAGGCACATTAGTACTAAAAATGGCTCCGAAAAATGCAATTAAGACCAATAATCAATAAGGGACGGGGGTAGAAACTCTATATAAAATAGACATATCAGTAGATTGTCCTTATGATGGCTTAAACTTTAGCAATGCATATTCAAAACTGTAATGTCATTCTAAAGCATAAAAAGAGTATGAATTGTATTTTTCGAGTTTCACCCACTTATTTAAAAATAATAATTTTTTTTAAATCCTCGCCAGTGAAGTCGCCAAATTGTAGGCGTGTTTTTATTTCGCCTACGCGGTGTGAGCGCGTATTTGACTACCCCGTTGTTAAGGTTTTATTGAAAAATGTTTTGAAGTCGCCAACAAGTCTTTAAAGGAAGACTCATAAACCTAATTGGATATTGGGAAATCGTAGGTATAAATTAGGGACTTATTCAATGTAGATTTCCCCGTCCTGACTCCATATATGGACATTGA
Organism: Beta lomatogona; assembly: GCA_947646795.1. Lineage (NCBI taxonomy): Eukaryota > Viridiplantae > Streptophyta > Magnoliopsida > Caryophyllales > Amaranthaceae > Beta > Beta lomatogona. The sequence goes on from CANSNZ010000477.1 coordinate 464,670, forward strand.
ACCAAAAATTAAGTTCGGGGGTGATGGTACGAATACGGTCATAATGAACCACATTCGCCCATTGCTGGCCTATACTAAATATCGATTCATGTCAATTTTTATGCAATAGAATAACCAAATAATATTTTCATGCACCCTAAAAATAATTTAGTCTAGGTTGGTTCAGGAAACACATAAAAGACTATTTTTTAAGTGATATGATATTAGGCAATTAAAATTACAAGGAACCTAACATGTTGTCCAAATTATCTGATTAATGTTAGAACAGTTCTTTAGGTCTTGATTAGCAATAATAATATATGGGTGATAAAAATCATGCATAGAACAATCAAGCAAGCATGCAATAATATATGAAAATAAATAGAAAAGAGAAATAAAAGGTTAGAATATACAAAAGAGTAATTTTTATATTAAAGATCTACATTATGAAGGAGATCGTTAGTAATATAAAAATAATAAATTGTTTCAAGGACCCTCAGGATAATACCGTGGGTTGGGTCTGAGAGATTGACAACCTTCGGGACAAGCAATCGTGAAGCCTGAAGATCTGAATGTTTGAAAGTATGTAGATTTGAATGTGTTTGTATTTGGAAAGTATGAGTTTTAGTAGAGATTTTGTAATGGTTCGTAAGGTGTTCGTAAGTGTATTCGTATAAGTCGAGTTTTAAAGTGTGTAAAAAAACCGTTTTAAAATTCGAAAAATCGAAGAGTATTTATAGGACATCGGAATTGCGCTTTATGCGCCAACTACGCCAGGCGCAAGTGGCTGTGTGAGTCACAATCACACGTGTCAGGTGCATATCGTTGCGCCTGACGCAGCATAACCAATCAACAGTTCCCACGTGGCACACGCTTTAAAAAAGATAAAATTAACAGCATGTGCATCACACAGAGAATAAGTGCGCTCGGCGCACGACTCTGTGTGACACACATGTATGCGTGGCATGACACGTGCGCTCGGCGCACGTTGGTGCGCTCAGCGCACTGCCTTGCTTTTGACATGCTTTGACAGTTTTTTGATAAAAACGCGTTTTAAAGATTTTCTTTTATCTTTTAACTTCGAAAATCTGATTTTACGGGATAAAATCCGATTTTAACTATAAAAAATATCTTTGAAAATATTTATTTTATTTAAATAAAACAATGAATTATCAATGAATAATTAAATAGGCTTTTCAATGAGTTGGGCTCAAAATACGATTTTGGATCATTAAAAATACGCTTTAACACTTTTAAAATAGTTTTGACTCTTCGAAATTCTCTGCCCTTGGGTCGGACCAATTAAAACCACAATATGTTACATCATTGGGCCCTTAAATAGGGAGACACGATTATGTGTCTACACTTAACCAGTTAGTGTGCATGTTCTGCTTTGATCTTCGGGAGATCTGTAAACCAGTCATCCGGAAAAGACAACAAGTAAGGTTAATCAGTAGGATTGAATAAATTCGAATGAAACTAACAAAATTCTGGCTCAATCTAGCTTGATCACAATCCAATTTCCATCCCTATCGTGTATTATTGTCATTTTGTTCTTTGGCTTTCTCCCTTTCACTTGTTTGTAGAAGAAACTTGTTGGCTGATCCCCCTAATTATCCCATTTTAATCTACTTCTCTGCTTCAGAACTCTTATTGCACACGCATTTTCTCGACGCTTTGTAGCCCGCATCTCCTCTCCTCCTCCGGACTTTCATAATCTTGCACTGGCTTTTGTGAGTGTTCCAAAGTTTGCACTAGGGCCCTGTTCTTTTGGACTTATTTTCAGCAAAAATAAGTAAAAATAAGTTCAGTTCAGCAAAAATAAGTTCAGTTCAGCAAAAATAAGTAAAAATAAGTTCAGTTCAGCAAAAATAAGTAAAAATAAGTTCAGTTCAGCAAAAATAAGTTCAGTTCAGCCAAAATAAGTTCAGTTCAGCAAAAATAAGTTCAGTTCAGCCAAAATAAGTTCAGTTCAGCAAAAATAAGTTTAGTCTTGTCTAATGTTGTAATTATTATTTTTGTTTTCAATATTACAATTACTATTGTTATTATTATTATTAATATTATAATTAAAATAACGATGAATTTGTATTTTTTATTTTTTTTATTTTTTATTTTTTATTTATTATTTAGTATTTATTAATTATTATTATTATTAATTATTATTATTTATTAATATTATTTATTATTATTTATTATTTATTATTATTTATTATTTATATTTATTATTTATATTTATTATTATTTATTATTATTATTATTAATATTTTTTATTTTTTATTTATTATTATTTATTATTATTTTTACTATTTATTATTTATTATTTATTATTATTAATATTATTTTTTATGATTTATTATTTATTATTATTAATATTATTTTTTATTTATTATTTATTATTATTATTATTATTATTTATTATTTATTAATATTATTATTTATTATTTATTATTTTTATTATTATTATTATTATTATTTATTACTTATTTATTATTTATTATTTATTATTATTTTTTATTTTTTATTTGTTATATTATTTGTTATATTATTTATTATTATTACTTTTTATTTGTTATTTATTATTATTATTATTTATTATTTATTATTTATTATTTATTATTATAAAATAATAATAATAAGTATTGATAATATTATGTTAATATTTATTGATTATTATAATAATAAGTATTGATAATATTATGTTAATACAGTTTAGTTCAACAAAAATAAGTTCAGTTCAGCAAAAATAAGTTCAGTTCAGTCAAAATAAGTTCAGTTCAGCAAAAATAAGTTCAGTTCAGCCAAAATAAGTTCAGTTCAGCAAAAATAAGTAAAAATAAGTTCAGTTCAGCAGAAATAAGTAAAAATAAGTTCAGTTCAGCAAAAATAAGTTCAGTTCAGCCAAAATAAAATAAGTTCAGTTCAGTTCAGCCAAAATAAGTTCAAAAGAACAGGGCCTAGGTCCTGCCGGTTCAAATCATTTTCGTGCTTGTATTTGAGACACCAATCCTTCATTCGTGTGCTTATATTCTGCAATTTCCTATGCATTTGGAGCAGCCGGGATCCCTGCTGCAGTTTATTCCACTCCTCCTTCACCATCCTTTGAATTGGGTCAAATCCCCAACACCAGGAATCAAATATGTGTGGGCCTTTGGGTTTTGTTCCCTACAGGACAAGGTCCGTCACTATGGGTCCATGATCAGACACGAAGATTAGATGATTCCAAATGATTGCATCCGGGAAATTCAGGCGCCATTCTCATCACGATACACCCTATCCAATCTCTCATAGACCTCGTGCTCTTGTTGCCTATTATTAGTCCATGTGTAGGGACAACCATGCGAGGGAAGTTCTGAAAGTTTATAGGATATCCTCCAGTTAAAGAAAGATTTTGCCCCTGGTATTTAAATATTAACCCCTTCTTCTGCTCAACGAATTTAAGTTGGTTAAAGTCCCCAATTAACAGAATATTTGAGTATTTTTGTAGAGGGACATATGCAATCTCTTCCCATACTCGTTGTCGGTCCTGCATATGGGGTGCTCCATACATGAATACGAGGGTTGTTCATAGTGATCCGATCCGGTCGATCCGATCCCAAAAATCAGATATCCGATCCGATTTTTTGAGTTTCGGATATTTCGGATCGGGTATCCGAAAAATAACGGACCGGATACGGACCACGATATTTATATTTTCGGATATCCGAAATATCTGTTTTTTTTTAAATATAAGTTTTTATTTTAAAAAAAATCCTAAACAATAAAGCTTTCTGTTTAAACTTCAATGCTCAAGACTCAAGTGTTCATTCTAAACCCTGAGTAGAAACACCGCTTCTTATCTCTCTCCACACCTGTGAGGCTGCCAGATGCCATCAACCCACCACATGCGAGTCGCCACCACCAACCGGCGACAACTCTGCGACGGCGCTAGACCACTTCTTTTCTTCTCCTCGGCGTGAATGATTTCTTCTTTGTTTTGAATGCTCAGCGAAGAAAAAAGACGAGTAAACAAAATTCCCATTTGAAATTTAAGGTTCAGTGCATCAAATGGGAATAGATCAAGATGATGTAAGATCTAAAGAAGTTGTAGAATTTAGTTTTGGTATGTTATCTTCTTCTGACTGCAAAAAAAAAAAAAAAAAAAAACCATAAGTATAAAGGAAAAGAATATATTAGAGAAGATAAAAAGTTGAAGGCAAAAATCGGCCTTTGCAAGTTTGATTTCAACTTTTTCGTGTTTTTTTATGCAACTTACTTCTTCTTAGTTTTGTTGTTTCGTTATTTTTTATTTCTTCTTCTTTGTTTTAATGCTCAGCGACTGAAATCTGATTTTAATTGTTCTGTCTTTTAACATATCGCATCCTACTATGACTATTGAGTGATGCATATTGCATCCTACTACCTACTGTCAAGTAATGTCAATTCTGCCATATGCATTGAGTATAACATTTTGTGAGTTGTTGTAGCTGTTGGGCCAACAATATAAGGCCCAAATATGTAAGAGAAAACTGCTATGAAAAATCTTATTAACGAGTAAATTCAAGTGATAAAAAATTTCGGATTTTCGGATATAAGAATTTTTCGGATCGGATTCGGATCGCAGTTTTGCCGATCCGAAATTTCGGATATCCGAAAATTTCCGATCGGATCGGATATCCGAAATGAACAACCCAAATAAATACTACATAGTACACAGACATAGCCCACTTAATTTTACAAAAGAGAAAATTATTACAAATATGTAAAAGAGTGACATTAGCTGAGTTTGGCAAAACAGTGCCACCCCTCCTTTTTGCGCATCCCCATCCTTACCACAACTATTCCCCCATCCTAACTTATAAAATTTGGAGTTTAGAGATTCTACTGGACACATAGTTTCCGAAAGAAAAACTACATCTAACTTACAATATTTAATCATGAAATTTAGATAGGAAAATTTGAATGCTTCAGATAAAGCACTTCCGCAATCAACTACTCTATAATTGAAGTTCCCTCTAGGTTACCTTGGGAGGGTAGGTCTAGGTGCGTTCTAGGGTTTCCTCTTCCAGGGGCTGGTTTTCGAGGTTTCATCGGGATCCATTTCTAGTTTTCCGCACCATTTCAAAGGATTCTGCATCCCAATCATTAGAGGATGTAGAATTTCGAATTCTAAAATCTGAAAATTCTAGCACAAAAACTAAATAACCTTAAAGAGAATACTGCAGTATTGAAATCAGATGAAGGGGAGGAGGTTGTTGAATGGAATGATGAAGGGGAGGAGGAGGAGGATTCAAGGATTGAATTAGGGATCGTGGGAAAGGCATGGACTACGCGCTCTATAAACGCGAATGCGTTCATGGCCACTATGAAGCAAGTGTGGCAACCGTTGCATGGAGTAGATATAAGTAGCATTGGAGAAAACACCTTCATGTTTCAATTTCACCATTGGCGTGACAAGAATAGGGTTGTGGAAGGACAACCTTGGCACTTTGATAGACACGCTATCCTTTTTTATGACATACAAGGTAATCTCAAACCCTCTGAGATGAATCTCTTTGAATTACCTATGTGGGTTCGAATTTACAGTTTACCCTTCAAAGGTAGATTAAACCTTGCAAATGTCGAAGCTTTAGGGAAGAAAATTGGAACTTTTATTAAAATGGATAGTTCGAGATCCCTAGGTATTGATAAGTCCATTAGATTGAGAATCAAAGTGGACGTTCGGAAACCATCATTGCAGAAAATAAAAGTGAAGATGAGGGGAGGGGAGTAAGATTTCTATGAAGTTAAATATGAAAGGCCTTCATTATTTTGTTATCATTGTGGCATGCTTGGGCATGGTCTAAAAGACTGCTTAGATTGTAAAGAGGATGAGGATCCGAAGGTGAATTACGGAAGGTGGATGAAAGCTTCACCCTGGAAAAGGAGTATGGTTGATGATCTTCACAGGGGACATATGGGGCAGAGTAGTTGTGCACGGAGCTTATTCATAACGAAACCCAAACCAACAATTACCCAGGCTAAAAAGGAATAAGTAATAAATGTGGCAGGTCAACTGAATATGGGCCTGTCAATTATTGAAAAGGAGGGCAACAAGAAGGCAGGTGAGTTCGAGAATGATGGAATCGTGGATAATAGGAGTGAGGGAGTTTATGAGGGAGTTACGGCGGTGGTTACATATGGCCCGAAAGATAAAAATCATGAGGGGGAAGAGGGGAGCCATGTAGGGGAAACGATAGAAAGGAAGAAAGGGTGGAGAAGACTGATTAGGGTGGGTGGTGGGACGCGGTCGTACGCGCTACCAAAGATAAAAGTTTATTTTCCTTCTTTCCAATACAAATGAATGTAAGTGGAAAGTAGGGTCGTATCCACAGAGACTTGGGGCTAACTCGTGTTTATAATATATCAAATGGGGGTTTTGTGCTTAAAGAATTGAATAACTAAATACGAAGAACTAAAGAACAATAAAGAAGTAATGTAATCAATAAGAGAAGAATTTTGAGTTCGGTTAATGGCCACTTCGATTCATACTATTGATCATTGGTTTCTCAAATGTGTAACTTTACTCTTAATTACTCAAAGCCTTCGCTCGAAGTGCGCGAGTCGGGCATTTGCTGTGCGCGAGTCGAGCATACGCCACTGCTTGGGACTTAATCTTCAACGAACGCCCGAGGTGGGCTCTTCAACGCCCATGGTGGGCAATCAATGCTGTAGAGCCGCAAAGAGGATGAACTTGGATGCCTCCTCCATATAACTCTAGACTCCAATGAATTTTGTGATCTTTTTATGTTGAATGGATCGCAAACACGGGATGAAAATCCACCTGTAAATGATCATAAACACATATAACCACAAAATATCCTTAAATCTCCTCTAATATCGTTAATTCATCATAACTCCCTATTCTCCACACTAAGGTTTAGATGAGTAAAACTCTCCTTCTTAAACCTTAAACCTTAGTAAAATAGACTTCTCAACACTCTATAATCGCATATAACTTGGTCACATCAAATACCTCCACACTTGAACTTTACTCGACCTCGAGTAAACTCAAAATAAAGGTCAATGAGGCACCCCTTCCAAGCCATTTCTCACCTTTCACTATTCCCCTTATTTCTCCATCCTAGTGTATGATAAAGGTTTGCTATTTCCCCCGATTCGCTCAAAGCCAAGTCTAAGGGTAAGAGTCACCCCCACACTTGAGCTAAAAGCTCTCCAGAGATAATGTAAATAGCATTCTCATACTATACTCAGCACCAAGATAATAAAAATGTATGACTTTGAATCCCGAAAGATCTCAAAAGATTCAAAGCCATTCCAATATGCACAACACCATAACCATCCTCATGTTAAGAAATGATAAAAGCAAGTTCGAATCCTGACAAACCTCAAAGGACTCAAACTTGGACCATCTAAACACAATCACAACAATCAAACTCCTTATTCCTCCAATGATGAGTGAACTATAACCTACTCGCCTCTAAATCCGAACACCAAGATGAAAAACCTACCCGAGGCACTCCTTATATCACCAACCCTCCTTATGACACCAACTCCGGCTAATGATTTCAAATTTTCTCTCTTTTATCTCTCATTTTGCCTTGGAGCCCTTTCGGGTTTTCATCCTAGCTATTCACATTTTTTTTCATTTATGAACTCACCATCTCACCCACTCCAATTAGCCACTTTTTTGCACAGATTGCCCTTTCGGGTTTTCAACCTATCCGGGCCCCCATTTTTGCCTGAGTCGCCCGCCCTTGCGGGTTTTCAACTCAACGGGTTTCATTTCATTAAATTTTTTTTTAGATCAAGAATAAAACGAGTAAGCATCAAATAAAACAATTAATGAGAAATTCCTCCCCCCCTACTTAATCAAGACATTGTCCTCGATGTGAGAGCAAGTACAAGAAAAACACAAGGAACGAATAGGGGAACACTTCAAAAACCGACTCTCACAAAAATTCTCACTCTCTCAACAATACTAATCAAAAACAATTCACACCCCAACAACATGAGAAAACACATTGACGACAAACACACACACACCATTTCATAACCCGACTCCCTATCACACCCAAAGGGAATGACTCATCCAAAATTAAATTCATTGGGAGAATATAATTTCGGAATTTGCACCTTATTGTAGAACCAAATCCAGTATGCAAATGCGCATCATTGCTCAGAAGCTGCTCATGCAACTCCTTCATCAATCTCGACCCTCCAATTTCACCAACATCTCTCAAGTGGACACCTCTCAAAGGTCTCTTGATGTCTTTTGGCTTAAGTTGGATTATGATTGGCTAAGAGTGTCTTGAATTGTAGCTCGGGAAACAAGAGGGGTAATGGTGGGTGAAGGATAATTTGTTGATGATGGAGTATAAAAATGGTGAGGTTTAAGAGTAAGAAGGAAAAGAGAAGGGAAAAAAAATAGAAAAGAAAAAGAAAGAGGAAAAGAAAAAGGGAGCTCGGGTTGCCTCCCGAGTAGTGCTAAGTTTAAAGTCGTTAGCTCGACCTTATACCTCCCACAATCAGTCCGGGGATGGTTCAACTCCTTGTTCCAACACTTGTACCTGTAATTCTGATGAGACAACTTCCTGCACAGCTAGCGTTAGTGATAACGGTGTAAAACTATGCGATAAATCAGGTGGTCTCTCATGTTTTTGCAATCTCACTACCTCCAATGACTCATGTCCCTCACTGGTATCATATGTATCACACTCTATGGACTGAATAGTACCCACAAAGCATAAGGGATGTTCAGTCGCTTGGGAATTCCTAGACTCATGAATACCAAATGCTTCTATATGTCCCCGAAACTCCACAGTTAATGACCCAGCACCAACATTAATTCTTGTATTAGATGTTCTAAAAAACGGCCTCCCTAAACGAACAGGAGAAACATGACATTCAGACTCCATGTCCAGTACATAAAAATCAGTAGGAAACCGAAGTTTACCAACATGAACTAACACATCCTCTACTTTACCCTTCGGATAAGAGTTGGATCCGTCAGCTAATTGCACTATGACATTTGTTGCATGCAAAGGGGCAAGCGCTAAAGACTTATATAGTGAAAATGGAATCACATTAATTGAAGCACCTAAGTCTAACATAGCTTAAGAAACACAATGTCATTAATAGTGCAAGGGATAGTAAACATGCCTGGGTCATCATACTTGGGAGGAAGTGTATTATGAGAAATAGCAGAAACATGCTCATTAGTTTTCTCTATGTTGAGTAAAACAGGAGAACTTACCCCACATTCGCATACGGCCTCGTATAAACCTTTGTTGCTTTCATACCTTCTATCGGCCCGCAAAGCTGCTGGAAAAGGTGGGGGAGGTCGCTGCTGGTGAATCTCATGCCTTCGCTCGAAGTGCACGAGTCGGGCATTCACCACTGCTTGGGACTTAATCTTCAACGAACGCCCGGGGTGGGCTCTTCAACGCCCATGGTGGGCAATTAATGCTGTAGAGCCACAAAGAGGATGAACTTGGATGCCTCCACCATATAAATCTAGACTCCAATGAATTTTGTGATCTTTTTATGTTGAATGGATCGCAAACACGGGATGGAAATCCACCTGTAAATGATAATAAACACATATAACCACAAAATATCCTTAAATCCCCTCTAATATCGCAAATTCATCATAACTCCATCTTCTCCACACTAAGGTTTAGATGAGTAAAACTCTCCTTCTTAAACCTTAAACCTTAGTAAAATAGACTTCTCAACATCAGTGGGAGGTGAGGTGGAGAAAAACAAACAAAATCTAGGGGGAGTGCGAAGGAAAGAAAGAGAAGATGAGGTGAAGGAGGGTCAACAGGAGGGTGTGAGTTGTGGTATTAAAAAGAAGATAGGGATAGATGCAAGCTTGGTTTGGTCTAGTGTAGACAACATTTCTGCTGATGGAGTGGCGGGCCCACCTCTTGGGCTCTTGGTGATAAATGAATAACATCCTCTCTTGGAACTGTCGGGGATTGGGGAGCGTCCAGGCAGTCAATGCGCTTCGGCGTGTTGTAATAAACGAACAACCTCAGTTAGTGTTTATACAAGAAACGAAACTGCACCAAGCGGAGATGGAGAGGGTGCGGATGAAACTAAAATGTAGAGGCATGATTCCGGTGGACTATGTTGGGGAAGGGAGAAGAAGGAAGGGAGGCTTAGCTTTGCCATGGATGGAGGGGTGGGATGTTACAATCTTGTCTTTCTCGTGTAACCATATTTATGCGACAATCAAAATGGATGATGGGTGTTGTGGAGATTCACAAGCTTATATGGCTTCCCGGAGGCGAAAAATAAAATAAAAATAGGTGCGTTGATGAAATCTTTACACAATGGTGATGATATATATGTCGTGGCTGTGTGGGGGGGGACCTAAACCTCATGTTATGATCAACCGAAATACAAGGAGGGTGTGACTTTAAATTTGAAGAAGTAGCAATTCTCCGTGATGCTTTAGATCATTGTAAATTGGAGGATCTACATTTTGTAGGCCACCCTTTTACATGGGCGAATAATCAAGGTGGCGAGAACAATTTACAGGAACGACTTGATAGGTTTGTAGAGAATGCCTGGAGAATATTGCGAGGATGCGTGCTATTAAAGGGGAAAAGCGGCGTTCGGATCATTTACCATTTGTGTTGTGTATCAGGACAAAAATGCCACCTGATACAGAGAAGAAAAAGAGGAAGTTGTTCCGGTTTGAAGAGATGTGGACGAGAGAGGAGGAATGCGGGGAGGTCATTAAGGCCATGTGGATAAAAGGGAAGATGCGTGTGGTAATATTGCGCGTATGGCTTGTGAGTTGAAAGAATGGAGTCATAAAAAATTTGGTGACTTCGCAAAAGAGTTGAGAGCTTGTAAGATTCAAATGGGGAAAATGATGGAGGAAGAACAAACCCTGGAGAATATTGCCAGGATGCGTGCTATTAATGAGAGGATGGATGAACTAGAAAAGAGAGAGGAGATTTACTGGAAATAAAGGAGCAGACAAGAGTGGTTGAAGCATGGTGACCGAAAGATAAAAAATTTCATGCAAAAGCAAAGCAACGAGTTGCCAGAAATCACAACAAAAGACTGAAAAACGAAGCAGGTGAAATGTTTGATGATGAAGAAGATGTCACTGCCCTTCTCGTGCAACACTTCCGAAATTTATTTCGTGCCAACGAGAATATTGATATGTTGCCGGTGTTAGACAAAATCAGCTCTGCTCTATCGCCGCAAATGAGTTGCATGTTGAATGAACCGTTTCGTAGAGATGAGGTCGATGTAGCTCTGAAGCAAATGCACCCCACAAAAGATCCTGGTCCTGACGGTATGTGTGCATTATTTTATCAGAAATACTAGGATACTATTGGGAATGATGTTTGTGACAAAATTCTTGAAATGTTAAATAATGGTGCTGACATTGGTTCTTTAAATCAGACACATATTGTTTTAATTCCGAAAAAGAAAGAATGTGAGTCTCCTATTGATTTTAGACCAATTAGCTTGTGTAATGTCATTTACAAAATTATTTCCAAAGTTCTGGCTAACAGACTCAAATAAGTTATCCCGACCATTATCCATGAATCACAAAGTGGATTTGTGCGGGAAGACTTCTTACTGATAACATTCTGGTAGCATATGAATGCTTTCACTACCTGAGAAAGAAGAAGAAGGGGAAGGAAGGTTACATGGGCCTCAAACTGGACATGAGCAAAGCTTACGATAGAGTTGAATGGAAATTTTTGGAGCAGATGATGTTGAAAATGGGATTCCCGGAGAGATACGTGGGTTTAATTATGGGTTGCATGACATCCACTTTTTATTCCATCTTAGTGAATGGTCAGCCAACTCAGACTTTTGTGCCATCTAGGGGGCTCCGTCAAGGAGACCCGCTTTCCCCTTTCCTTTTCATTATATGTGCTGAAGGTTTGTCATCCTTATTGAGAGATGCAGAAGCTAAGAAAGAGATTCATGGGCTAAAAATCGGCAAAAAAGTGAACGTGATATCCCACTTATTTTTTGCAGATGATAGCCTTTTATTCACCAGAGCTAATGAAGAGGAGGTTGAAAAAGTGCTTGAGATTCTTTCAACCTATGAAGCTGCTTCAGGGCAAAAATTGAATATGGAGAAATATGAGGTATCGTTTAGCCGAAACATCGAACAAGAAAAGAAGAATTTGCTTCAGATGAAGTTATCATTTAAGGCTGTAGATGACCATGAGAAATATCTTAGGCCTCCAACTTTTGTTAGTCGCTCTAAGAAACAAGTCTTCAAACATATTTAAGAAAGAGTTCTAAAGAAGCTGAAAGGGTGGAAATAAGGCTTTTTGTCTCAAGCGGGTAGAGAAGTTCTTATAAAGGCTATAGCACAAGCAATTCCTACTTATGCTATGCAATGCTTCACCATACCAATGAGCATCTTGAAAGAAGTGGAAAGCATGTATAGAGCATTTTTTTGGGGGCAAAAGAAAGATGAGAAGAAAATGGCGTGGGTGGCGTGGCACAAATTGTTTGAGTCGAAGAAGAATGGTGGTTTAGGAATGCGGAATCTCCTGGTGTTTAATAAGGCCCTTCTTGCTAAACAAGCTTGGCGAATTGTAAAATTCCCGCACTCTTTGATGGCCAAGACTTTGAAAAATAAATATTTTCCACACTTTTCTCTCATGGAGGCAAAGGTGAGTCCTATTTCTAGCTATACCTGGAGATCGCTTATGTCTGCTAGGGATTTACTCACAAAGGGACTCAAGAAGGTTGTGGGGAGTGGTAATGAAGTGTGCATATGGGAGGACCCATGTCCCTTCTTTACCCTTGTTTCGTATAATTACACAGAAGGAGTTAACAGAAGAATGTCCAAGGGTAGTAAGTGATCTAATGGTGGATAGAGAATGGAATGTGGAGTTATTGAAATAATTGTTCACAAGCTGGGAAGTAGAAATAATAAGAAACATCCCTATTGCCCACAATGTGTGTGCTGATCGATGGGCCTGGCACCATACAAGAAATGGTGAATTCACTGTAAGAAGTGCTTACTTCGTCGAGTTGAATGAGGCGAAAAGGGGTTGTGCTTCCTTCTCAGTGGTGAAAGAAAAAGGAATATGGCAAAAGTTGTGGCAGTCGAGCATCCCTAATAAAGTTAAAAACATTGGGTGAAGGGCTTTACACAATGGGCTAGCAGTTCGAGAAAATTTGGCGAAGAGGGGATGCGCAAGTGACCTCTACTACCCTATGTGTGGAAAGGTAGTGGAATCAACCATCCACATGCTTGTTACTTGTCCAAATGCTATGTGGGTGTGGGAGGTCTCACCTTTGCGTAAAGATGTGAAACAAGGCATGAGGGTTTCGTTCAAAGAGTGGTGCGAAAGCTTGGCGAAAGTTATCAATGATGACCTATGGTGGGCTATCTTTTAGTTCACCATATGGAATGCTTGGCTAAGGAGAAATAAGTGGGTGTTTGAGCGAAAGAAAATCATGCTCCATGACGTGTTAGCGAAGGTCATGGCGAGTGTTGAGGAGGTTAGCGCTGTCCAAGAGGCCACCGAAGCTCCTACGAGGGGATTCATGGCTGCGAGGGAAAGATGGAAGCCACCAGATCAGAATTATGTTAAGGTGAACTCGGATGTTGTTGTCTTTGCTGATGGAAAGGTGGGATGTGGAAGGATCATGAGAGATCATTTGGGAGAGGTGATGGGAGCCACATGCATGTGCATTGAAGGAAGCTTTGACATCGATGTGGCTGAAGCCTTTGCTGCCAGGCACGCATTGAAGAGCTCACTGGAAGCAGGCTTTAGACGGAGTGTCCTCGAGAGTGATTGCATCAAGCTTTTCACTCACATGCAGTAGAGATTATTCGAAAGCGCCAGCTTTGGTACCTTAGTAGATGATATTATCAAGCTTTCTAGAGATTGTTTGTCTTTTTCTTGTAAGCATGTAAAGAGGGATGGGAACAAAGTAGCACATAAGCTTGCTCATTTAAGTAAAAACTCAACTGAATTGCGGGTATGGTTGGAAGAAGTACCCGTAGATGTTCATCCTCTTGTAATAGCTAATTTAGATGAAATTGAATAAATAATGCTTTTCTAGTCCAAAAAAAAAAAGGAAAGATAAAGCACCCCTGCAGTTCCATGATAGCAACTTCATATTGCCCCAAGGCGGTTGATGACCATCCCCGCTGGTAGCAACCTGCTTCCCCTTGCCCTTGTAATCTGCATCTCTTTGAGCTGTTTCTGCTATAATCATTATCAAACAAGTTAGATGATAAAAAATTCCCCTGTCCCTCCAGTCTTTCCCTTTTCTCCCCAACAGGGTATGGCCGTAACTTCACACTCATTTTAAGCCCAGACTTTGGTGACGGGTTTAGAATGGTTCGATTCCTCACCACAGAACGACTTCCCTCCTCTTTAGTTTTGACTAAGAATTTTTTCTCATGAAAAATTGGGGAATCGAAAAGCATGCCCGTCCCTGAGCCTGAGCAGGAGGGGCGCCCGCCTAGGGCCTAGGGAGAAAAGGCCCAAGTTGCTGTTTTGGCAATCTTCTTTTTAAGGATAAATATAATTGCACGCATTATATTTGTCAAGTACTAGAGTTAGCTCCGTGGTTTACTGAGTGACATAATGACTTATTCCATTGCATTCTGTATCCCATGTTCGAATCCAAGTGTTGTGCCTTTCATCTTTCTATTTTTTCTTTTGTTTTCAATTCCACTGTTCTGTCTTTCATCTTTTTTTTTTTTCTTTTTTTTTTCAATCCCACTATTGTGTCTTTCATCTTTCTATTTTTTCTTTTGTTTTCAATCCCACTGTTGTGTCTTTCATCTTTCTATTTTTTCTTTTCTTTTCAATGGTTTCAAAATTGCTTCAGTTTTCTTTTTTGGTTTTCTTTTGTTTCCAGTGATTTTAAATAGCTACTTCATCTTTAGTAAGTGTTTTTTTTCCTTCTCATATAGAGTAACTATGCTTTTGCTATTTCACTCCCACTTTGATTTTATGTAATTTTGCACTTTTTATGTTTACATTGTTCTTTTACTCTAGTTGGACTATAAAGTTACTAATATATAAGAACAAATGTTAATATGAAATGTTATTATATTTATCTCAATGTATATTACATTCAAAATGTTCAATTTTACAAAAATTGTACGAATCAATAAAGTAGGATAGTCAAATGTACTTGCCAGATGTTAATAAAAAACGCAAAAGTCAATGTGGAACTGTTAAAAAAAGTGAGGGGTCTATTGTTTCTTTTTTCTTTTTTCACATATCAAACCCTGAAAAATATTAAAGAAGTAATCGAAAAGGCCAAAGCGCTTACACTATTTCGTAATCCAAAATCATATTCCAACTGACAACTCAATGTAGAGGATGATATGATAAATTTATGAAGCAATATATAACTTAATTTAGGAAGACATGTCATAAAAGTATAACTAATTAACTATTAATCCAATGGGTATATTATAAAAATTGTAAGCTAAAATGAATCCAGATTTCATGAGCTATGAAACCCATATTCAACCGAATTTCGACCATTAATATGTTAGAGTTAATATACGTCACAAGAATAGTAGTTGACATTGGGGATGGCCCATTTTTCTTTGTTCGCCCCAGGGCCTCCAAAATGTCAGGGACGGGCCTGCCGAAAAGGTGGGCTACAAGTTGGGCTAGATATAGTTAACTTACCCATGTCGGAGAATGCATCCTCCGAGCTAGACGACTCTGACTCACAAGACCGGAAGGTATCACTGTCCGACTCTCCAAAAGATGCAGCATCCATAAGCTGGTTTGGGCCTATTTGTGGTGGGCTAAAACGCATGTTGTTCAGCATTGGTGGGAAGAGGGGTTATAAGTTTAGGTCTATATACACCTGGTGAAGACGAGAAAATTCAAAGTTATCTGGGGCAAAAAGAATTGTGGCCTCCCTCCTATTTATCTGTGGTTATTGACCTGGAAGGTTCTCTTTGGGCCGAAACGGATCAAAGTCTGGAAAGACTGGGGTATACAACTTATCAGTTTCTAAGAGGCGAGTAGTAGGTAGGGGGTTGTGGGCCTTACAAACAACAGAACCTAAATGATTAAATTTTTTGTTGTTGGGGCAATGCCATATCTTTCCTATTATGGAAAACTCTAGGCTTTTTGTGGGAATGTACTTTACCTGATTTGGTAAGAGGGGAATATAGCAGAGGGTGCATGCATGTAAAAGAACTTGGGAATAAATAAAGCAGTGTCCTTTATATATTAAAAGTGTTGGTTGAAGAGTATTTACTCCTTATTCCTTTGTAAACCTTATCCCACGCCAAAGTAGATTGTAGGGCACATGCTAAGTACTTAAAACCCTACTTAATAGACCCCCTAGGTTTTTTACTGGACTAGTAGGGGAGAAATCACTTCTTCTCACTCTATTAGATACCTTAGTGTTGTTTAACTTTTTTAATACGTAATCAACTTGGTATTGAACATCGGTTTTCGGGTATTCATTAAAGAGAGGGAGGTTGATCATTTAATAAGGGGATTAAACAAAAATCGTGGATAATAGGAGTGAGGGAGTTTATGAGGGAGCTGCGGCGGTGGTTACACATGGCCCGAAAGATAAAAATCATGAGGGGGAACAGGGGAGCCATGTAGGGGAAACGACATAAAGGAAGAAAGGGTGGAGAAGACTGATTAGGGTGGGTGGTGGGACGCGCTAACAAAGATAAAAGTTTATTTTCCTTCTTTCCAATACAAATGAATGTAAGTGGCAAGTAGGGTCGTATCCACAGAGACTTAGGGCTAACTCGTGTTTATAATATATCAAATGGGGGTTTTGTGATTAAAGAATTGAATAACTAAATACGAAGAACTAAAGAACAATAAAGAAGTAATGTAATCAATAAGAGAAGAATCTTGAGTTCGGTTAATGGCCACTTCGATTCATACTATTGATCATTGGTTTCTCAAATGTGTAACTTTACTCTTAATCACTCAAAGCCTTCGCTCGAAGTGCGCGAGTCGGGCATTTGCTGTGCGCGAGTCGAACATTCGCCACTGCTTGGGACTTAATCTTCAACGAACGCCCGAGGTGGGCTCTTCAATGCCCATGGTAGGCAATCAATGCTGTAGAGCCACAAAGAGGATGAACTTGGATGCCTCCACCATATAACTCTAGACTCCAATGAATTTTGTGATCTTTTTATGTTGAATGGATCGCAAACACGGGATGAAAATCCACCTGTAAATGATCATAAACACATATAACCACAAAATATCCTTAAATCTCCTCTAATATCGCAAATTCATCATAACTCCCTATTCTCCACACTAAGGTTTAGATGAGTAAAACTATCCTTCTTAAACCTTAAACCTTAGTAAAATAGACTTCTCAACACTCTATAATCTCATATAACTTGGTCACATCAGATACCTCCACACTTGAACTTTACTCGACCTCGAGTAAACTCAAAATAAAGGTCAATGAGGCACCCCTTCCAAGCCATTGCTCACCTTTCACTACTCCCCTTATCTCTCCATCCTAGTGTATGATAAAGGTTTGCTATTTCCCCCGATTCGCTCAAAGCCAAGTCTAAGGGTAAGAGTCACCCCCACACTTGAGCTAAAAGCTCTCCTGAGATAATGTAAATAGCATTCTCATACTATACTCAGCACCAAGATAATAAAAATGTATGACTTTGAATCCCGAAAGATCTCAAAAGATTCAAAGCCATTCCAATCTGCACAACACCATAACCATCCTCATGTTAAGAAATGATAAAAGCAAGTTCGAATCCTGACAAACCTCAAAGGACTCGAACTTGGACCATCTAAACACAATCACAACAATCAAACTCCTTATTCCTCCATTGATGAGTGAACTCTAACCTACTCGCCTCTAACTCCGAACACCAAGATGAAAAACCTACCCGAGGCACTCCTTATATCACCAACCCTCCTTATGACACCAACTCCGGCTAATGATTTCAAATTTTCTCTCTTTTATCTCTCATTTTTCCTAGGAGCCCTTTCGGGTTTTCATCCTAGCTTCACACATTTTTTTTTCATTTATGAACTCACCATCTCACCCGCTCCAATTAGCCACTTTTTTGCATAGATTGCCCTTTCGGGTTTTCAACTTATCCGGGCCCCCATTTTTGCCTGAGTAGCCCGCCCTTGCGGGTTTTCAACTCAGCGGGTTTCATTTCATGAATTTTTTTTTTTAGATCAAGAATAAAACGAGTAAGCATCAAATAAAACAATTAATGAGAAATTTGATGTATCATATTTGTATATAGGTTTTAGGTGCATTTAGGTTGCATTTTAGGATCATTTAGGTGCATTATAGTTCATAATTGCATACTATTACTTAATTTGGAAAATATTACTCCTTTTGTGCGTTTTCGGTGTTCTTTGATGAATTTCAGGTATTGAGAACATAATTGGAGTATTATTGGACAAGCTCGAGTACTTAAGAGCAATTGGAAGCAAGCTACGTTGATAAGGATTGTTACGTATATATTTGAGTGCAATTTGGAGCTAAATTGGATTTGGAATTTAATGAAAGAATTATGGAAATGGAGTCATGTTCACTCTTTTATCCATAACGTTTTACTCTTCAGTGATAATTGGACAATTTCAGCGACATTGGAAAGTAGGCTTGAAGAGCTTACCAACGATATATTGCACGGCCCAAGGCGATCTATATTCTAAGAGATATGGGCTTAGCAAGTTGGCCCAGTTTTGCTGAAGCTGCCTACGCGCGCGCGGATTGCTCAATTCCGCCTCTTTTAATGATTTAGTGGACCATCCTTATCTTGTAACTTAGAATTCTACTAGTATTAGGAGTTATAATTTAATATTAGGGTTCTTCTAATTAGATGAGAATTATTCATTCATGGATTACTCATTATTCAAGTAGGACTTCTATTATTTTCTCTCTAGCGACATAACAAGGTGAAGCGGGAGTTTGCTCTTAGTTTTGGAGAATTATTCAAGACTTCATCTTTTCGTCATCAATCAAGTATTCTCTTTTATTTTATAATCTTGATTATTAGTTATGTTTCTCCTTATATTTTATTTAGTTCATTTAATTAATATGTGTGAGTAGTTTTCCAATCTAGGGTTAAGTAAACCCTAGCCATGATTGATGTTTGATTTATTCCTTTAAATCCCCAATTTAGTAGCTTAATTGTTCTTGCTTAATTGATTAAGCAATTTTCAATACTAGATTAGGGATAATTAGTATTGCTATCATTCCATTGTCTTGATCACAACGGGAGTTGGGTTTTGACGGATTTGACTATGTTAATTAAGGGCATGAAAGTCTCCACGGGAGTAGGTAGAATGGATTGTTAGGAAGTTAGAGTGTTGTGTTTAATGTCTTTAATTTGCATGATTCCATGGGAGTAGGTTTGGTTGCATATTAGGGAAGTCATAGATACTCGGGAGAGGTTTATGGTATTATTTAGGGCGCATTTTTCCTTGTGAACATTTACTTGACTAGTTTGGGGTAGGAATTTATCTTTACGTTAATTATGCTAGTGGTGATGCTTAATTCTAGGTGCTTTTAACCCTTGATTTTATTCTCATATTATTAATTAGTTGCTCTACATTCATAGTAGTTTAGTAGTTCATTGACCATAATTGTTTGTCACTTGTTTAGTTGAATTGAGTCAAGGATAACTAGTGTTTGATACTTGATACTGTTTGTCTCTGTGGGATCGACTTTGACTTACCCTACTACATAGTTAGGAGGATTAGTTAGGTTAATTATTTTTGTCAGGTGCGCGACACGCCTATCAAATTTTTGGCGCCGTTGCCGGGGACTAACGGTATTAGATTAGTTAACCTTGATTTATTTAGCTAAATTTGTTTTTGTTCGATCATTGTTACTCTGTTTGTTGTTTGATCTCTTTTATTTCAGTCTTTTTGTTGCATGCGCACTCGAAGCAAGGGTTCAGAAGATCTGGTTACTCTTGATTGCGAGATCGAAGCCACAACAAGGAGATTAGGAGGTCAACGAAGAAGACAACAACAAGAATTAATAATGGGAGACGAAACACCACCAAAGTCTCTACGGGAGTATGCTATGCCCGATGAGACCACCACAACCATTACTAGGCCAACCACCACTGATACACACTTCGAGCTTAAGCCACAATTTATTCAATTTATTTCACATGACTCTTATGCGGGAACACCCAAAGAGAGCCCTACTGATCATTTGGCTAGCTTTTTAGAGAAGTGTAATACTTTGAAACTAACGAATGTTTCTGATGACCTGATTCGTTATTGTGCTTTTCCTTTTTCTCTTAGGGATGAAGCAAAAGAGTGGTTGAAAGAAGAAGAAGTAAGGAAGATCGCTACATGGCTAGAACTGAAAAAAGCTTTCCTCTACAAGTTCTTCCCTCCTATGAGGACTTCAAAGTTCAGAAATGAGATATCTGGCTTTCAGCAACGTGAATTGGAGTCTCTCTATGAGGCATGGCAGAGATACAAGGCTTTGCAAAGACAATGCCCACACCATGGTATTCCTGAGTGGTTATTGATTCAGACATTCTACAATGGTCTGAAGCATGATGTTAGAAGTTCTATTGATGTCGCATCTGGCGGTACTTTCATGGCCAAAACTCCGGAAGCTGCTAAGACATTGTTGGATGATATGGCTGCCAACAACTATTTGAATGACTGGAGTGTGTCTCTTGGAGCCCCTAAAAGGGTAGGTAAGTATGAGGTTGATGCTATTGCTACTTTAACTAACATTGTGCAAGTTTTGGCAGCTAAGGTTGACCAATTGAGTAGCGGATCAATAGCACCTGTTTGTGAGATTTGTGAAGTGTAAGGTCACTCATTGAATGAGTGTCAATACAACACCATGGGCATGATATCTGAGCAAGCCAATTCCCTCCTAAACACAAACACAAGACCATAAAACAACCCTTACTCAAACACATATAACCAAGGTTGGAAGAATCATCCAAATTTCTCCTATAAAAACAACCAACCTCAACCTCCACACACAAACTACTCCCAACCACCCGGTTTCCAACAAAGTCCACCTTTCAACTCTTCCCCTTCATCCTCTAGATCCAACCTTGAGGCTATCATGGAGAATCTAGCTTCTTCTCAAGCAAAGCAAGTTGAGTATCAAGCCAAGCAAAATGAATTCTTCAGTAACTCTCTCCAACAAATCAATGCTCATAATAAGTTGACGGAGAATCAGATGACCCAACTTGCCCAACAGATTAGTCATCTCTCTAAACCTTCAGGCCAACTTCCTGGCCAAACTGAACCAAATCCTAAGGGGCATATCTATGCCATCTCATTGAGGAGCGGTAAAGAATTGCAAGAACCTACAAAGATGGTGACTGAGCAAAAGAAATGTGCAGAAGAGGTCATAAGGTTGAGTGAAGAAGATCAAGGTGAGAAGCTTTTGCAAGATGAAACTAAGAAAACTGAGAAACAGGAACCTACTCCTACTCCTATTAAGCCATACAAGCCACCAGTTCCATTCCCACAAAGGTTGGCACATGCAAAATTAGAGAAGAAATATGGGAAGTTCCTTGATATACTGAAGAAGTTGCACATAAACATACCATTCTTGGATGCTATCTCTGAGATGCCCTCTTATGCAAAATTTCTGAAAGACATGCTCTCAAATAAGAGGAAGATCGAGGAGAATGCAACTGTTTCACTTACACCAGAATGCAGCACTATCTTGCAAAACAAGCTTCCAGAGAAGCTTGGAGATCCCGACAGTTATTCCATTCCTGTCAAGCTAGGTGATATTGAATTATCAAAAGCGCTTTGTGATCTTGGGGCAAGTGTTAGTCTAATGCCCTTGTCAATTTGCAAGAAACTTCAAATGGGTGGACCAAAACCCATACGCATCTCCTTACAATTAGCAGATAGAACTGTAAAGTATCCACTTGGTATCCTTGAAGATGTTCCCCTCCGTGTTGGGAAGTTTTTCATTCCATGTGACTTTGTAGTAATGGAGATGGAAGAAGACGCGCAAGTCCCTATCATTCTTGGGAGACCCTTTATGGCCACTGCTGGAGCCATAATTGACATGAAAAAGGGTAAGATCACCTTTGAAGTAGGTGATGAAAAGATGGAGTACACACTCACCAACTCCGTGAATTCTCCTTCAATGGAAGAAACTGTTTATAGAGTGAATGCTCTCGATGAGGTGGTAGAAGCCAATGCTTTCAGTCTACAACTTGATGATCCATTACAAACGGTTTTGATGGGTAGTACTGATGAGGAAGATTGGAAGACCAAGGAATATAAGAGAATTCTAGAGAAGACACAAGCCGTGGAATCTGACAACCCTATCAAGGAGGTATTGAATCCGAAAGAATCTAAGGAGTGTTCTAAGTCTCCTTCACACCACGCTGATGAGCTCCATTTAGATGCTTATGAGAGTTCTCGTCTCTACAAAGAACGAATTAAAAAATGGCATGACAAGCCACTCACGCGAAGGGAGTGTGGCACTTTTAAGGCGAATTGTCAAATAGTGAAACATTACAAAGCTGGTGATCCTATTGACGAGAGTGTGAACATCACACATTCTGACCCTTCATTAGACTAAATTGCAAAGGAGGTCGAGCTTACGACCTTATAAACAAGCGCTTTTGGGAGGCAACCCAACTATACTCACTTTTCTTATTTTTCATTTATTTTCTTTCTCTTATTATTTCTTCTTTTTCTCTTATATATTTATTTGCATTATAGTTTGATTATTTGTTTGGTTTTTTTTTATAGGTGAATCCAACACAACAAAACCAAAAATAACACTCATCACAAGGCCAAATTCGAAAGTTCTGTACACCCCACAGAGGTACCGTGGCTTGCTGGCCAAATCACAGCCCACCTGTGTTCTTATACCTAATGGAGTCATAAAAAAAAAAAAAAAAGAAGCGAGCAATCTGCGTATCACAGTAGACCCCCACAATCGTGCCGTGGCTTGCGACATAAATCACAGCACTGCTGTGATCTTGTACCTGATGGTATGTTGCCAAAAAAAAACAAGAAAACAGTAGGCAGATTCCGAAAGTTCCAGTACACCCCACAAGTAAGTTGTGGTTTGATGCTATAACTCACAGCCCATATGTGATATCCTAGTTGCTGCCATATAAAGAAAAAAAAGAGGAGTTTGAGATTCATTCGAAGGCAGCAGCGTAGCAATCATCTCCCTTCTTCCTCGCGAATCCCCAGCAGCACTCGCCGACTCCTTGCTCACTTTCGAATCATCACTGCACTCGGTTTTGAGTCATCACTTTCGAAGAACTCTACTTTCGCAAGTTTGCCATAGCAGACCATATTCTCACTCGAAATTTTCCGCTGTTTCGAACCCTAATTTTCGAACTCATATGGTTGGCGAATCAACCTGATATTTCTCTTAACAGGTATATACGAAAAGGTCGCTGCTTTATTGATTTCTCCGGCACAAACGTACCTCTTGACCCTCTTGAATTCGTTCTGCCGTGACTTCGTTCTTGTTCGATTCTGTGTTTGTGGAGGTTATTCGAATGATAACTCTTGCTTGGGGTACAATGACAAATTGTAAATTGGGGTCTTACTAGCGTGAAATTTCTTGATGTGATCTTGTTATGATAGTGTGACAATTTGTTGCTTTCTACATCTATGGCTCATAATGCACGCACGATCCTGTCTCCACATCCCCGTCTAAAATTGTGTGGGAATTGTTGTATTGCAGCTCTTGATACTTGATAATCATCGACAGGATTTCGACAAGGTCTCGGACCAAATTTTATGCGGGTATTGTGATATTGCTTGGCTTGATATGTCGATATCACATGGTGATTGTACTTGAGAATTTTGAGTTGAAGTTTGTGGCGGGGAGTTGATTGAGTAATGTTTCATTACGTGCTTCGTCTCATTTATGGTTCCTTTTCATCGACTCAGCCACGATAAACGAGCACACCTTTGCTCTTCCCTCCTTAGTGAGGTTTTGTGAGTACCTTCTCCTTTACTCGTGTCTATTTTTCTCTTTGCACTGTGGACATTGCAAGATTTTAGCTTGGGGGAGGTATATTCTATCTTTTATTGCTTTCTAGTGTAGATTTCATTGCTTTCATAGGATGTTGCACGGTTTGTACCGCTTAATAGGAGTGGGAGTTTACGTGTAATGAAAAAAATTGTACTGTTTTCTTAGTTGCATTATCATATTAGATTTCACTTCATGTAGTTGCATCTATGGGACTATTGCTAGCACTATTTGAGAACCTTGTTCATATCTTACTACATTCTTAAGCGTAATTCATCTCATTCATGATTCTTCATAGCATGATTGTATCGCGATTGATTGCTTGTGGTAAGATTGGTTGATCTCTCTCTGGCTTTATTTAACCTTACTATTTAGACATCTTAACCCATGTGAGCTTTTGTGCCTATAAACTGACGTATCTGTGTCAGTTATGTTCTTTCATGTGTGATTAGTTCCTCATTTGTTGCATGGATCTTGACTTTGACTTGGTACTCTTTGACACTTGACTCTATAAGCATTTGGATATGATTGAGGCGTTCTTTTCATTGTTCTGAGCTTTCAGAGATATTTTCTTTTCATATATATTATCCTTTCTCTAGCCCATCTGAGCCTTTCCTGACTTTGTTCTAAATCAATCTACATTACAAGCCTTTAGCCTTTTGTGATTTCTCTACCCAAGCCTTGCTAAGTGGAGCAGCATTAAAGTTTATGTCTTGAGCTTATGTTTGTAGTTTTGTGGTAATTATTGGAAGGAAATTTGTGAATGAAGTTGATTGAAATAGTGTGAAAGTACAAATGAAAAGAATGATGAAAAAGGTGTGAAAAATAATTCTCAAAAATCGAAAAAAAAAGATTGAATAAAAGGTGGAATAATGTTTGTTGGAGTTGATAAAGATGGGTACGATCTTGATTTAATGGTAATGTGTTGTTGAACTTCTAGTAGAAGTTTTTGTGGCGCTTGCATCTAGTGGCGATAGATGTTAAAATGTTGTTTTCTCTACTAGTTGGCTTTTAGCACCACATCTCCAAATATATTCCCATACCCTTAACCTTAGCCTCATTACAACCTTAAAAGTCCTCGTGATCTCTTTGCTTTATAATTTTGAGTGGAAAGTGAGTCGATAGTCAAAGTTAAAGAGTAAATGCTTCATTTGAGTCGACATGGTTTAGGTTGAGTGACATTGATTATGCCATAAACACAAGAGAGTATGAGTGCACATGACTATAGTGAGGTCTCTCAGGTTTGGTTAAATTTAGCTTGGGGGAGATGGTTTGTGGTATGCTACGAGAGTTATTTGCTTTACATGACGTGCTATGCGGCTTTGTTCGAGATTGTGTGATGCTTGGTTCATGTAGTAATTATATCTCTCATGTTCTCAATTGTGTGTTTGGCCCTATCGTAGTCCCATGCTGTAGGTTGATTGTCTTTCTTTTCCAATGTCTATGTCTACTTGCTTGAGGACAAGCAATGGTTTAGCTTGGGGAGTTTGATGTATCATATTTGTATATAGGTTTTAGGTGCATTTAGGTTGCATTTTAGGATCATTTAGGTGCATTATAGTTCATAATTGCATACTATTACTTAATTTGGAAAATATTACTCCTTTTGTGCGTTTTCGGTGTTCTTTGATGAATTTCAGGTATTGAGAACATAATTGGAGTATTATTGGACAAGCTCGAGTACTCAGGAGCACTTGGAAGCAAGCTACGTTGATAAGGATCGTTACGTATATATTTGAGTGCAATTTGGAGCTAAATTGGAGTTGGAATTTAATGAAGGAATTATGGAAATGGAGTCATGTTCACTCTTTTACCCATAACTTTTGACTCGTCAGTGATAATTGGACAATTTCAGCGACATTGGAAAGTAGGCTTGAAGAGCTTTCCAACGATATATTGCACGGCCCAAGGCGAGCTATATTCTAAGAGTGGGCTTCGCAAGTTGGCCCAATTTTGCTGAAGCTGCCTACGCGCGCACAGATTGCCAAATTCCGCCTCTTTTAATGATTTAGTGGACCATCCTTATCTTGTAACTAAAAATTCTACTAGTATTAGGAGTTACAATTTAATATTAGGGTTCTTCTAATTAGATGAGAATTATTCATTCATGGATTACTCATTATTCAAGTAGGACTTTTATTATTTTCTCTCTAGCGACATAACAAGGTGAAGCGGGAGTTTTGCTCTTAGTTTTGGAGAATTATTCAAGACTTCATCTTTTCGTCATCAATCAAGTATTCTCTTTTATTTTATAATCTTGATTATTAGTTATGTTTCTCCTTATATTTTATTTAGTTCATTTAATTAATATGTGTGAGTAGTTTTCCAATCTAGGGTTAAGTAAACCCTAGCCATGATTGATGTTTGATTTATTCCTTTAAATCCCCATTTTAGTTGCTTAATTGTTCTTGCTTAATTGATTGTGCAATTTTCAATACTAGATTAGGGATAATTAGTATTACTATCATTCCATTGTCTTGATCACAACGGGAGTTGGGTTTTGACGGATTTAACTATGTTAATTAAGGGCATGAAAGTCTCCACGGGAGTAGGTAGAATGGATTGTTAGGAAGTTAGAGTGTTGTGTTTAATGTCTTTAATTTGCATGATTCCACGGGAGTAGGTTTGATTGCATATTAGGGAAGCCATAGATACTCGGGAGAGGTTTATGGTATTATTTAAGGCGCATTTGTCCTTGTGAACATTTACTTAACTAGTTTGGGGTAGGAATTTATCTTTACGTTAATTATGCTAGTGGTGATGCTTAATTCTAGGTGCTTTTAACCCTTGATTTTATTCTCATATTATTAATTAGTTGCTCTACATTCATAGTAGTTTAGTAGTTCATTGACCATAATTGTTTGTCACTTGTTTAGTTGAATTGAGTCAAGGATAACTAGTGTTTGATACTGTTTGTCTCTGTGGGATCGACTCTGACTTACCCTACTACATAGTTAGGAGGATTAGTTAGGTTAATTATTTTTGTTAGGTGCGCGACACGCCTATCAAAATTCCTCCCCCCTACTTAATCAAGACATTGTCCTCAATGTGAGAGCAAGTACAAGAAAAACACAAGGAACGAATAGGGGAACACTTCAAAAACCGACTCCCACAAAAATTCTCACTCTCTCAACAATACTAATCAAAAACAATTCACACCCCAACAACATGAGAAAACACATTGACAACAAACACACACACCATTTCATAACCCGACTCCCTATCACACCCAAAGGGAATGACTCATCCAAAATTAAATTCATTGGGAGAATATAATTTCAGAATTTGCACCTTATAGTTGAACCAAATCCAGTATGCAAATGCGCATCATTCTCGGAAGCATTGCTCATGCAACTCCTTCATCAATCTCGACCCTCCAATTTCACCAACGTCTCTCAAATGGACACCTCTCAAAGGTCTCTTGATGTATTTTGGCTTAAGTTGGATTATGATTGGCTAAGAGTGTTTTGAATTGTAGCTCGGGAAACAAGAAGGGTAATGGTGGGTGAAGGATAATTTGTTGATGATGGAGTATAAAAATGGTGAGGTTTAAGAGTAAGAAGGAAAAGAGAAGGAAAAAAAAATAGAAAAGAAAAAGAAAGAAGAAAAGAAAAAGGGGCTCGGGTTGCCTCCCGAGTAGCGCTAAGTTTAAAGTCGTTAGCTCGACCTCATACCTCCCACAATCACTCCGGGGATGGTTCAACTCCTTGTTCCAACACTTGTACCTGTAATTCAGATGAGACAACTTCCTGCACAGCTAGAGTTAGTGATAACGGTGTAAAACTATGCAGTAAATCAGGTGGTCTCTCATGTTTTTGTAATCTCACTACCTCCAATGACTCATGTCCCTCACTGGTATCATATGTATCACACTCTATGGACTGAATAGTACCCACAAAGCATGAGGGATGTTCAGTCGCTAGGGAATTCCTAGACTCATGAATACCAAATGCTTCTATATGTCCCCGAAACTCCACAGTTAATGACCCAGCACCAACATCAATTTTTGTATTAGATGTTCTAAAAAACGGCCTCCCTAAAAGAACAGGAGAAACATGACATTCAGACTCCATGTCCAGTACATAAAAATCAGTAGGGAACCGAAGTTTACCAACATGAACTAACACATCCTCTACTTTACCCTTGGGATAAGAGCGGGATCCGTCAGCTAATTGCACTATGACATTTGTTGCATGCAAAGGGGCAAGCGCTAAAGACTTATATAGTGAAAATGGAATCACATTAATTGAAGCACCTAAGTCCAACATAGCTTAAGAAACACAATGTCATTAATAGTGCAAGGGATGGTAAACATGCCTGTGTCATCATACTTGGGAGGAAGTGTATTATGAAAAATAGCAGAAACATGCTCACTAGTTTTCTCTATGTTGGGTAAAACAGGAGAACTTACCTCACATTCGCGTACGGCCTCGTATATACCTTTGTTGCTTTCATACCTTCTATCGGCCCGCAAAGCAGCTGGAAAAGGTGGGGGAGGTCTATGCTTTGGAAGTAAAGTAACTTCCTTGTTTCTTGTAACCATTTTTCCTCCCTGTGACAGCTGTGTATCACCCCTTATCATGACAGCGCTCACATTCTTCTTTGGGTTTACTTCTGTTTAGGAGGGTAATTTCCCAAACTCACGAGCCTCTAACCTGCTCACTGCACTCGAAACCTGGCTCATCTGTGTTTCCAAATTCTTTATACTAGAGCGGGTTTCCTCCTGGAACTGTACCATATTCCTTTGCATGTTGGTCACATTCTTGGTTAAGGCATTGAGCATATCTT
The DNA here is from genome assembly GCA_947646795.1 of Beta lomatogona. NCBI lineage: Eukaryota > Viridiplantae > Streptophyta > Magnoliopsida > Caryophyllales > Amaranthaceae > Beta > Beta lomatogona. The sequence goes on from CANSNZ010000477.1 coordinate 493,386, forward strand.
CAGTAGACATTGTAGAACTTTGCCTCATATCCGAATTCTGACCCTGATGATGACCCTGAACTAGAGCTTGAGGTCTCATGAACTGTTGTTGTGGCTGATGATATTGTGTGGGTTGTTGGTTACCTTGCTCATTACCATACCTCAACCTCGGATTATCTCTCCAACCAGGATTGTATGTGTTTGAATAAGGGTCATATCGCCTTTGATTCCCTGAGCCTTGAAAACCAAGAGCTTTGACTTTCTCACTTGATCCCTCTTGAAGTTGTGGGCAATAATCAGTGGGGTGATCTGAAGCACATATCCCATACGCCTTAACTTGTTGTGTGTGTCCCTTAACAATGAGCTCTCTTACTAGTGAGGTAAGAGCTTGAACCTGTTCTTCAAGTTTGGGATCTTGCATATTTGAGCTACTCACATTCACCTTCGTGTGGGTGGATCGCCTACTAAAATGTCTGGAGCCTTCAGAAAGCTCCTCTATTAAAGCTCTAGCGTTCGCTGGAGTCTTATTCATGATCGATCCACCACTAGCTGCATTAATCATCCGCACATCATCATCAGAAAGTCCATTATAGAAGTATAAGATCAAATCTTCCTCACAATATCCATGATACGGACAGCTTGCACATAACCTCTTAAAACGCTCCCAATATTCATACAAAGGTTCATCATATCGCTACTCTATGTTGCTGATCTCTTTCTTGAGTGTGGATGACTTTGAAGCGGGAAAATATTTATCAAGGAACCGCTTCTTCATTTCAGACCAACTGGAGATACACCCCGGTGGAAGATAATAAAGCTAATCTTTGGCCGTATCCTTGAGAAAAAAAGGAAACGCCCTCATCTTAGCCTGCTCTTCAGTGGCATCACTCGGTTTCATGCTTGAGCACACAACATGGAACTCATATAGGAACTTGTTAGGGTCTTCACCACTGAGCCCATGAAAAGATAGTAACATATGAATGAGCCCTGACTTGAGCTCGAAGGTGGTACCTTCCTCCGGTGTTGGGAAAGTGATACATAGTGGTTGCTGATCAACATTAGGAGCGGTGAGCTCCCTCAAAGTACGATTCTCCACTCGCGGTGGCATCGCTTCTTCCAAATTCAATGCAAATGGAAGTTCTTGAAAATTTCTTCTCAATTCCCTTTGCAACCTGAAAAGATTCAATTCTAACTCGGGATCGTACTCCATACAATCTTGGTTAGTAGCACGGGTGTCAACCATATACTAATCAAAAAGTGAAATTTCAAAACACAATCTACAATAAAAACGTTTTAGTAATTGCCAAGTCCCCGGCAACGGCGCTAAAATTTGGTGGGACGCGGTCGTACGCGCTACCAAAGATAAAATTTTATTTTCCTTCTTTCCAATACAAATGAATGTAAGTGGCAAGTAGGGTCGTATCCATAGAGACTTGGGGATTAACTCGTGTTTATAATATATCAAATGGGGGTTTTGTGATTAAAGAATTGAATAACTAAATACGAAGAACTAAAGAACAATAAAGAAGTAATGTAATCAATAAGAGAAGAATCTTGAGTTCGGTTAATGGCCACTTCGATTCATACTATATTGATCATTGGTTTCTCAAATGTGTAACTTTACTCTTAATTACTCAAAGCTAGAAATCAAATTCCTTTCCCTCAAAAGTACTATTAAACAATCACAATCAGATGATCATAAAACTTGAACTAAAGGTTAATCTAATCTAATCAGAGATTAAATTCAAATCAATAGAACGTCAACGAACAAGGAAATAATGAGCCAATTAACAAATTGCTAGCACAACATATTCAAATTAGAAATTGTGATTTCCCTAGTGATTAATCAAGAATAATGAGATTCATTAATCAAACCCTAGATTGCTACTCATGAAATAAGAACAGATGATTCGGCATCAATTCTAAATCCTAGCAAAAGATAAATTGGACGTATAAACTAGTAGTACTCCAAGCAATACATACAATAATCATATATCAAGAACAAGTAATCACAATTATAATTAAGATAAAGTCAACAAAGAGAAACCTCACAATAATAGACCGAAGCTTGATTAACCGTTCTCAAGACTAGATTTAGGCTACGATCGACATAGCATCCATCAAAGAAATCTTCAAACTAATGATACGAAACTCAAAAAGGGAAAAATAGGGATTAGGATTCTTCCTCTCTATTCTCTCTAATTAGGTCCAGGATTACATAATCTCCCAAAACAACGTTTTTCTCATTAATAAAACCTACGGAAAAGCTGAAAACTGCCGAAGAAACGTAACCGCGTCGAAGTGCGCGAGTCGGGCAGCTATGGGGCGCGACTCGGGCCTTCGCTGCTGTCAAATGCTTGCCTTCGCTCGATATGCGCGACTCGGGCATCTATGGCGCGCGAGTCGTGCCTTTGCTACTGCCAAATTCCAACCTCTGCTCGAAGTGCGCGGGTCGTGCGATGCTGGTGCGCGAATCGGGCACTTCGTTGCTAGTGAATCTCATGCCTTCGCTCGAAGTGCACGAGTCGGGCATTTGCTGTGCGCGAGTCGGGCATTCGCCACTGCTTGGGACTTAATCTTCAACGAACGCCCGAGGTGGGCTCTTCAACGCCCATGGTGGGCAATCAATGTTGTAGAGCCACAAAGAGGATGAACTTGGATGCCTCCACCATATAACTCTAGACTCCAATGAATTTTGTGTTCTTTTTATGTTGAATGGATCGCAAACACGGGATGGAAATCCACCTGTAAATGATCATAAACACATATAACCACAAAATATCCTTAAATCTCCTCTAATATCGCAAATTCATCATAACTCCATCTTCTCCACACTAAGGTTTAGATGTGTAAAACTCTCCTTCTTAAACCTTAAACCTTAGTAAAATAGACTTCTCAACACTCTATAATCACATATAACTTGGTCACATCAGTGGGAGGTGAGGTGGAGAAAAACAAACAAAATCTGGGGGGAGTACGAAGGAAAGAAAGAGAAGATGAGGTGAAGGAGGGTCAACAGGAGGGTGTGAGTTGTGGTATTAAAAAGAAGATAGGGATAGATGCAAGCTTGGTTTGGTCTAGTGTAGACAACATTTCTGTTGATGGAGTGGCGGGCCCACCTCTTGGGCTCTTGGTGATAAATGAATAACATCCTCTCTTGGAACTGTCGAGGATTGGGGAGCGTCCCGGCAGTCAATGCGCTTCGGCATGTTGTAATAAACGAACAACCTCAGTTAGTGTTTATACAAGAAACGAAACTGCACCAAGCGGAGATGGAGAGGGTGCGGATGAAACTAAAATGTAGAGGCATGATTGCGGTGGACTGTTTTGGGGAAGGGAGAAGAAGGAAGGGAGGCTTAGCTTTGCCATGGATGGAGGGGTGGGATGTTACAATCTTGTCTTTCTCGTGTAACCATATTTATGCGACAATCAAAATGGATGATGGGGTGTTGTGGAGATTCACTGGCTTATATGGCTTCCCGGAGGCGGAAAATAAAATGAAAATAGGTGCGTTGATGAAATCTTTACACAATGGTGATGATATATATGTCGTGGCTGTGTGAGGGGGGCCTAAACCTCATGTTATGATCAACCGAAAAATAAGGAGGGTGTGACATTAAATTTGAAGAAGTAGCAATTCTCCGTGATGCTTTAGATCATTGTAAATTGGAGGATCTACATTTTGTAGGCCACCCTTTTACATGGACGAATAATCAAGGTGGCGAGAAGAATTTACAGGAACGACTTGATAGGTTTGTAGCGAATGCCTTGTGGAGAAACAATTATGGGAGTTCCTATGTATCACACCTTGAAAAGCGGCGTTCGGATCATTTACCATTTGTGTTGTGTATCAGGACAAAAATGCCACCCAATACAGAGAAGAAAAAGAGGAAGTTGTTCCGGTTTGAAGAGATGTGGACGAGAGAGAAGGAATGCGGGGAGGTCATTAAGGCCATGTGGAGAAAAGGGAAGATGCGTGTGGTAATATCGCGCGTATGGCTTGTGAGTTGAAAGAATGGAGTCATAAAAAATTTGGTGACTTCGCAAAAGAGTTGAGAGCTTGTAAGATTCAAATGGGGAAAATGATGGAGGAAGAACAAACCCTGGAGAATATTGCCAGGATGCGTGCTATTCATGAGAGGATGGATGAACTAGAAAAGAGAGAGGAGATTTACTGGAAATAAAGGAGCAGACAAGAGTGGTTGAAGCATGGTGACCGAAAGATAAAAAATTTCATGCAAAAGCAAAGCAACGAGTTGCCAGAAATCACAACATAGACTGAAAAACGAAGCAGGTGAAATGTTTGATGATGAAGAAGATGTCACTGCCCTTCTCGTGCAACACTTCCGAAATTTATTTCGTGCCAACGAGAATATTGATATGTTGCCGGTGTTAGACAAAATCAGCTCTGCTCTATCGCCGCAAATGAGTTGCATGTTGAATGAACCGTTTTGTAGAGATGAGGTCGATGTAGCTCTGAAGCAAATGCACCCCACAAAAGATCCTGGTCCTGACGGTATGTGTGCATTATTTTATCAGAAATACTAGGATACTATTGGGAATGATGTTTGTGACAAAATTCTTGAAATGTTAAATAATGGTGCTGACATTGGTTCTTTAAATCAGACACATATTGTTTTAATTCCGAAAAAGAAAGAATGTGAGTCTCCTATTGATTTTAGACCAATTAGCTTGTGTAATGTCATTTACAAAATTATTTCCAAAGTTCTGGCTAACGTACTCAAATAAGTTCTCCCGACCATTATCCATGAATCACAAAGTGGATTTGTGCGGGAAGACTTCTTACTGATAACATTCTGGTAGCATATGAATGCTTTCACTACCTGAGAAAGAAGAAGAAGGGGAAGGAAGGTTACATGGGCCTCAAACTGGACATGAGCAAAGCTTACGATAGAGTTGAATGGAAATTTTTGGAGCAGATGATGTTGAAAATGGGATTCCCGGAGAGATACGTGGGTTTAATTATGGGTTGCATGACATCCACTTTTTATTCCATCTTAGTGAATGGTCAGCCAACTCAGACTTTTGTGCCATCTAGGGGGCTCCGTCAAGGAGACCCGCTTTCCCCTTTCCTTTTCATTATATGTGCTGAAGGTTTGTCATCCTTATTGAGAGATGCAGAAGCTAAGAAAGAGATTCATGGGCTAAAAATCGGCAAAAAAGTGAACGTGATATCCCACTTATTTTTTGCAGATGATAGCCTTTTATTCACTAGAGCTAATGAAGAGGAGGTTGAAAAAGTGCTTGAGATTCTTTCAACCTATGAAGCTGCTTCAGGGCAAAAATTGAATATGGAGAAATATGAGGTATCGTTTAGCCGAAACATCGAACAAGAAAAGAAGAATTTGCTTTAGATGAAGTTATCATTTAAGGCTGTAGATGACCATGAGAAATATCTTAGGCCTCCAACTTTTGTTAGTCGCTCTAAGAAACAAGTCTTCAAACATATTTAAGAAAGAGTTCTAAAGAAGCTGAAAGGGTGGAAATAAGGCTTTTTGTCTCAAGCGGGTAGAGAAGTTCTTATAAAGGCTATAGCACAAGCAATTCCTACTTATGCTATGCAATGCTTCACCATACCAATGAGCATTTTGAAAGAAGTGGAAAGCATGTATAGAGCATTTTTTTGGGGGCAAAAGAAAGATAAGAAGAAAATGGCGTGGGTGGCGTGGCACAAATTGTTTGAGTCGAAGAAGAATAGTGGTTTAGGAATGCGGAATCTCCCGGTGTTTAATAAGGCCCTTCTTGCTAAACAAGCTTGGCGAATTATAAAATTCCCGCACTCTTTGATGGCCAAGACTTTGAAAAATAAATATTTTCCACACTCTTCTCTCATGGAGGCAAAGGTGAGTCCTATTTCTAGCTATACCTTGAGATCGCTTATGTCTGCTAGGGATTTACTCACAAAGGGACTCAAGAAGGTTGTGGGGAGTGGTAATGAAGTGTGCATATGGGAGGACCCATGTCCCTTCTTTACCCTTGTTTCGTATAATTACACAGAAGGAGTTAACAGAAGAATGTCCAAGGGTAGTAAGTGATCTAATGGTGGATAGAGAATGGAATGTGGAGTTATTGAAATAATTGTTCACAAGCTGGGAAGTAGAAACAATAAGAAACATCCCTATTGCCCACAATGTGTGTGCTGATCGATGGGCCTGGCACCATACAAGAAATGGTGAATTCACTGTAAGAAGTGCTTACTTCATCGAGTTGAATGAGGCGAAAAGGGGTTGTGCTTCCTTCTCAGTGGTGAAAGAAAAAGGAATATGGCAAAAGCTGTGGCAGTCGAGCATCCCTAATAAAGTTAAAAACTTTGGGTGAAGGGCTTTACACAATGGGCTAGCAGTTCGAGAAAATTTGGCGAAGAGGGGATGCGCAAGTGACCTCTACTACCCTATGTGTGGAGAGGTAGTGGAATCAACCATCCACATGCTTGTTACTTGTCCAAATGCTATGTGGGTGTAGGAGGTCTCACCTTTGCGTAAAGATGTGAAACAAGGCATGAGGGTTTCGTTCAAAGAGTGGTGCGAAAGCTTGGCGAAAGTTATCAATGATGACCTATGGTGGGCTATCTTTTAGTTCACCATATGGAATGCTTGGCTAAGGAGAAATAAGTGGGTGTTTGAGCGAAAGAAAATCATGCTCCATGACGTGTTAGCGAAGGTCATGGCGAGTGTTGAGGAGGTTAGCGCTGTCCAAGAGGCCACCGAAGCTCCTACGAGGGGATTCATGGCTGCGAGGGAAAGATGGAAGCCACCAGATCAGAATTATGTTAAGGTGAACTCGGATGTTGTTGTCTTTGCTGATGGAAAGGTGGGATGTGGAAGGATCATGAGAGATCATTTGGGAGAGGTGATGGGAGCCACATGTATGTGCATTGAAGGAAGCTTTGACATCGATGTGGCTGAAGCCTTTGCTGCCAGGCACGCATTGAAGATCTCACTGGAAGCAGGCTTTAGACGGAGTGTCCTCGAGAGTGATTGCATCAAGCTTTTCACTCACATGCAGTAGGGATTATTCGAAAGCGCCAGCTTTGGTACCTTAGTAGATGATATTATCAAGCTTTCTAGAGATTGTTTGACTTTTTCTTGTAAGCATGTAAAGAGGGATGGGAACAAAGTAGCACATAAGCTTGCTCATTTGAGTAAAAACTCAACTGAATTGCGGGTATGGTTGGAAGAAGTACCCGTAGATGTTCATCCTCTTGTAATAGCTAATTTAGATGAAATTGAATAAATAATGCTTTTCTCGTCCAAAAAAAAAAAGGAAAGATAAAGCACCCCTGCAGTTCCATGATAGCAACTTCATATTGCCCCAAGGCGGTTGATGACCATCCCCGCTGGTAGCAACCTGCTTCCCCTTGCCCTTGTAATCTGCATCTCTTTGAGCTGTTTCTGCTATAATCATTATCAAACAAGTTAGATGATAAAAAATTCCCCTGTCCCTCCAGTCTTTCCCTTTTCTCCCCAACAGGGTATGGCCGTAACTTCACACTCATTTTAAGCCCAGACTTTGGTGACGGGTTTAGAATGGTTCGATTCCTCACCACAGAACGACTTCCCTCCTCTTTAGTTTTGACTAAGAATTTTTTCTCATGAAAAATTGGGGAATCGAAAAGCATGCCCGTCCCTGAGCCTGAGCAGGAGGGGCGCCCGCCTAGGGCCTAGGGAGAAAAGGCCCAAGTTGTTGTTTTTGCAATCTTCTTTTTAAGGATAAATATAATTGCATGCATTATATTTGTCAAGTACTAGAGTTAGGTCCGTGGTTTACTGAGTGACATAATGACTTATGCCATTGCATTCTGTATCCCAGGTTCGAATCCTAGTGTTGTGCCTTTCATCTTTCTATTTTTTCTTTTGTTTTCAATTCCACTGTTCTGTCTTTCATCTTTCTATTTTTTCTTTTGTTTTCAATCCCACTATTGTGTCTTTCATCTTTCTATTTTTTCTTTTCTTTTTAATCCCACTGTTGTGTCTTTCATCTTTCTATTTTTTCTTTTCTTTTCAATTGGTTTCAAAATAGCTTCAGTTTTCTTTTTTGGTTTTCTTTTGTTTCCAGTGATTTTAAATAGCTACTTCATCTTTAGTAAGTGTTTTTTTCTCCTTCTCATATAGAGTAACTCTGCTTTTCCTATTTCACTCCCACTTTGATTTTATGTAATTTTGCACTTTTTATGTTTACATTGTTCTTTTACTCTAGTTGGACTATAAAGTTACTAATATATAAGAACAAATGTTAATATGAAATGTTATTATATTTATCTCAATGTATATTACATTCAAAATGTTCAATTTTACAAAAATTGTACGAATCAATAAAGTAGGATAGTCAGATATACTTGCTAGATGTTAATAAAAAACGCAAAAGTCAATGTGGAACTGTTAAAAAAAGTGAGGGGTCTATTGTTTCCTTTTTCTTTTTTCACATATCAACCCCTGAAAAATATTAAAGAAGTAATCGAAAAGGCCAAAGCGCTTACACTATTTCGTAATCCAAAATCAGATTCCAACTGACAACTCAATGTAGAGGATGATATGATAAATTTATGAAGCAATATATAACTTAATTTAGGAAGACATGTCGTAAAAGTATAACTAATTAACTACTAATCCAATGGGTATATTATAAAAATTGTAAGCTAAAATGAATCCAAATGTCATGAGCTATGAAACCCATATTCAACCGAATTTTGACCATTAATATGTTAAAGTTAATATACGTCACAAGAATAGTAGTTGACATTGGGGAGGGCCCATTTGTCTTTGTTCGCCCCAGGGCCTCCAAAATGTCAGGGACGGGCCTGCCGAAAAGGTGGGCTACAAGTTGGACTAGATATAGTTAACTTACCCATGTCGGAGCATGCATCCTCCGAGCTAGACGACTCTGACTCACAAGACCGGAAGGTATCACTGTCCGACTCTCCAAAAGATGCAGCATCCATAAGCTGGTTTGGGCCTATTTGTGGTGGGCTAAAACGCATGTTGTTCAGCGTTGGTGGGAAGAGGGGTTATAAGTTTAGGTCTATATACACCTGGTGAAGACGAGGAAATTCAAAGTTATCCGGGGCAAAAAGAATTGTGGCCTCCCTCCTATTTATCTGTGGTTGTTGACCTGGAAGGTTCTCTTTGGGCCGAAACGGATCAAAGTCTGGAAAGACTGGGGTATACAACTATCGGTTTCTAAAAGGCGAGTAGTAGGTAGGGGGTTGTGGGCCTTACAAACAACAGAACCTAGATGATTAAATTTTTTTGTTGTTGGGGCAATGCCATATCTTTCCTATTATGGAAAACTCTAGGCTTTTTTTGGGAATGTACTTTACCTGGTCTGGTAAGAGGGGAATATAGCAAAGGGTGCGTGCATGTAAAAGGACTTGGGAATAAATAAAGCATTGTCCTTTATATATTAAAAGCGTGGGTTGAAGAGTATTTACTCCTTATGCCTTTGTAAACCTTATCCCACGCCAAAGTAGACTGTAGGGCACATGCTAAGTACTTAAAACCCTACTTAATAGACCCCCTAGGTTTTTTACTGGACTAGTAGGGGAAAAATCACTTCTTCTCACTCTATTAGATACCTTAGTGTTGTTTAACTTTTTTAATACGTAATCAACTTGGTATTGAACATCGGTTTTCGGGTATTCATTAAAGAGAGGGCGGTTGATCACAACCTCTTTCGTACAATAGCCAAAGGGAAGTCCTTGGATTCGTACCCATAGTGAAACCTCTTTAAAGGCCAAATCAGCAAAATATACTTGTTCTGAGACAGGGCTGAACACCATCAAGGCACCTTGGAAACAAGCCGATCCCTTGACAAATAGCGCTTCCCTATCTTGACTATTTGTAAAGAAGAAAAAGAACACCCTTCCTTGCTTTTCAACTTCAACCTCGCCTCTTTTCAGCCAGTAGTTGCATGCCCAGTCTCTTATCATCTGCTCACTAATATCCCTGTAATCCCGAAACTTTTCGGCCACCGCGAGTTTGAAGCGGCTTGCCCCCAGCGATTTATCCGACTCCGATAACACTATTTTTGGTCCGAGTCTACAAGACCCATCTCTTAACTGACACTTGATTTCTTCCATAGCCGATGATTCTTTGTGATTTGATAGAAATCTCACTCTCCTCTCCTTTCTATTCAGGGTTTTTAGCACTTTCTTGGTGGGTGTTTCCTGCTAGGACTCTTCTATGTGGAAGAGATGTTTTTTATTTTTTTTCTTTTTAGAGAGAGAGGCTCTCAAGTTGGAGAGACAAAAGTTTCTCTTACATCCATAAATATAGTAGTTGCTGGGTTGTAGTGGCATGTACATGTGGAATTGTATTAATAAGAGTTTGGCGATGGCATCCGTATGATAGTAGTAGTAGACAATAGCTTTTTGTTGGAATCCTTATATGGAAGCAATGAATAGTGAATATATATATATCACCTGGTCTTGCCTATATATATCCTTCCTTAGTTGTGGGTGGTTGGCGAAAATACCCATGTTCCCATGGATATAGGACACGAATGTTTGAGCTTATGACTTAGTCTCCTTGCTTTTCTCTGACTATGTCGAACTTGTTCACCAAGTATTATTTTCCCATGTGTCGTTAAACATGATCAAGTAAGTGGGATGATAATCCCATAACAATTGGAATTACCTTGACTTCGTATTATTTGCTTGTACCCACTTCCGTGATTTTAGGAACTTCTTATATTACCTCTTGTAAAATTTGACCATACCAGTTAGCCCCCATTTTTCTAATTGGACCATGCCAGAGATTAGAAAATTAGTCTTCAAGTATGACCGATGGTCCATTGCCATTTTTGGCGTCGCCTGCTAGTGTCATCATACGATTGTCGTCCGATGACTTTTGTTTGTTATCATGCTTGCTAACGTCGTTGAGCTTCTGCGACAGATGTTGCATAATTGCTTGTACATGAGATGTTCAAATGTTGTTTGAAGTCCTACTGATGTCACAATTCGTTGCATGGTGTCCTTAACGTTGTTTCGTATGCTCAGGCTACATAGACTTTGCCTCTGTATGACAGATTATCCCCAATGCTAAAGTTATTGACGACCGACACCTATGATTTGAAATGTGACATCCGTATGATAGTAGTAGTAGACAATAGCTTTTTGTTGGAATCCTTATAGGGAAGCAATGAATACTGAATATATATCAACCTGTCTTGCCTATGTATATATATATATATCCTTCCTTAGTTGTGGGTGGTTGGTGAAAATACCCGTGTTCCCCTAGATATAGGACACGAATGTTTGAGCTTATGACTTAGTCTCCTTGCTTTTCTCTTATTATGTTGAACTTGTTCACCAAGTATTTTTTTTCCTATGAGCCGTTAAACATGTTCAAGTAAGGGGGATGATTATCCCATAACAATAGGAATTACCTTAGCTTTGTATAATTTGCTTGTAACCACTTCCATGATTTTAGGAACTTCTCGTATTGCCTCGTAAAATTTGACCATGTTCATTATCAGAATAAGGGAAGTCAATTCAATTTGTGTAACAAAAAATATAAATAATTCGATGTATATGACAAAAATGTTCAATGCTTTTGTAAATTATAAATTACTAGTATTAAGTTAGTCAAGTGAAACAATAACAATTACAAATTTAATCGCCTTTGTGCATTGTGCTTAGGGGTGTAAGTGGACTGCGAAAAGTCCAGAGTCCAATCCAGTCCAGTCCAAACTTGTCGGACTGGAGTGAACTGAAATATGTTTGGATTGGAATTGGACTCAAATTTTTGAGTCCAAATATTTTCGGACTGGATTTGGACTCACCCCTTTGGAGTCCAATAAGTCCAATCCAGTCCAAAAAATATTTTAGCATACAATATATAATATATTCAGCCTAAAAAATACGACTCACAGAATATTATTTTACATTTTTCTTTTGAAATTTTGGACTTTTTAATATTCTCGCTCTAAGTTTTTTGCCTGGGCCAAAATTTGCACTTACCCTCCAAAACTCCAAATTGAGAAGTAAAAATTAAAAATGAAAAAGTTACTTTAACTCTTTTGGCGCCTTTTGTATTCTGCATTGCATTTTATTAGACTTTAAATAGGTATGTAACTTACTTTACGGAATAGATGTAATGAGTCTACTTTTTTAATTTCAATGATTCAATCATGAGAAAATATTGTGAATCTAAATCGGCAAAAAAATTAATATATTATATAATAATTGGACTGGACTGGATTCAGACTCAAGATATATTTTTTTGGACTGGACTGGACTCAAAAAAATTTTGGATTAAATTTGAACTCATTTTCTCAAGTCCAAAAAACTTTGGACTGAATTCGAATTTAACAAAGTTCAATCCAGTCCAATCCACTTACACCCCTAATTTTGCAGCTCCTAAACTAGTTTAGGCCTTAGGGAACGTAGTTAATGTAAGACCCAAGCTTTTCGTATATCATATGTATGTTGACTATGACAATCCTAGTAGCAGCCCACGCCTTTTATTTGACATATTGAAATTCATAATGCATTCTCCTCTTACAGAGTATCTGGAATATAAATTTCCCCCCCAACAATATACAAACACACACTGACGCACACAAACAAGACTGGCATTGCAGATCATAGCCTCACCACCGACGATCAAGTACCCAATCCTGTGAATAGGTGCTAGAACTTCGTGACGAAACTAGTCTACAACACACAAAAGAAAAAGGCAAGCATAAAACATAGACACTAATAACATAGACAACCATCTCTTTATAGCAATTATTTATCGAATGCTCCGCATATACGGTTCATTTCTTCTTCAGGGCAGCCTTGGTGACCTTGGCGCCAGTTGGATCCTTCTTCTCGACACTCTTGATAACACCCACAGCAACAGTCTGCCTCATGTCCCTCACGGCAAAACGACCAAGTGGTGAGTACTCTGCGAAAGTTTCCACCACCATGGGCTTGGTGGGAAGCATCTTCACCATACCAGCATCACCATTCTTCAGAAACTTAGGCTCCTTCTCGAGCTCCTTCCCAGATCGCCTGTCAATCTTGGTCAAAAGCTCAGAAAACTTCACAGCAATGTGAGAGGTGTGGCAGTCCAACACTGGGGCGTAACCATTTCCAATCTGTCCAGGGTGGTTCATGATAATGACCTGGGCAGTAAAGTTAGCTGCCTCCTTAGCAGGGTCGTTCTTGGAATCGGAAGCCACAAAACCACGCTTGAGATCCTTGACAGCAACGTTCTTCACGTTGAAACCCACATTGTCACCAGGGAGAGCCTCTGGAAGAGACTCATGATGCATCTCCACTGACTTAACTTCAGTGGTCAGTCCAGTAGGACCAAAGGTAACAACCATACCAGGCTTCAGGACACCGGTCTCAACACGACCAACAGGCACGGTTCCAATGCCCCCAATTTTGTAGACATCCTGGAGGGGGAGGCGGAGGGGCTTGTCTGAGGGTCTCTTTGGCTCGTTGATCAAGTCAAGGGCCTCAAGAAGGGTTGGTCCCTTGTACCAGTCAAGGTTGGTTGACCTCTCAATCATGTTGTCACCCTCGAACCCAGAAATTGGAACAAATGGAATTTTGTCTGGGTTGTAACCAACCTTCTTGAGGTACGAAGAGACTTCCTTGACGATTTCATCATACCTAGCCTTGGAGTACTTTGGAGTGGTGGCATCCATCTGTTCCAGGAAACAAGCCAACATTTAGGACTGACCATCAAGAAATTAACAGCCAAACAAACTTCCACAAGGCAGTATACAGAAATACGATATATAGCCATACCTTGTTACAGCAGCAAATCATTTGCCTCACACCAAGAGTGAAGGCAAGAAGCGCATGCTCACGGGTTTGACCATCCTTAGAGATACCAGCCTCAAAACCTCCAGTGGTGGAGTCAATAATGAGGATAGCACAATCAGCCTGAGAAGTACCAGTAATCATGTTCTTGATAAAGTCACGATGTCCAGGTGCATCAATGACTGTGCAATAGTACTTGTTAGTCTCAAACTTCCACAAGGCAATATCAATTGTAATACCACGCTCACGCTCTGCTTTTAGCTTGTCAAGCACCCAAGCATACTTGAAGGACCTCTTGTTCATCTCAGCAGCTTCCTTCTCAAATCTCTCAATCACACGCTTGTCAATACCACCTAGCTTATAGATCAAATGACCGGTAGTGGTTGACTTCCCAGAGTCGACATGGCCAATCACCACCAAGCTAATGTGAATCTTCTCCTTCCCCATGATGACTTATGAATTTTTCGACTGCGATCAAAGAACATTGGTTAAAATTCAAAGACACACCAAGTGGTGAACCCTCTAGCCTATTAATTTATCACAACAATGTCCTTACACTTCCTCTAAGGCAGAATAGACCTATATACTTATAACTAATATCCACCAGAGTTTTCGACATAAATGAACATAAAACTTGCAAAGTAAAATTTTTATTTTCTTATAATTGATTGGTTACAGTATCTAACCAGAATTTTTCTTTTTATTTTGAAACAAATCTAAGCAGAGTATTTCTTTTTATTTTTAGGTTACCATATCTTACAGAATTTTCGATACGAATCACAAGTCAAGCAAATATCAGTGTATCACCTATGGTACATGCTACATAATCAAGATCCAAACTATATTTTCACAGCAAAAAATGAAAGCATCTTGTATAAAAAAGTTGAATATTAGTTGTCAACTTCCAGGATCAGATTTACAGATAAAGCCAGTTTCATCATATCAAAATTAACGCTGAATAATATCAGATAACTTCGTAGTTCTTAATAGTAACTTTCTTCAAAGCCTAAATCATCACTTGCGTGATTTTTATATAGCCAGTAAAAATGATGATTTTAACGACAATCATATTGTTCAAACCAAAGATATCGACGGCTTTGACGCAAATCAACAATTATAAATCATTAATCATGATCAAACGCGTCATAAACTCAGAATTCAGAAACATTAGCAAAAAAAATGATAAAAACGACAGCAAAAAAAAAAGTACGATCAAATCAACATTTCTTCAAACAAAAACCACAAAATCGCAAGTAAAATCAGTACGAAACAGAGAATTCTACAGAATCAAAATCAAAGTTATAAACCTGCAAATCAAATAAAGCAACACATAATTCCAGATAATAGGAAAAATTACACTGAAAACAATACTATAACAATCGTGATAATCATGAATTCAAAAACATTTCAAATAATCGAGAAAATCGACATCAACAAATGAGATGTAAGCTGATGAAAAGAAGCTGACCTGAGAAACAATTCGGTAAAACCCTAAGCTGGAGAGAGGAAAAAAACAGAGTACTAATCGAAAGTGAGGAAGAAATGAAGTAAGAGTGGTTACGAAACGATGACTGTATATAAATGAATTAATGCTGGCTTGGCTTAGCTTAGCTTGGCCCCCAAGGCTTTGAAAAGTTTGGTTTATGGCATTTGCCACGGTAAGTAGTTATTAGTTGATTATTCATTAGTGGCTGGCAATATTTTATTGAATTTCACATGAAAAATGACCACTAATTAATAGTTGTACCATTTTTTTTTTTGAAATGTTTTTTGTTTTACTTGTATCATTTTTTTTAGACAAAGTTTTCTAGCTCCTCACATGTGCTTTATTTAATATTTTCGACATACATATTGTATACAACTATCCTATATATTTTTTTTTATTTTTTTTATAAAGGTAAAAAGAAAAAAAGATTAGGAGACCCTCCGTACGAGGGGAGCTCCTATCGTATCATTTACAAGGATAGTGTGTAAGGCAGAATTATTACAAGGATCAATTTTGAAACAAGAATCAATTAAATGACCCACATTAGCTATCCAATCTGCTACTTTATTTGCTTCTCTATAGATATGTCGTATACTCCAACTTTCAAAGGTCATGAGAAGTGTTTTGATGTCGTGGATGATGTGTGCTATTTGCCATTGGGGGGGGGCAAAAGACCTTTAACAACATTAATAACAAGCAAGTTGTCTCCTTTTATCTGCAATTTTTGGATCTTCTCTTGAATGGCTAGGATGAAACCTTGATGTAGTGCGGTTGCCTCGACAATAAAGACTTGAGTGTTGCCCAGATTGTAGGTGGAGGCCTCACATAGGGTTCCTTTGTGATCACGGATGATAACACCCGCTGCTGCTGAGTTTGCACGAACGGAACCATCGAAGTTGAGTTTGAATGAGTGTATGGGAGGTGGCTCCCAAGCAACGTGGATGGAAGAGCTGGTAACTGGAGGAGGATAAATGTTGGTGTTGAGATGATACGGGGTACCTGTTGTGTGGCAGTGATCAATGGCATTTCGAAGATTTCGACATATAAAATTTGGCTTTGCGTAAAATTCGGTGGATGTTTAATTTTTCATTTTTGAAAATGATATCATTTCTCTCTTTACAAATACTCCGTATAAGGAAAATAAATTTGGAAATAGTATTTCTTTTATATCTAAACTTCTCGATGTTGAGAATTAAGGAAGCGGAGGGAACATTATAAATAAACCATTTTTTAAATTCTGGGAGATTCCACAGTTGATTTAGCTCAGGGCATTGGCAAAAGAGATGGTCGATAGTTTCTTCCTGTGAATCACAGAGTCCACACGTATTATTGAAGGGAAGAATATTTTGCTTGGTTAGTACAGCTTGAACACCTAAGCTATTCCGGCAAATTTGCCATAAGAAAATCTTTTAGTTTGGGTGAAACATCTAGCGCCCATATCCACCTGAAAGGCCATTTCTCTTCATCAGGGTCAAGGTTGTGGGCTAACCAAGTTGCGGTTTTTACTGTAAACTCACCAGAAGGGGTGGGGCCCCATATTGGAATATCATCTAAATTATTTTGTGGAATCGGAATACCTCGAATGATCTCTATTAAGTGAGGAGGAAGAAGTGTTCTAATAAGACTTTGGATATCCCAAGTGCGATTAGGTAGAATGAATTTATGAAGGCGAAGATTTAAATCTACTTGTTCCTTTGGCAGCTTCAAGGGTGACAGGAGATTTTCATGTGCACACCAATTGTGAAGCCAATAAAAAATATCCTGGCCATTTCCGATTTTCCAACGAATACATTTGCGGAGGATTTCACGTTGCATCAGAATTTTCCGCCAGATTGGAGAGTCTTGAGTTTAGGAAGGTAGTCGAAGAAGGATTTGCTTTTTAGGTATTTTTCTTTCATGAGTTTTACCCATAAACTTTTATTATATGTGAGGATCTTCCAACCTAGTTTGGCTATGAAGGCTCTGTTGAGCGGAAGAGTTTTGCGAAGACCTAGCCCCCCCTTTGGATTTTGGACGACAAATCTTATCCCAAGATATTAGTGGAGTAGCGTTTCTCTCCTTACTTTGTTGCCAAAAAAATATTCTATGGAGATTATCAATAGACTTAGCTATATCGTTCGGAAGGAGGAAGCGCAGACATAAGAAGGTAAAGCTTCCAAGTTACTTTGAATAAGGGTGAGACGACCCGCTTTAGAGAGGAAGCCTGCTTCCCAATGGTTCATACATTGTTCAGTTTTTTGGATAATATGTTTGAAATCCGATTTTATTGGATGGTAAGAGCTGAAAAAGACTCCTAAATATCGGCTAAACAAGAATTTGGTAACATGTTGAAATGACTTGCTAAAGCTACTTTCCTCTGTGAGGTTACTTTCTTTGAGAAAAAAATAGCAGATTTGTGGAAGTTAGCCAATTGTCCTGATAATTCACAAAATTGATCAATAACACTTTTAAGTTTGCGACATGCCGTTGAAGAAGCTTTGTAGAAAAGTAAACTATCATGGGCAAATAGGAGACATGGAATGTTGGATGTGCGTGGTTGGAGTTTGAACCCGATCCCTGAACCATGATTTTGACTTTCTATGGAATGTTTCCTAATAAAAACTTCAATACATAAGACAAACAAATACGGGGAGAGGGGGTCACCCTGCCTAAGGGCTCTTGAAGGCTTAAACCAGGGGGAAGACTTGTCGTTTACACTAGTGAAAAAAACGCTATATGTCACAACACAACCGCTGCCGTCCTTAAGAGAACCGAATCAGTAAATCCTCGAAATTTTGAGTAGAAAACATGAGAACACAACTGTTGCGGTCTTAACCGCACCGTTTAATCAGCCTCAAAATCGTGAACCCGTGTTTCCTTTAGCAAGCACTCATAAACACCCGCCAGTTCTCTCCTCACTCAACCCTAATCCCTCCTCTCTCTTCTCTTCAGATCTACTCCTCGCCTCCTCCCTCCTCCCTCTCAAACCGCCGCAGCAACGCACTAATTTCACCTACGAACACCCTACGACGAATTTCACTCTCTCGTAATCCCTCCCACTCACTCGTAATCCCTCCCACTAAATTCACCTACGAACTCCCTCCCACTCACTCGTAATCCCTCTCAAGCCACCGCAGTTTTCGCCACTAATTTCAGACTTCTGAGCTTCCACCGCCAACGGTAGATTTCGCCGTCGAGGCAGGCGCTCTTCGACACCAACATCCATGTTTGGAATTAATTCTCTCCCTCTTTCTCTCTTCTTCGCATTCTCAGCCAAAATCCTAATTCTTCAACACTCTCTCACCACCAAAATCCTAATTTTGCAAATCATTGCACGAAATTGTTCTTGGCTTTCGTTTACCATTAAGTTTCCGGCGAAAAAATGAGTGACACAGAAGGCAACGCATCTACTAAGGGAGGACGAGGAAAGCCTAAATCGGTATCTGAACTTTCTTTCTCTTTGTTCAATTTCTCATACATCGATTTTTTATCAGATTTTGGGAGTTTTTTTTTTTATCTTTTTGATTAATTGAGTTTTCAAGAAGCTAAGTTTGGTAGATTGCTTTTCTTTTGAAGTAATTTCGTTGGATTTTGGTTGATTGTTCGGATTTCTTGGGTTTTAAGTTTTAAATTAGCTTGCTTTCTAATTATTGTTATTTTTATTAATTAAATTGATATGCATGAACAGCTTTTTTATAGTCCTTGATTGATTTTGTGAAAATGGAGTTTGTTCTGTTACTTTCTAGGGTTTGTCGAAGCTTTAATCGATTCATCCGGAATCATTTTGTTTTATTATTATTATTATGAGTAATTAGGTTGATTTTGGTGATGAGAATTTGAATGACCTTATTTTTCTTTTTCTTATGGAAGGTATAGCTTCAAATTTATTTAATGTAATATGAATAATTTTTAATCACTGAGAAAAGGCC
This sequence comes from Beta lomatogona, assembly GCA_947646795.1. Classification (NCBI taxonomy): domain Eukaryota; kingdom Viridiplantae; phylum Streptophyta; class Magnoliopsida; order Caryophyllales; family Amaranthaceae; genus Beta; species Beta lomatogona. The sequence goes on from CANSNZ010000477.1 coordinate 512,536, forward strand.
TTCTTTTAAACTTGAAGTTGGATAATAAAGTACAATTTTCATTTATCTTTCCCTCCTGCAGCTTCTTCTCGGGGTAATGGGAAGCATCCCCAGTTGATGCCATCAACTCCATGTTGGGCTGTTGCAAATGGTGTTGGTGTTATATCGAGCGTTTGTGATGAAGAAGTCGCATGCTATGAAACTGCTAGCTTAACAGCAGTTGCAGTTTCTGCCCTTCTACTTCCTCCTCCAACAACAGGTTTGGAGGTTATTTCATCGGTAAATATCGGAATATGAAATCACTGTTTGATTCCTTTGTTGTACAATTTGCTTTCATTATCTTATCTGGTTATTTTTCTTTTTCTTATGGAAGGTATTATGCAATTGCTACACCAAGTGCCACTCAGAGACTGTTGCTTGGACTTCTTGAAGCACCACCATTATGGGCTCCAGATGCCCTTGATGCTGCAGTACAACTTGTGGAACTTCTCTGGGCAGCTGAAGATTATGCAACTGGGATGAGAGTAAAATCACCATCCGTATGATTGTTCTACTACACTTGAGATTATTTCTTTTCCTTTGTTCTGGTGATGCATTGTCTTCCATATCGATTTTGTTAAAATTTTGTTGCTGGTGATTTTCGTTTACACTTATAAGTGGGTGTGAAGTTGAACTTGAACTACTGCAAATATAAGGCATGAGCATTGCATAACGAATGATTGGAGTATTCTAGTCAATCAACTATTTGGTGGATTTTTTATATATACACTAGTGATCGGAATGTAGGATCCAAGTTGGAAATTGATGATATAAACATGTGTCCTTCGCTATTATTACAAGTTTAATTCAACTACTCTTAATCCTTATAGATAAACCCGTAGGGTCTTAGGGGCAATATCTTATAATTAGAGATGTGTTCTGGTAAATTTTTTTAAAGGGTTGTTGTCAAAGTGTTAGAAGTTTGAACTCCATCCCCCTAGTTACAAAAATTATGGGTTCACCACTGCCAAACACTATCCTTTTCAACAATGTTCTTCCTAGAATGAACAAGGTTTGTCTTCAGTTTCATGTATTGTCAGTATTTCTTAATTTTTTTTGTTTGGTGAATCGTCAATTGTCACAATTACGGTAATTGTACCCATTTTCTGAGTTGCTCAATCTGTTGGAGGTAATTCATTTCTTTTTTTCTTAGAAATTTCATTATTGAGTATTGTATATTCATACCTTGAATTAGTTCATTACAATCTTTATTCGTGTGTGGTTGCTGGACTAAAAGTGTTTGGAAGCCTTTTAAGTGGCTATATTGCTGTTGTACAACTATTGAGCTGCTTTGGATGGATAGCTATTGCCTTGGAGCTGCTATTGTTGTTGGTCTGCCATGTTATAAATGTTTCTCTCATTCTGTTGTTGCTAACTTAATGCATTGCTGTAGTTTATGTGATTATTGGTTGGTTTCTTTTTCTTCTCTCTAATTCTCTGTTCTACTTGTTGTCTTAAATGTTGAATTAATCTCTTGTTAAGATATTGAATTGTCAAACCAGTCCCAAAATAGTTTATTAAATGAAATTGATAGAGTATCAAACAATTTGTTAACTAGAAATAGTCTTAGTTGAGACACTTTTTTTATTGCTTTATACGCTTTAGTCCTCTTTAATTTTTATCCTGTTACTAAATAAATTTTTATCCTCCCCCAAATTTAAGGTCATGGAGAAGCTTTCAAAGTTGCATTCACACATTAAGAGATCACAATTATGTTTGAAGCATGAGAAAACTAGTCATTCTTAGGTTGAGTTTAGTTGTTATACAAGTAAGATATGTGGTAGCTTCAATTTTATTATTCGAGTAGGTCATTCTTCATATTTATCCTTTATGTTTTATACCTTTATGGATCTATATATTTGATCTTACATGTTTTTAGAAGCTTGTCAATTGCTAGTGATGGCAAATGATTGATTACGCTATTCACTTCCATAAACTTGTGGTTGCTGATACTTTGTAACATTCTACAGGAACTGTGATAGTAAAATCTTTTCTTTTGGAATTCTGGATAGATGTGATATTGATCATAGGAAGTACTTGCAATTAAAGTAAGTGTTGTGGTTACACTTCAGATTTTATAATCATATATGAAAGCTTGAAATGGGGTGGATTTTTGTTTACATTGACTGTCATTGTACTTCAATGCTTCACCAACGAATTTTTGTTACACTTTGTTTCAGGTAATCCTATGATGAATTGAGATGATCTCACATCTACAATGAATGTTTTTACCCACTTTTTGCATCAGTTAGTCACTAGAATTTTGCTTCTTCTTTCATATTTGTTTATGTTGATACTTTCAGCTTATTTAATGTTAACATGATCTTATTTTGTTCTTGATTACTGATGTTGGAAAATTTACTAGTACTAATTTACCCAAAAAATAGAATGTGCCCACAAAAAATAGTTGAAAACAGGATGATTTTTCGTGTAATTGTTATTGTTGAATGTTGATTGACAGTTTGGAGCAGTGTTTGATTCTTATTTAGACCTTTTTATGCTAAGAGGCATGAATTACATTCATAAGCTCGTATACATTCCATCAGGCAGTTTTTTTTGGATACATGCAAAGCCATGAAAAGGGGAACTATTGTTCAGTTGCTAACTTGCTATGCGGTTGTTGTATATGGCATGTGTTTTTGTCTTAAAAGATTTTGAGTTTAGGGTGATGTTGGATTGTGTAATCTATATACTATAACTCATCTTGTTGAGGGAGATTTAGCTACAATATATTTGGCTAATTTACGTGGTAATTATGCATACTTTGATTGTATAAACCCCCCCTTTCCCTCGCCCCTTTCTAAATTTGTTTTTATTGTTATCATCCCCAACATTCTATATTGAGTTGATCAATCTAAATGTGAATCTTCTGCTTAACAGAGAAAGAAAATCTTTGCTTGTATGGGTTCCCCCAGTGAGCAGTGGGAGTCAATCTTCCTGCTGAGGAGGTACCTCCTGAGCTTCCAGAGCCTGCTTTGGGAATAATTTTTGCAAGGGATGGGATGCAGGGGAAGGATTGGTTAGCTTTGGTTGCTGTTCACATCGATGCCTGGTTGCTTTTGGTTGCATTCTATTTTGGCGCTAGGTTTGGGTTTGATAAAGGTGGCAGGTACTATTGATAGACATTGTAAAGGATTCTTTATTAGGATGCTAAGTTGAGCTACATTGTAAAGGATTCTTGTGCTTCAATTGAGCATAATATGCTTAATAAAATGAGTATTGGTATATATTATTGATTATGTATTGATTAATGCGGTTTTGGGTCAAAACCGCAGCAATTAACTTGCTTAACCGCTCCAGTTTTCACCCAAAACCGCAGCGTTAAATGATTAACTGATCCAAACCGGATCAGTTAATATTTGGGGACTGCTGCGAGTCCAACTGATGTGGCCCAAAACCGGAGCGGTAAGCCCGGTTTTGATCGCAGCGGTTGAATTTTTTTCACTAATAAGAAACGTTGGCTACGCACTCTTTAACCGAGCATATCCATTGTTGAGGGAACTTATCAGCAGATAGACACTTCCAAAGGAAGTCCCATTATATGCGATCATAAGCTTTTTCCATATCTAGTTTTAAAGCACACCATCCTGTTTTATTTTGAGATTTTTGGAAAGTGTTTAACACTTCTTGAGCAATAAGGAGATTATCGTGAATAGAGCGATCTTGTGTGAAGGCATTTTGAAGGGGGCTTATTTCCCTTTGAAGAATAGGGCGTAGCCTATTAACCAGAATTTTTGAAATTGCTTTATACATAATGTTAATGAGACTAATCGGACGAAAATGATTTGGATTCTCAGGTGCTTCATTTTTAGGGATTAGTGTTATTAACGTGTAGTTAATCGAAGGTGAAAGTTTTCCATGAAAGAAGAAACTTTGAATTGCTATTGAGACTTCTTTTCCTATTATGGACCAATAGGCTTGGTAAAATTTTCCTCCGAAACCATCGGAATCGGGAGCTTTGAGAGGGTTAATATCGAAGAAAGCATCTTTTATTTCATCAAATGAGACATGGGATAGGAGTGAGAGCAATCATTGGCAGAAACGAATGGTGAAAGAAAGTTTACATCAATATGTCTGGATGGAGAAGAATTGCTTTGGAATCGTAGTTTAAAGGAGTCCGATAATAATTGAGAAATCTCTTGGTGGGAATCTACCCATTGATTTAGGTTATTTTTTAATCGAAAAATGGTGGTGTTTGCCATTTTTTCTTCATTTTATGATGAAAAAAACGAGAATTACGATCACCTTGGGTTAACCAATTTTTCCTAGCTATTGCACCCCAGTTTCGTTGATTGTAAAGTAGTAATTTCTCTCTCTGGAGTATAAGCCGATTGATATGTTTAATTATAATCACATTGTATGGTTGGGCCCAAAGTTGCGTTTGCAGTTCTTTCAATTTTTCTTCATTGGTTACTAATTTGTTATTAGTTAGGCGGTACTTCTGGCCAGCCCATAATTTTAAACTTGTTTTGATGCGCGATAATTTCTGCTGGATTCTATAAAATCGAGAGCCTGTAATAGGGGTGTTCCAATTTGTCCGCACTATATTATGGGATTCCTTATCGAGAGTCCAAAATTTTAGAAAGCGGAAGTTTGGAGGTCTAGCCATGTTACTATCATGGGATAGAGAAGATGATAGGAGCATGATCTGAGACGGTAAAGTTGCCATAAGTAATGGTGCTATTCATGAATTCATTATAAAAGGACGAGTGACTAATCGCTCTATCCAAACGTTCATAAACAATGTTGTTATGTTGGATGCCTTTCCAAGAGTAGGCATTTTGCAAACAAGGAATATCAATAGCCGACGTAATGGACATTAAATTAGGCAATCTATAAATTTGTGAGAGGTTTAAAGGGCGTCCCCCTAGTTTGTCTTGAAGACAAATCATTTCATTAAAATCCCCTATTAGGAGCCAAGGAAGGGTTAAATTGGTCATGTATGTTTGAAAATGGTTCCAAAATTCATTTTTTTTCGTTGCTTTTGCGGGACAGTAGACACCAATTACAGAATAATCTTTGTTATTTGGTTTGTAGGATATATTTAAGTGAGCATAGCGGTCATGAGGCGTATTATTTTTAACCAGAATATTAGCATTGTTCCAACATATCCATATCCCCCCACAATGGTTAACGGGGTCAATAATGAGTTTATTGTCAAAATGAAGAGCCTTCAAATTCCGATTACTATTTCGTGCATTAGCAAGGGTTTCTAGGACAAATATAATATCGGGTTGATATTTATTCTTTAATTAAACTAATTCTGCGAGAGCTTGGGGTTTTTTTCCCCTTGTATATTCCAACATAAGATTTTTATTAAAATGTGGCAGGATTGAAAAACATGGCCAGTTGCCCCACATTCAGAATTAGAGTGGCTTGAAGAATTGGGTATGGCAGAAAATAATAAACAATGTGCCTAAAAAATAAATGATGTTGACCATCATTAAATGGGTACTTAAAGATACAGAAAGTAAAATGAGTTGTACTCATGATCTTCCATTTCCCCGCATAATCCATTTTAAGAAAGGAATGCAAGTTGAATAATAAACAAAATGCAATATAAGTGGCCAGTCATACATCCACCGAAGTGTATCATTTGTATATATTGGTTTAGCTGGGTAAAAACACCAATACTTCACCTGTATCATTTGTATAGAGGATTGTATCATAACAAAGCTCCTGCATAAAAAACATCAGACGTTAGGGGGTGATTTCTCACCCCTGTGATCATGCGAGTGTCTAAGCACTCGGTTCCCATGGAGCTTTAAAGCTCGTTCCATATTCTTTTTAAAGCAAAATCTGAAGTTCATAATACACATTTTTTCCAAGTTGGAACTACAAAGTTCAGTTATTCTTGACAACAGAAGCAAAAAGTAAGAACATGAACCACGTAAGTAAAGATGTTTGTTGCTGCTTATGGTGAAATAAAGCGTTGTAACAATAAGGAATAAAATCATGCATGATAACCAACTCATACTACAATCTATATAAGCATATATAAAAGTTTTATAGCTGAGATAATAATAAAGAAAGAGGCTTACATAGCTCCCTGAGATATAACAATTATGCTCAAACTTTACTAGGGAGGAAACAAAAAGGGTTGGAAGTAGACTAGAACAACCAACCAGAGGAACTAAAATCCAGAAAACAGAAAAAATAAGGATAAAGCAAAGCAAAAGGGATCTCATCTAGGAAGCAAAATGATGAGCAGACTTGACTGTGATCATGGAGAAGGAGAAGAAGTTGAGAGAGGGTCCAAGGAACTCTCCCTTTTGCGACGTTTGAGACCGTCCTTAGGAGCTTCCATGTCACGTTGCTCTGGTGAAGAGTTAGAAATAGACAGTATTCCAGTCATGTCGGCGTCGAAGGTAATGTGAGGATTGTTATGACAGATGTGAAAAAGAACAAATATTGAATGCAAAACAAAGAATAATCACACACAGATTTAACGTGGTTCACCAACGGAGTGTTGGCTACGTCCACGGGCAGATAGAGAATAATATTATTGATGAGAAGAATTTCCAGAATTACAGAGGTGTTATGAACTAATAACCACACAAAACGAATTAGTTTAAAAGTCTATTTATAACCCAACCCCGAAAACGCGCTTCCGCGTCAAAAAAGCCCACCGCCCGATCGGGCGGACCACTTTACCAAACGAATAATGTACTTGGGCCCGATCGAGCGACCATCGCCCGAGTCGTAGTTCGCTATGACGGCCGATTGGGCGAACACGCCCGATGCCATCGGGCGGCCTGCTCCTAGAGCACCTGCTGAGACGTTGACCCCGCCCGGTCGGGCGAGCCGACGAACATGCCCTCTGACCAGATTCAAGGTATAAATTCCTACAAATCTCCACCTTGACTTGAATCCTCTTACAATAAACCAGATAACCAGATGACCAGATAAACCAGATAACCAGATGACCAGATGAACCAGATAACCAGATACATCGGTCACAATGCCCAGATTCTCCCTGCAACCAGATTTGCCCCGAAAGACAACCAGAAACCACATTTGTCCCTAAAGGACAACCAGAACCAGATTTATCCCTGAAGGACACCAGACTAGACTAGCCCCTCAGGACCCCAGACCAGATTAGCCCCCTAAGGGCCTAGACTTGCCCCCCAAGGGCAACTAACAATCACAATCAGCTTGTAAGTCCAAGCAACCTTGGAACTTACCCTGTGGAACCATATTCGAACATATGTGTTCCTTATACTCCTTCCTAGCACAAGTAACACCTTCCTTGGACGGCCCAAAAATATTCACCTCTCCGACATACAGTGCAAAACCCACCATGTCTTCACAACCGTCCCTTTGAGGAGAGTTCCCAAAACTTACATGCCGACCAAGAGCCAAATTTGACTGACCCGATTCTGACGACGAAGAACACGAAATTTCATATTCAGATTGTGAGTGTTGACAGATTTCTCCCTAACGTGAACCACCACTCCATCCTAGAGTGCCTCTGTGCTCCACCTGTTTCTCAACACTACCACAAACAGCCAATGTAACAACACCAGACTCAGATAACGTAGACCCTTGCAACACATACAATGTCTCCCGTTTAACCCCTTTCAGGATCATCTTCGAACCCCTGTAGACATACAACCCTCCACCCTCACCTTTGAAACTGAACCCTTTCTTGTCTAACAGACTAAGTGAAATCAGATTCTTTGTGACCTGTGGAACATGCCTAACATCATTCAAAGTACAGACTTTGCCATCACATGTCCTAATTCTGATGGACCCCATACCAACTGTCTTACAGACCTCACTGTTGGCCATAATAACACTTCCATCAACCTGTTTATAGTTCATAAACCACTCCCTGCGCGAACACATATGACAAGATGCTCCAGAATCTAAAACCCACACATCACTGCAATGTGTTTGTTCATTAGCAACTAAAGCAATATCATCATCAGAACTGAAATTTTCTCACGCAAATGCCAGCGAGAACTGCACCAATTTATTTTTCCTTTTAGGACATTCCCTTTTCCAATGCCCCGTTTCCTTATAGTAATTACAGACATCACTAGATTTAGGACCCCTAGAAGACGTCCTGGATTTTCTCCCCGAATTCCCCTGTCCATTACCCTGGCTACTAATCCAGCAGCCTGATCGACTGTACCTGTACCAGACGCCTTATGATGAATCTCCCTAGTATGAAGTGCAGATCTTACTTCTTCTAAAGACAGACTATCTTTCCCAACAATAAAAGGATCCACAAAATTTTCATACGACGAAGGCAAAGATACTAACAGAATTAAAGCAGCATCCTTATCATCTACTTTAACATCAATATTACGAAGATCTAGTAAGATAGTATTCAGTTTATCTAGATGGTCCCTCAGAGACATACCTTCCTGCATACACAGGCTGAACAGACGTTGCTTCAAAAGCAACTTGTTGGTTAGAGATTTCGTCATGTATAAACTCTCTAACTTCAACCACAGACCAACAGCAGTTTCCTACTCCGCAACTTCAGTAATTATGTCGTCAGAAAGACATAACATAATTGTTGAATGCGCCTTCTCCTCCAGAACGGCCATCGCAACGGTAACTGAATCCGTTGACTTCTTTGCCAACGGTGCCCACAACCCTTGTTGCTTCAGTAAAGCCCGCATCTTGATCTGCCACAGACTAAAACTATTTCTCCCAGTGAATTTATCAATTTTCATATTCATCCCAGACATCTTTCTCACCCGGATCAAATACAAAGCTCTTGACACCAATTTGTTATGACAGATGTGAAAAAGAACAAATATTGAATGCAAAACAAAGAATAATCACACACAGATTTAACGTGGTTCACCAACGGAGTGTTGGCTACGTCCACGGGCAGAGAGAGAGAATAATATTATTGATGAGAAGGATAACCAAAATTATAGAGGTGTTATGAACTAATAACCACACAAAACGAATTAGGTTAAAAGCCTATTTATAACCCAACCCCGAAAACGCGTTTCCGCGTCAAAAAAGCCCACCGCCCGATCGGGTCGGGCGACATCCGCTCGATCGGGCGGACCACTTTACCAAATGAATAATGTACTCGGGCCCGGGCGACCATCGCCCGAGTCGTAGTTCGCTACGACGCCCGATGCCATCGTGCGGCCTGCTCCTAGAGCACCTGCTGAGACGTTGACCCCGCCCGGTCGGGTGAGCCTGCCCGATCTGGTCGGGTGAGCCGACGAACATGCCCTCTGACCAGATTCAAGGCATAAGTTCCTACAAGGATTGTGATGGATGACACCTAGGGACTGGAGGAATGCCTCATCGATGTCGTCTTCAGTAGGGTCAATCAGAGGGGGCACAAAATCATTTTCCTCAAGAGCAGTTGGGGGTTTAAGATGAATGCCATCATCAGTGGTAATATGAAAGTCGGCTAGAGTGTCAAAAGCATTAGATAATGGGACAGCCGCAGTGGTAGTAATAGGGGGAGACTGAGAGGAAACCAGAAGAGGGGAGGTTGTAGCGGGGTGAACAGAAGTGGTGTTATGGTCAGGTGAGAAGGATTGATGATGGGTAGGGTGGTTGAATTTGGAAGTCTTAGGGTGGAACTTCGAGAAAACCCGAGGCCTAGCCCTGCGTTGTGGTTTCACAAAAATCCAATCGTTGGAGTTGGAAGGGATAGAAAGGTGGCTAATATTGCTGGCTTCAAGTTTTGCTACTACAAGTTCAAGGCAAGCAGAAGGTTGAAGGTGTGCATGAGGTCTGCTCCCTTTGTGGGAGCAAAGGCCATGTTTTCGTTGGAGTTGGAAGGGATATAAGGGTGGCTAATATTGCTGGCTTCAAGTTTTGCTACTACAAGTTCAAGGCAAGCTGTCATATGAAGGTGTGCATGAGGTCTGCCCCTTTTGTGGGAGCAAAGACCATGTTTTATCTCACTGCCCATACAACTATCCTATATATGTGTGTCATTTCCTTTGGGTACAACTATTAAAAACGGAGGAAGTAGATTATAGAGATTTTCAGTTCGAATATAGTCAAATGAGGGTGTCTGGAGGGTGTCACAAAGAAATTGTGAGAGTTGAAATTTGGTTGAGATTATTGTCGTTCTTTTAAGGTAAGATGAAAGCGGCTCAGTTAAGGGGGATAAGGAGAATTCTTCGAATGAGTCTCTTGAGGTATGTTGTCTAGACCTCAAGGATACGAGGTGGGAAGTGATGCTACTACTTCACCACCTCAACCTCAAAGATCGTTGTCGTTACCGTCAAAGATGAAAATTAAATTGGAAACATAAATTCTCAAATACTTCCTATGTTCTTTTTATGTATGTAAATAAATAAAGTATGGAAGTGAGAGATAGCTCAGTGCTTAAATCCTCTCTCCCAGTTTCAATATATCTTGAGATCGATTCTCACCCTTGGCAAGTTGGAATCTCCTTTACTCCCCCACCTTGTCAAGGTTTATATATATATATATATATATATATATATATATATATATATATATATATACATACATACATACATATACATTCCATTCATAAAATCCATTGGGAACCTTGAATGCTGTTAATTGTTTAGAATCTTCGGTTAATTTTAATTGATGAAAACCACTTTTACAATCAAATTTTGAGAAATAATTGTAACCTTGTATTTGCCTCATTTTAAGTATTTTGTTTGGTATAGGGTAATTGTAATTAATTGTTTTTTCATTTAGAATTCTATAATCAATAACCATTCTTGTTTTTCCTCGTTTTTGTTCTGAGTGTTTATTGACTATAAAAGCACTGCTACTATGTTTTGAATTACTGGGTCTAATTAGTTTTCCAGCTAATAGTTCTGCTATATGCATTTTAAATTCTTTTTCATCTCTTTGTGTATTATTAAAAGGTTTTTGTGATATTATGCTATTTTGGTCTTTCAAGGTCATTTTTATTTCTGTTTTATGCTTATGCTAAAGGATTATCACTACATAGTTCTTCTAATTGGGTTTTTAAAGGAGTAAGCTTATCCAGATGGAGTATACCAATTTCTATAATTTCAAAGTTATTAATATTTTCTTTTTTGGTTGTCATTTTTTGGACTAATTGAGTTTCTTCGCCTATTTTACATTTTTCCCATTCTATTGGCATCCTTTCTCTATTTTTGACTATTTTAGCTCTTAACTTATGTTTACAAGGAGTAGATAATGTAACAAACTCTTTACCTATACTAAATGGTATATATTGGTTAAGAAAGTTGGTTCCTAGTATTATGTCTTTTCCTATTAATTCGAAACAGTATACTTTAGGTATAATTAATATTTTATTCCAAATTTCTATTTTTACTTTTGTTTGATATAGGGTAATGTTACTACTATTGTTATTAAACTCATTGATTCTAAATGGTGTGTTTAATTTTTTCCATTCGGGTAAATAATTTTCTTTCATTATTGTTGGTTGTGCTCCTGTATCTACCATTGGTGTATAATATCGACTTTTATATCCTTCAAAGATTATTTTTATAAGTATATAGGTTAAATTACTCATTTTTATTGAGAATTGCTAAGTCATTTTTCATTTTATATAATCGTTGTTCTATTATTTCTATATCTCTGGTTTTTTCTTGTTCCCTTTTTGATAATGCTCTTATGCTATTTTTATGGCAACCTGCAAATATAATATATTGTAGTCTTTCACTTAGATAAACCTTTTCTTCTTTTGCTATTTCTATTTGTTTTTGTAATTTTATTAGTTCTATTAAACTACGTATAGTATTACTCATTTATAATTTTGGTTTTATATTGAGTTTGGTTATAAGTAAATTTAAAATAATCTGGTTCTATTGTCCATGGTTTAACTTTTTCTAAGAAGTCTTTTCCTAGTATTATCTTATTGTTTAAGGTTATGACATAGTCGATGTTTATATCTTGTAGTGCAATTTTTGTTGTTAATGTAATTAATCTATTAAAATTTTCATTAATGTTAACTATTTGGTTTGACAGTTTGTCTAATGGTATATAATTACTTTCAGTATTAATATCTAATTGTGCGGTTAGATTTTTTGTTCCTATTTGTATAATTATATAATATTCATATGATTTTATTGAAATAGGTAGGTTTTCAGTTAAATGTCGTTTAGATCTAGAAATGCTTAATCGTTTCTTTACTATTTCTAAGTCTTCATAGTTTGGTTTAGAGTATAATTTTAATCCTTTTTCTATAGGTAATATAAGATTTGTAAAAGGAGTATCTATAGTAATTGGTCTTAATTTGTTTTTGGTATAAATCTGATGTTGATCCGTTAATATATAAGCATTCTTACATTGTACTGTCATGACTTTTGATCCAGTTGTCATGTTTATTCCATCTAATTTCCAATATAAGACTAATGCCTTTTCTATATTTTGGTCAGTTAAACTTATAGAATAATTAGGCTTAATTATAAATCTAACTTTCTGATAAATAAGATTTCCTTTAAGTTGTGCTATAATAGCTTGTTCTATTGGTTCTTTGATTATGTCATCAGCTAATTCTAATTCTAAGGGAGTATCTATTCCTTCTTTAAAACAGGCTTTTATTATTATCTCAATGGCAGCTAATTCTACAAATCTAAATGTGATTGGTTTATTTTTTAATGTATTATTAATTTTGGTTATTTCTTCATTTAGTACTTCTTGTGTTATTAATGAGACTCTAGTATTACCTTGTACTTGTGTTATATCTATAACATGTTCTCTATCAGCTATAACTAAATATTCTTCCATTTTCTTTTTGAAATACTTAGTTAGATTGGCTAGGTCAAATTTTTGCTTTTCAATAATCTTGTCGGGGAACAACGTAAATCCTTCATACTTTAATGCATTATATTTTTGTAAGTCAAAAATGACTCTTTGATTTTTATGTTGTAATGTAATATCTTCATCGTAATCAACTTCTTGTAATTCTTTATTCATTATCATCAGCTTCAGTATTATCTTCATCTTCACTATTTTCATCATTACTTATTTCATTAATTTCGTCATTATCTGTTTCATATTCGAACACATATATTTCTTCATCTGGTGGTATATTGGTTTTTCCTAGTTCATATTCTGCTCTATGGAGTTCAATGAAATTAACATTTTTTATATTTTTATTAGCATTTTTATTTACTCTTGCTTTACATTCCCTTGCTATGTGACCTATTTGTCCACAATTATAACATCTACATCTTTTTGGATTTTTAGCATATTTATAGATTTTCCTTTTAATAAAATAATTTTTATTTGATCGTTTCTTATTTTTATATTTTCCATATGGTTTGAATCTTTTATATCGTCTTTGCATTAATTTGGGTCTTTTAGCTTTATATCTTTTGTTTAGTTTGTGACATCCAAATTTGGGTATTTCATATCTTTCACAACAGTCACTAATTTTAGCTTGTTTTCTAAATTCCTTATGGTTATTAACTTCAATACAATAATTTTTATACCATGTTTGTAAAAATGCTATTTGTTCTCCTAAAGTTCCTGTTTTAGGTTCTGTATAATAAGCTTGTTGTACCATATTATTTATAGGTATTTGTAATTTTTCAAAATATAATTTTCGAAATACAGCTAATTGCTCAGGGGTTTCGGTTCCTAATTCATAATAGTTCATCTGAAAAGCACAATTATATTTATTTAGATCTTCTGGACACATGGAACATATTTGCATATTATATAATTGGGACTTACAATACTCTTTTTTGGCGATTGCATATTTTAAATCTGCATTTGGATTACCAAATTCCCTTCGAATTATTTTTTCATATTTTTTCAACATTTGTGTTGAATCAGTCATCTCTGTTCCTTCTATCTTAGTACTTCACAATTCAGTTAATTCTATTATTCCTATATTAGTTAAATAGCTTCTTGCTATTCCTGTTATAGTTGCTTCAATATAACTAGCCACTGCACTAACTGGTATTTTAGCTTCTATTAATTTTGCATTTATTCTAGCTGTCCAATTTTGTATATCCATTTCAGTATTAGTAGAACAATCTAGATTTAAAGTTTCTCCTGATTGGTTATCTCTGGGTATATAATCATTTTCTAATTTTCTTCTATATTTCCATATATAATCATTATTTTTATGTTTATAATCATATTTTTTCTTTTTAAAAGTAGGTTTATAACTTCTATTGGTTTCCATATAATCATAATCGTCTTCTGTATAGACTTTAGTAAGTACATTAATTTCTTCGTCTTTTTCTGAATTAAAATCTGATTCTAAATAATTTGAATATCTAAATTCTTGACTAGATTGTTCAGAATAAACTTCTTCATTATTTTCTTCTAGAGTATTAACCTCTATATTGTTTACGTCAAGTCGTTCTATTTCAGTAGTTAAAGCTTCGATGGTAGTATTATTTATTGTTTCATCATCTGATTCATGGATTCTTATATCTTTTGTATTTTTTTGATATTACATATCAGCTGTTCTTCTATTTTATCGAACCTACTATTATATTCTATTTTAAGATTTTGTATTTCTTCATTTAAATGATTTTCTACTCTGTAGACCTTGTCTAATATTTGTTTAGTATTAATATGGATTATTTTAATAGATTCTTCTGTTTTTCGCATTTTCTCATCATATTTTCTTTCTAGTTTTTCTAATTTCTTGTAGATGCCATTAATTGTTTTATTGTCTTGATAGCTACTTTCTATATTAGTTACTTGTACAAAATTATTTTCTAGTGCTAGTCTTCTTTCTCTATCAAATTCATTTTCTAGTATCATTTGTTTCCTATCTTTTATTAGATAAAACATGCCTTCACTAATTTCTGCAAATTGTCTATTTTGATTAGTCTTATGTATTTTAAATGGACCATCAGGCTATCTAATAATTTCTTCTTCAATGATTTTTTCGTTTTTATTCATTATTCTGATTGTTCAATTATCCTTTCATATTCTATTTCTATTCTTTTTCTCAAAAGTAATTCTGGAAGTAACTGTGAATATTCCTTAATTATCTTCTTTTCTAAAATTTCATAACCCTGTTCTTCTAGCTCTATCGGTATTTTAATATTACTAGACTCTGGTTTATCTAAATCTTTCTTACTTTCCTTTAGTAGTTGTACAATAAATAAAATATTTTTGTTTATTATCTTTAGATTAGTTCCTAAATTTTCTTCTTTTTCTAGTTCACTCATAAGCATAAGTTTGATTTTCTATTTAATGTATAATTATTATAATCTTCTATTATTTTCTTAGCTACATCTTCTTGTCCTTTAATTTGTATTTCTAGCAGTTCTATTTGATCATCAAAAGGTTTTAACTCCTTTTCAATCTCTTCGTAGTCATAATTATCATTTAACGTTGCTTGTTCTTATATTTGTAGTTTATTAATAATAGCCATTTGTTTTTAATTTCTTAATTCTAAATTTTTAATATCAGATTGCATAATTGATATAAAATATTCCCAATTAGCTCTTTTCATAGCCTCTTTTACTTGTTATTTAGTACTCATACGTATAACGAGTTTTGTAAATCTCTAAGTTCTTGTTTATCCGTTAAGTATTTATTTTTTCTATTTTTTAGATCAGTTAAATATTTTACTAAAGCATTCGTCATTTCATTATCTTTTCTTGTATAGGCTTCGAATAAATAATTTTCAAATTTTCATCTATTTTATCTTGTAAAATCCTGATTTGAAATTTTAACATAAAATCTCTCATTTCTATATGTTCTTTAACATTTCTAATTTGTGTTTTCATACTTAAAGCAAACAAGTAATTAAGCAAATAAATAGTATAAAGAGATATTCTTTTTCTCTATGAACTTTCATTCAGACTCAATCCCTTTGCTCATAATAAGCCTTAATCGGTTAATAACAATTCTATCAGCTTTCATATAAGAACTGCTAATCCGCTTTGACAACCCTTAAGCACTTAAGCAGAATTAAATAAATTCATGTTTTTCAACCTCACAACATGAGTTTTATGCATCACGCCCTCAACGCCTTCTCATTCTCAACGGCTAAACGGGCTCCTGCTACCAATTGTCTCTTGGTTTCTAAACATGATTTTATTTAATTGGGGAAAGCATAATTAAGATAGCATACATCCTATATGAAATTATAGAATTATTTTAACAGATCTCAGTATTATTATAAACTAGGGGATTGAATTTAAATTCATCAGTTCATAAGAAAAGGGATTACCTTATCTGCTTCCATAATTATATATATATATATATATATATATATATATATATATATATATATATATATATACATACATATATATATATATATATATACATACATACATATACATATATATACATATACATATACATATACATATATATACATATACATATACATATATACATATACATATATATATATATACATATACATATACATATACATATACATATATACCTATATATATATAAAAACAACTCTTAATCTGAAAATTGAAAATAAATAATCTAGACCGTCCATTTGATAATCAGACGACTGATATTAAATGATGATAATGCATGATGAGGATTTGGAAGATTATCTCTCCTACATAAAATTCTATCTCTTCCTCCTCTCTCACGGGTGTTTTTCTCTCTCATCCTACTTTCTCTGAAGCCCAATTCTCTCATACTCTACTGTTTCTCTCTCACTGGTGTTCCATCAGTTGCTCACAGCTAATTCTATCACTTTAATTCAATGGTTGTTCGCTGCTTCTACGATCTGAAATTTTGGTATGATTTCGCTTGTTTTTTCATGTTTTTTGTTACAGGATAGAAACCATTGTATGAAACTAGTGAGTTTTAATGACATAAATATTATAGAAGGGAGAACAGAAGAGAGAAAGATAGAATTAGAAATGAGAAGATAGAGAGATATATTCAGATAAGAGTAGAGGAGAATTGTTATTTTCATGATTGGTCCTTACAAATATTAGCTCCAGTATTTATAAGCTCTAACAAACATTTAACTAACTGTAACTAACTTCCTTGTAATAAGGAGCTAAATAGCAGTTTATGTTTTCCCGCCAAAACAACTAACTTGTCATTTACATTTCATTTACAGCTAATTACATTTCATCCTCTAACATACCTTCCCCCCTATAAAAGACTTGACCTCAAGTCTATGTAGTAATGAAAGTAGGGTATTTTAGCTTCAAAGGACTCTGCATCCTCCCAAGAAGCTCCATGTTCTGCAAAGCCTTCCCAAAGCACTAAGTGTTGAGTAAGAGCTCGATTCCGATGCTTCACAAACCTCCTTTTTAAGATGGCCTTTGGCTGAATTTCAGTAGAAGCTGAATGACCCTGCAACCAACTAGGAATATGAACAGCTACTGGCAGTATGCCATGAAATTTCTTTGATTGGGATACATTAAAAACATCATGTATCTGAGCATCTGTTGGTAATGACAACCTATAAGCCACCTTGCCTATTTTTGCCACAACTTGGAAAGGACCATAGTCTTCTGAGCCAGCTTTTGGTTAGATCTATGTTGAAGAGAGTGTTGTCTGTAAGCTTGCAGCCTAAGCCATACCCAATCACCATTCTGAAACTCCCTATCAGATCTGTGTTTATCCACCTGATTTTTCCATCCTAGACTGAGCTCTAGTCAGATGGAACTTTAACTCATTGATCATAGCTTCCCTTTTTAATAGGCTCCTGTCAACCACTTCATTCATAGACTCCCCTGCAACTGCAAGGTAGGGTAAATGGAGTGGAGGTGACTGGTTATATGTAACAACCCGCACTTCCGAGCTGCTAGCTAATCACACTTATTATACACAAATATCAATTATCACTTAATTACCTCATATCACATTTATTCGCAGTGGAAACATAATCAACAAATCGATCTTGGGCCCTGTGGGTTATGGGCCCACAACACAACTTCAAAACCAATATCAGATTACAAAATACTTTTACTCGATTCTCAAAGCAATAAAATACTTGATCCTCAAATAAGCACTTGAGTACTAACAACTTATACTCTAAATACAACTTCTGATAATTAATCTAATTATAAATTCACCACCACTCTAGCTTTGATCCACTCGAAGCCTCCTATAAACCTGCAAATTACAGAGGGAAATACAAAACAACAAAACTAAAATGAGCGAAAAACTCAGTAACTTTACTTCAGCCCGTCAAAATGGTTTTAGTTCGCAAACGTTTTTCATATCATAAACAAACTTGGTAATTGTTGGAAAAGAATCCATCCATTAAAATATATCGTTGGCATAGCTCAATTACTTAACACAAATCGCTGGCAAGTACAGGTTTTGGCATAACATAACGTAACATATCATAACACAATATTCGACCTTATCTGGTCTTAACTGAACTTATATCCGAATCATTTTTCTCCACCTGTATCTTGCCCACTTTCGTCTCAGTTCATAAGCTAAGCCAGCTAAAACAAATATGAAATTATTTTTACATTATCATACTCAAATCATATTTCTTAAATATAACCACTACCGAACAATTCCAATAACAGAACAAGAGTGTTCTTTTGTAATCACACAATAACAATTCACAACTAACTCATATAAGCACATCTATAACCATGGCCATGACTATAAACGATATATAATATCATAAATATAATATAACACACACGGGCATGTAAATACATTTTTGCTGAACATAAATGTTACCTCGATGCGACAATTACTTCAATATAAATTGAAGAACCATAATACGTGACCTCTTGATCTCATCTTAGCTTGACTCATATATATCTCCACAATTCTCCAGCAACCACCTCACAATAATAACAACAATTAACATTCATCCCTACTATAATTCAGATAGATAAATTGACTTGCTCATACCCTCTAAACTCTTCCATGAACCACTACAAATCCTTATATGCCAATCATTTCACTAATCCAACTCACAAAATCAATCTTCTATGATACTTTATTCAATCTCATTATAATTACTAGAAATATGTTTTTATAAACTAACTTATGAAAAATCAATTAAGATTATAAGATCTAAAACAAAGTTTGAACTTAGTTAGATTCTATCACAAAACTAACTGAAAACATGTACTCAAAATTCTTGTGTTGAAATCTGAATCCAAGAAGTTACAATTATAAATTCAGATATTTCCTTTACTTGTTATTCGAAAGAAACAAAAAGATGGATGTGGCTTTGTATCTTCAGTAGTACATAAACTAGATTTTATTTTTCTTACACATCAAAAAGCAAAACAAGCATGAAGCCAATTTTAGAATTACAAGCAGCCATGAAAGGGGGAAATTGGACTCATACCAACATGTGCAGTGCCACCACCAATACAGCAGCACCGCTCAACATGCAGCACCAGCTGCCGGCAGACGACAGTAGCAATTAGGAATGGCAACGGGTCGGACTTGGACCGGATTATGCATAATCCGACTCCGACCCTACAAGAAGTCGGATTTTAAATCTGACTCCGACTCCGACTCCGACTCCGATAATCCGAATCCGATCCGACTTAAAATCCGGACATCCGACTCCGATCCGACTCGACATCCGACTCGATAATCCGAACATCGACTTTTTTTTTTGCACGATTTTATATTGTAAAAAAAAACTTGTATAATACAAAAAATGTAAGCAATAATTTAAGTTTATCTAAGCACATAAAATCAAATAAGCAAATACATGATTAAAAACAAAAGTCCATAAAACATAAAGTTCTCAACTTCATCCAAATCAACCTAAGGTTCATACAACAATAACAATCTTCTTCACATGGAAACTAATCAATTAATGCCATTAACATTTTTCTTCAACCTTCCATGGAAACTAAACACCTTCATCCAAGTTTTCACCTTCAACTTTAGTCAACCATGGCCAACACAAACCTATACAATAAAGTCATCGTAAGTGTCACTATAATTAAAATTAACTAAATACACAAGACATAAACATATAAAATTCACTTTTTTTCTTCCATAGCTTCTACATCTTCATCATCATAGATAGGTGCACATTCAAGACTACCCTTGGTAACATCTAGAAATCATAATTATGCTACATTAGTATTATGTAAAAGGTAGTGACTAAAAGATCGAATAAATGAAATAATATGAAAATACCTTTGTAATGTAAACGCTCCAACTTTGAAGACACATCAAAGCTTCAATAGTTTCGGAGAAGTCTGCTATGAGGCCCAATGATCCTACCACTTGTGCTAAATGCACTCTAAGCAACGGTAGATATAGGAACCGCAAGAATATCTCTAGATCCTAGAGAGGTGGGAAATGCATGTGATTGCGCATTCCACCAAGCAAAAGATTAAACTTACTTTCATCAACAACAATTCTTTCCTCTTCCAAATATGTCTCCACCTCACATTTACGAGACTTCTTAGGTGGTTGTTCCAAAACATGTTTCTCCCATAACCCCTTAACTTCATCCAAATCAACCATAGGCCTCTTACTATTAACATTGAGAGATGATGAAGGTGTCACGTAGAGTTCCATCATGACATGTATCTTTCTCATAGTCATGAACTAAATCAACCAACAATCTTTTTACTCTATCACATTCAAATTCAACATCATCATCATACACAAGTTTATAATAAAAGCTCACGCATTCTAATTTTCTTCTAGGATCCAAAACCGAAGCCACCGATAACATCACATTGCTCACATTCCAATATTTATCAAACTTATCAATCATTTTTGAAGCCATAGATTCAATCACCTTATTCCTACAACTAAACCATCTTCTCAAGGCAAGTCTAATTTCACAAACCTTTTATACTAGATTTAGCTAATAAAAGTATACAATTATTGTAGTACACACATAACTACATTAGATAATATATTAGAGTTTTATACTAGATTTAGCTATTTACATAGGTCAAAAGGTTTATAGGGTATTAGACTATTAGGATGCCATCATCGATTGAGTATATATACTACATTGGAGTGTCATGTCATGTGCCACCACTCTTTCCTTTGATAGGAACGTCTTTGAATATAAACTAAGAGCAATTGACTTGAAAGTTAAAATCAAAGTTAGAGTATACATATGTAATACATTAATATATAAAAAATAACTTATTGTCTCAAAGTCGGAGTCGGATGTCTAAGGATATCATAAATCATATTGGATCAAGATATAGAAATGTCGTTATTGTGTTGCATTTCCTTAATATTGATTCATAGTAATCATAGGTGTAATAACGTATCTTTTCGTCATATATTATGAGTTATACGTTTGTATTATATGTAGGAAAAATTAATTTCAATCATCTAGCCTTTGGTTAAAAGTTGGGATTATTAAGAATGAAAAGTTTAATAACAAATTGAGCATATATAGATTAGATCTTGTCTAATAAAAGTATACAATTATTGTTGTACACACATAACTACACTATATATTATATTAGAGTTTTATACTAGATTTAACTATTTACATAGGTCATAACTCATAAGGTTTATAGGGTATTACCGTATTAGACTATTAGGATGGTCCATCATCGAATTGAGTATATATAGGTTAGATGTTGTCTAATAAAAGTATACAATATTTTTAAATGATATCATAATTCATAAGCATATGTATTATAAGTTTGATAAGAGTGTCAACTGTCATATGACATATGACACATACATACTACATTGGAGAGTGTTGTCATGTGCCACCAACGCATCTTTCCTTTGATAGAAACGTCTTTGAATATAAACTAAGACCAATTGCTTTGAAAGTTAAAATCAAAGTTAGAGTATACATATGTAATACATTAATATATAAAAATAAGACTAATTGCCTAAAGTCGAGTCGTCGGATGTCAGTCGGATTATGTCGGTCGAGTCGAGTCGGACATCCGTCGGTCGGAACGGAGGTGTCGTTTTTTGAGATCCGACTCGCCCTACCCGACTGAGTCGGATTTTTTAAACGGATGGATGCGGATTTTTTTTTAGTCGGCTGTTTTTTGGACTCGAGTCGGACTAGGTCGATCCGCGATTGCCATCCTTAGTAGCAATGCAACACCACACAACCGCAGCAACAACCACGAAGCAGAGGAGAGAGAAAATGGGGCGGAAGAATCACCAACAGCAACAACACCGGTAGCGGCAGCACCACTGGTTCACAAAGAAATGGGATTCGAAGAGAGAGAAACGGAGGTGGCTCCAACGAGAAGGACGGAGCTTGAGAGAAAATGGAGGACGGTGAAATGGGTCTTGAGTGAAGAAGGGAGTTGGGGTTTCAATTTGTCAAAGAAGACACAATTAATTGACAAGTAAACACATTTGTGTCTACTCCTTATTAAGCCACGAAAGACAAGAAGGAAATGGGTTTTTCTTTTTCTTTTGAAGAAAATCTGATTTTAGATTATCAAAATTTCAAAACATTTTTTTATTCATAAGTTTCCACAACACAAATAAGAATATAATAATATAATTATCAAATAATCTCTCATTGATATTAAAACTTAATTAGACTAATAAACATAATTAACTTTGCTTAAAACATACATTAAAAACCTGGGCTATTACATTATACACTACTTCATAGGGAGTAAGGTGAATAGAAGAGTGAAAGCGGGTATTATAACACCACTCAGCCAAGGGTAGCAAAAAACTCCAGTTTTTAGGATTATATCCACTCATGCATCTTAGGTTTGTCTCCAAGCATTTATTCACTATTTCAGTTCGTCCATCTGCCTGAGGATGGTAAGCAGAGGACATATTGAATTCAGTGCCATAAATGGAAAACAAAGCTTTCCAAAATTTGCTAAAGAAAAACTGAATCCATGTCACTGACAATACTTCTAGGCCATCCATGAAGCTTGAAAACATTATCTAGATAAGCTTGGGCAACCTGAACTGCAGTAAATGGATGGGCAAGGGGTATAAAGTGTGCATATTTACTAAGTCTATCCACCACCACAAAGATCACACTTTTACCATTTGACAAAGGGAGACCAGTAATGAAGTCCATATAGATATCATACCAGACTTCTTCAGGTATGGGTAAAGGTTGTAAGAGGCCAGGGCTAGCTGCATTATCAGCTTTAGAAGCTTGACAGGTGTGACAATTCCTGATGAATCTTCTAACATCCAAACTCATACCCTTCTAATAAAAAATTGTTTTCAACCTCCTTTGAGTCAAATCCCTCCCTAAATGTCCCTCATCAGGAGATGCATGTTGCCAAGCTAGTAACTTCAACCTCAATTGATCAGCAGGGCCTATGACAATCTTTCCTTTCTTTCTAAGCAATCCTCCTTACAAACTGTAACCCTCATAGCTAGGCAAGTCTTGTAGTTCTTCAATAATTGTAACCAGATTGAAGTCTAAGTGATAGCTTTGCTTGATAAGAGTGATTAAGTCTGTATCAATCACTGATAAAGCCAAGCAAAGCACCTCAACACCCTTGACTCTAGAAAGTGCATCAGCAGCCACATTATCTTGCCCCTTTTTGTATTGAATTTCATAGTCAAAGCCCATAAGTTTGGACAACCAAAACTGTTGAAAGGGTGTTGATATTTTTTACTGCAACAACCACTTCAAACTTTTTTGGTTTGTCCTGATGGTGAAATGATTTCCAATCAAATACTGCTCCCACTCCTGAACTGGAAAAAAAAAATAGCTAATAACTCTTTTTCATACGCTGATAATTTCTGCCATTTAGGACCCAAGGCCTTGCTTATATAAGCTAAGGGATGGCCCTCTTGCATTAATACAACACCAATACCAGTATCGGATGCATCAGTTTCAACAATAAAGACTTTAGAAATGTCTAGAACAGCCAACACAGGAAAAGATACAAGAGCATGTTTGAGTTTATCAAAAGCTTCTTGTGCTTCTATAGACCAGGCAAACCCATCTTTCTTGAGTAAGTTATGTAAAGGTCCACAAATAACTGCATAGCCTTGCACAAACTTTCTATAATAACCTGTTAGGCCTAGAAAACTTCTAAGCTCTTTCACTGAAGTTGGAGATGGCCACTTTGCTACAGCTTGAATCTTCCTTGGGTCTGTTTCAACTTCTGAACCAGAAATAAAATGCCCAAGATACTCCACTTTACTCTTTACAAAAGAGCAATTGCTTTCTTTGATATACATCTTGTTCTGCCTCATCAAGTCAAACACTTGTTCTAGATGTTGCTAGTGTTCATTGATAGACGACTATATATAAGAATATCATCAAAGAAAACTAGGACACACCTTCTCAACAAGGGTTTGAAAACTTTGTTCATCCACCCTTGAAATGATACAGGAGCATTTGTTAACCCAAATGGCATCACAAGGAACTCAAAGTGTCTTGAAAGCTGTTTTGAAAAAATCATCTGGGTGTACTCTTAATTGATGGTAGCCTGCTCTAAGATCCAGTTTAGTAAACACAGCAGCACTAGCCAACTCATCAATGAGTTCCTCCACCACAGGAATAGGAAAATTGTCCTTGACAGTCTTCCTATTCAATTCCCTGTAATCTATGCAAAGCCTCCAAGTACCATCTTTCTTGCCAACCAAAACCACAGGTGAAGCAAATGGGCTACAACTATGTTGAATTATTCCCCTGTCCATCATTTCCTGGACCAATTGCTCAATAACATCTTTATGCTTTAATGGAGACCTGTAAGGTCTAATACTTACAGGACCAGCATCACTTTGCAAAGGGATCCAATGGTCAAACACTCCCCTGTGTGGTGGTAAATCCACAGGGTCAACAAATATATCAGCATACTTTTCCTTGACTGCTTGGAATTGCCTTGCTACTGAAACATTCTGCTCTTGATGCTCCTGTGTAACACTCAGTTCACTAACTTGCATAACACAAAACTGAACTGCAGCTGTCATCATCTTGCTGGTAGGACTTCCTTCAATCACTTTTATCTTATGAGGAGGAATACCTTTTAAAGAAAACACCTGATTATCCAGCTCAAACTTCATTAACAACTCCTTAAAATCCCAGATGATTGGTCCTATAGTACTCAACCACTGTACTCCTAAGACCATATCACAACCTCCTAAAGCACTTCTGTGTTAAATTCCTTTTTGTTTATAAACCATTGAAAAGAAGAACACTTATGTTGACACACCAAGGAATTTCCATCTGCCACTGTAATGGATTGAGGGTTCATCTGTTCAATTTAACATCCCAACTTCTTGGCTAATTCAAGATCTAAGAAATTATGTGTACTACCATAGTCCACCAAGATATGCAGGGTTTACCATGTATCAACCCCACTACTCTCATGGTATTAAAGTTTTGATTACCAGAGAGGGCACTCACTGAAATACATGGTTCATCTCTATTTTCAGTATCTTCTTCCATACTATTATCCTCATCATCACTGTCTGTTTCACTAGGAACTTCCACAGTAAAAAGTTGAGTCTCTTTAAAATTACATTTGTGATTCCTATCATATTTCTGATCACAATAGTAGCAAAGGCCTTTAGCAATCTGTTCTGCTCTTACATCAGTTGGGATGTGTTTAAAAGGTCTAGGTTGGTATTTGACTAGGGATTGTGAAGGTTTTTGGGTAGGAAGAAGGAGAGGTTTATTTGCATTGTTATTAAAAGGGACAGATTGTATAGGTTTAGTAGGTATGTATGGGAAGGAAGAAGAAGATGATGAAGGAAGGTTTCATATTACAAGCTTGCAACTGCTCTTCTTGCAGTCTTGCATACCTCACTGCCTCAGATATAGATGGAGGGCTAAAAGTTCTCACAAAAGGTTTGATGGAGGGTTTCAATCCACCCACAAAACTCTCTTAACACATATTCATCAGTTAATACATGCCCATTTTGCATCAATAATGATTTCAAACTTTCAAAATCATCAATATAATCTTCTAAAGTTCCAGATTGCTCAAGCGTATTAATAACTTTCTAATGCATTAACCCCCTTTCCATCCTTAAATCTTGCTGTTAAATCAAGAATGAAATCATTCGAGTCTACGTTCTTCCTTACAGCTAAATAATTGGACACCCACAATTATGCTTTATCAGTCATGTATAATGATGCCAAGTCTACTCTACAATCATCAGCAACCTTACACAGAGAAAAATATCTACTACATTTTTTAATCCAAATCCTAGGATTTGAACCATCAAAAGTAGGAAATTGTAATTTTGGTATCATACCTTGAGGTTTAGTAGAATTAACCTCATTATTCCTCTGACTTTCAGAAGAATTGTTGCCACCATCTTTCATTTCTTTCACCATTTGCATCAAAAGAAGCATGTTATTAGCTTGCTCCTCAAGACGTTTTTCAAGCAACTTCACTTGCCCTTCCATGTCTGCAAACTTCTTGCCAACTGTAGACACATAATCATGTCTCTCCATTTAAGGATCCGATGATGAAACATATCGTGGTCTTAATTGGTCCGACCCAAGGGCAGAGCAGTCTGAAAAGGCATTCAAAACTATTTCGAAAAGTGTTAAAATCCTATTTTAAAGCCCAATTAATTATTCATGATAATTAATTGTATTTGAGCTCAATTCTTTGAAAAGCCCAATTAATTAATAATTAATTATTTTATTTTAATAAAGATAATTTTTATAGTTAAAATTAGATTTTATCCCGTAAAATCATATTCCGAAATTAAAGGATAAAAGAAAATCTTTTAAAACGAGTTTTAAAAAAAGGTTGGCAAAGGCGTGTCAAAAGCCAGGCTGGTGCGCCTGGCACATCTTGCTGCGTCAGGCGCAGCTTTTCCTGACACGTGGCACTGTGCCACACACTGTGCCATACAATGTGATGTGCGCTTGGTGCACAGATCTGCGTGAAGCGCAGGTTTCTTTCTTATCTTTTTCAAAGCGCGTACCACGTGTATGCTTTTTACTGGTCATGCCGCGTCATGCGCTTGCAACGTCAACTGCGCATGGCGCAGCCAGCGCGTGAGGCGCAGTGCCGTTTTCCCTATAAATAGGCCTGATTTCCATACAGATTGAAGGACGGATTTTTCACATCAACACACTTCGAACTCGACGAATATATTACGAATCTCTCTACGAACTACAAAACTTCCCTACAAAAACTCATACTTTCAAACACAAATACATTCAATCTACATACTTTCAGACATTCAGATTTTCAGGCTTCACGATTGCTCGTCCCGAAGGTTGTCAATCTCGCAGACCCAAGCCATGGTATAATCCTGAGTGTCTTAAATAAATTATTTTTATATTGAAGTTACTAACAGTTTTCTTTCGTGATGTAGATCTTTAATGTAAAATCGCTACACTGTATATTCTAATCCTTTTGCAATACTTTCTTTTATTTCATTTTATTATTATTCATGCCTTTGTATATTATATGCCTGCCTGATCATTATATGCATATTATATGATTGTCCCTGTTTTATTACTTTTATCGCCCACATGTTATTTTTGCTAATCAAAGACCTAAAGAACTGTTCTAATATTAATCAGATTAATTTGGACAACCTGTTAGGTTCCTTGTAATATTGATTACATAATAACTTGTCACTAAAAATTAGTCTTTTATGTGTTTCCTGAACCAATTTAGACTAAATATTTTTAGGGTGTTTAAAACATTATTTGATTATTCTTTGGTATAAATTCTGCAATGAATCGATATTTAGTAGAGGCCAACTTTGGGCGAATGTGGTTCATAATGACTATATTCGTACTCTCACCCCCGAACTCAATCTTTGGTTCATTTTGACCATATATGGAGTCATGACGGGGAAATCTACATTGGATAATTTGTCCCTATGATTTTTCTATATCCAATTAGGTTTATGATTCTTCCTAAAAAGAATTGTTGGCGACTTCTTTCAAAACAATTTTCAATAAAACCTTAACAGTGGGGTAGTCAAATCTAATACGCGCTCACACCGCGTAGGCGAAATAAAAACACGCCTACAATTTGGCGACTTCACTGGGGAGGATTTTTAAAATTAAATTTTAAATAAGTGGGTGAAACTTGAAAAATACGATTCATTCTTATTTTTCTGGCTTTGAATAATATACAGTTTTGCATATGCATGGCTATTGTTCAGCCACCATAAGGACAATCTACCTTGCCTCATTAGCACATGTTCTATGTGTGAGGTCACCCCTGGGGGGTTTGCGCTTTGTCCTTCCAAAAAGCTTCATGAGCGATAGTGTTGGATCTTAGTCATAAGCAAACCTACCCAACCATGGCATTGTTCTCTTGTTCCTGACTTGAGACTGGGGTGCGTCTTACACGTGGCCACCTCTTTAAGCAGGGGTACGAAGCGTGGGATCAATCTCTTAGTCATGAACCTTTTCAGCCTTAACCTAAACCTAACCAATAGTTGAATGTAGAACTGGACTTTAGGATGAGAACTTTTGCATCCATATTAGCTGACATTTATGTGTGATTGCAATTTTTGCCTACTAATATGCTTTACGCCCGAAATTATTGCAAATCGCGTCTAAAACAAATCGTCGTTTTCGCCCGAACCTTCGTCAATTTATCAATACACGTGCCGCAGAGCATTGCGCCAAACGCATTAAGTTGCGCCTAACGCAATGCACCTATGCCAGACGCATAGGCTGTGCGCCGAGCGCACCAGTTGCGTGGCACGCAACCTATTCGTCCCATGCTTATTGGTCTTTTGACCTTTGTTCGAGTCTAAGATAACAAGTTTGCATCAGTATAATATTACAAAAAAAAAGGTCCAGTTTTTTCATGCAAGGTCGAGTTTGTCCTAAAAAAAGCGCATCTAGAAAAAATGGGCATTATAGAGTTAGAGTTGTCATGCATGTCTACCTCTTCCCATCTCCTCCCTGCTGT
This sequence comes from Beta lomatogona, assembly GCA_947646795.1. Taxonomy (NCBI): domain Eukaryota; kingdom Viridiplantae; phylum Streptophyta; class Magnoliopsida; order Caryophyllales; family Amaranthaceae; genus Beta; species Beta lomatogona. The sequence goes on from CANSNZ010000477.1 coordinate 541,224, forward strand.
TCATCTAATCTTCCCTGTCAATCCTACCTTTCCATATGCATCAATTTCAAAAGCTTACATCTTTTCAAAATCAATCCTGCATCCTATTCTACTCTTTTTCAAAAACATTTACAAATCATAATCATACCACGGCATTTCAAAACAATATTTGTCAAAATTAATCCATCATCTTTTCCTAATAAAAGATAAAAACAAAGGGTTCCTTTCAAAAACGAATTTCGAAAATTCTAAGCCCATTCCAAACACCTTCAATCCAATTCAATCCAATCGACCCATTTCACTTGCATTTATTCTAGGCCCATATGCATTAGAGTCCATTTTGCATTCATATAGGGTCCATCTCATTCGAGTCCATGCATTCATATTAGGCCCGCTAGCAATAGAGTCCATCTTAGGCCCATATAAGTCTAGCTCCTGTCAAAACCTAGGCCCATTTGCATCTTTATGTGAACCCTAGTCTATGTCAATCCCAGTCCAAGTCTAATCCAACTCGATTCCAATCCAATGTCAAGCCCATGTGCATTTTCAAGTCCAACTTCAAACCAATATAGGACTAAGTCCAGAATTAGGTCCACATAAGACCCAACTCATTTCCAAAGTCAATCCAGTCCAATTTCAAATCTATATAGGACGAAGTCCAAACCATTAAGTCTAGCGAAGCTAGCATTCCTGTAAGACCATAACGGCACCCCTTTTAACTTAGCTAAGCTAGTCATTCCTGTAAGACCATAACGACACCCCTTTTGACTTAGCTAGGCTAGTCATCCTGGTAAGACCATAACGGCACCCCTTTGACCTAGCTAAGCTAGTTATCCCTGTAAAACCATAACGGCACCTCTTTGACTTAGCTAAGCAAGTCATCCCTGTAAGACCATAACGGCACCCCTTTGACCTAGCTAAGCAAGTCATCCCTGTAAGACCATAACTGCACCCCTTTGACTTAGCTAAGCAAGTCATCCCTGTAAGACCATAACGGCACCCCTTTGACTTAGCCAAGCTAGTTATCCCTGTAAGACCATAACGGCACCCCTTGATTTAGCTAAGCTAGTCATTCCTTTAAGACCCTAACGTCACCCATTGACCTAGTGAAGCTAGTCACCTCTAAGACCATAAAGTCACCCTCCGAGGTTAGTGAAGCTACTCTTATCTTACATCTACAGCAATACCAAGTCATCAAGTCTGGCGAAGCCAATTCCTTCCTAAGCCTAGCGAAGCTAGCATAGACAATCCTTTTGAGCCGAGTCTATTTACCAAGTCTAGTCTAGTCTGCTTGCGTATTCTAGTCCAGTCCAGTCAGTTGCATCTACATTAGTTAGGCCCATGTCACCATCATAACCATAATCATACCCCTTTCTAATCATTTTCCATTTCCATTTCGCCTTTCATTTTTCATCCCCATTTCCACTTCTATTTCCATCTCTCTATCCCTCATTTCCATTTCTCATTTCGAAAACATCATTTCTAAAAATTTACGAGGTCCATTCGATTTCTGTTCAGGACGGATCGAGAGATTATAACTTGGGAACGCCCGATAGAGAGGATACAAGGTCAACCTACTCCCAGACTCGTCAAGCGCATCCTCACCTTTTCAGACGAATCCTCTGACTCTTTGGAATCATCATATGAAATGGGAGACACTAATGAACAACTTAGTGCCATTATGGCTCAACTCACACTGATGAACTCTCGTCTTGAGGAACAAGACAAAAAGATCAAGGCACTAAGGGAGAAGCTCAATGAGGAAGACGAGCAAGGCGACACTCCACCACCGATCAAAACCAACATAGAGCTGAGGTTTGAAAAACTCGAGCAATTAATCCAGTCAATTCCTGCGCTCAAGAGTCAGGCTCATGGCCATGACATCATTGATCTTGAATTAAGGGAAAAACTCCCTAAAAAGGTAACATTGGGTGACCTCCCAAAATTCAAGGGGGTCGAAGACCCAGATGACCACTTGAGAGCATTTTTCATCTCTATGGCTCTCAAGGGCATGAGCAAGGACCTGTTTGCTTATGTCTTTCCTGTAACCTTGGATGCACATCCATCCAACTGGTTTAGGTCACTGAATAAGGCCAAGCTGAATGACTGGGATTACATCAGAGAAGAGTTCCATAAACAATACATCTACAATACTCAGCTTCCCATTGGCCTTCGTGAGTTGGAGTTAACTAAACGAAACTCCAACGAAGAATTCGTCACCTTCCTTAACAGATGAAGGGATAAAGTTGCACAAATGATTAACATGCCATCTCAGGAGGATCAAGTCCGACTGGTGATCCGTAACCTGCAGCCGAAGTATGGGGATCATATCAAGTTCCAACCTATAGAGTCTTTCACGAAGCTCTATAAGGTAGGCCTGCTGATTGAAGAAGAAATACAGGCCAACAACAACAAGGGTTCCAACAACAACAGCAACTCTTTCAAGAAGAGTAACAATGGCCCTTCTAGCTCCAAAAGCAATGAGGTCAATGCCATATTTGCTGAAAAGAGAGGCTATCAAAAGCCTCAAAGAACATTCGCACATTTAGGCATGTCCTTAGAAGAAGCCTTCACTAGCCTTCATGCAAAGGGAGCACTTCAGCCTATTGGCCCTACTCCAGATCCTGCTCCCGAGAATAGATCCAAGAGGTGGGATCCAAATGTCTACTGCAAGTACCACCAAGGGAATGGACACCCAACATCTACGTGTTGGACCTTAAAGAATCACCTGCAGGATATGGTTGAAGACGGTAGATTGCCAATCCCACCTGCAGCAAAAGTCCGCAATAACAACAACCCCTTGGGCAGCACCTGAATAACGCCGGGGCTTAGTTATTTAACGCTAGTTTTCTAGGTTGAGTCGGAGAGTCCCTCCCCAAGCTCCTTCATTTCCCTTCTTGTCGAGTTTATGTCATTTAGGTTTTTATTTCCAATAAGCCTTGTTCAATTTATTTCTGATTAATAAAATAATTGCATTTTCAGTTTCACTTTCATTAGCCTTCCATCATTTTATTTATGCTTCTAATTCAATGATGTAACTCAAATCACCTAACGAACTTGACTAATGATAATAAAAAGATCTGAAAAAAAAGAGAAAAAGAAAAAAAGGACATACTTTAGATCAGGAGTTATTCCCCTCTCCCTTCCATTACCTTTCATAAGCCATCATTCTTAAACCATCATATCAATAAACCAAACATCCTTCAACATCAAAGCTCCACAAATAGCCTTCAAGCCTTCCAATACCCTAAACCAAACTTGTGTGCAAGCCTTACTACATAAAAAAGATCAATGCCAGGCACAAATAAAAAAGTAAACGAAATTCAAAGTGCGGGAAAAAAAAGCAAAAGCAAAAGAAACGCACAAGATAAAAATGCAAAAAAAATAAAGAGCCAAAGGCAAAGAAATAAAAGTCAAGTTAGGGGGATTGCACACAAGTTCTACCCCTCATTCAAATCCCTTCGATTCATCAAACATTTAATCCATGTAATCGAAATCCATGATCCTTACGTTATCCTAACCAATTTAACCTTCACCTAAAACTTCAAACCTTTCAACCTTTCATATTCAACCCTAATTCCTTCTCCAAGGTATGTCCAAGCCCGCTAGGTTGAAAACCCGAAAGGGAGGCCTAGGCAAAAGTTAGGGCACAACAAAAATAATATAAAAAATCAGATTCAGAACTACAAATGGTCTGATTCCGCAAGGATACGTAGAAATCCTCATCTCGAGGCCCGACCGCTTCAATAAAATAAAAATTAGTCATGGTCTAATGATTTGACTTTCTAGAATTTAGGAGCATATTGTTTCTAGATCTCGATATAGACTCGAGTCTGCACCTAGCCCAGTTAAAAGCCTTTTCCCACCTACATTCATTTGAGTAACAAATTTGAACCTTTTTTATTTTTCAATCCAAGCTCTCCCTGTCCCTGAAGGACTATCCGTTGATTCCATTGATTCTGGCGATATTTGACTTTGCCTATATTAACTTCCCAATAACCAATCCCCAGTGACAACTTACAACGTTCAAGACAGATCAACTACATTTCAATATCAAATCAAGTACATGGCAATTCAAGGCAAGCTCACCCAAAGCGGGGGACTTCCTACGTGCGGTGGTTCCTCCAATTCAAATCAAACTCCCAAAAAGTTGTAATCCGCGGACCTCGTTTACGGACCCCGATTATTTACTAAAAACGATTTTCGAAAATCATTCTATTCATTTCATTCTATCATTCTACATATCCACATCCTCTAGCCTTGCAAAATCCTAACCTTGCATTCTAGCTTTGCAAAACCCTGACCTTGCATTGCATTTCATATATTCTAGTCTTGCATAACCCTGACTTTGAATGACGTGTCATCCCTTAGCTTTGCATAACCTAAATCCTTGCACAGCGTCTCATGCATCCTTAGCGAGTCTAAGTTTGCATTTTTGCATCATTATGTGCTTTATATGAGTTGTTTGCACTTGTCTCCTAACATCTTCTTCTGCAGGTAATCAGATTGCTTGTAGTTATTGTCCTGCATACTAACTTTGTTTTGCAGAGACCGGCGTATATAGATTAGTTCTAAACTGCAGAGCGTTTAGAATCGTTCTTTGTCCCGACACCGTATACTTTGAATATCGGTTTCCTGAACCTCAGTCAAAGTGGGGGCTTCTGTAGACACATAATCGTGTCTCCCCATTTAAGGATCCGATGATGAAACATATCGTGGTCTTAATTGGCCCGACCAAGGGCGGAAGCGATCGAAAAGCCATTCAAAACTATTTCGAAAAGTGTTAAAGTCCTATTTTAAAGCCCAATTAATTATTCATGATAATTAATTGTATTTGAGCCCAATTCTTTGAAAAGCCCAATGAATTAATAATTAATTATTTTATTTTAATAAAGATAATTTTTATAGTTAAAATCAGATTTTATCCCGTAAAATCAGATTCCGAAACTAAAGGATAAAAGAAAATCTTTTAAAACGCGTTTTTAAAAAAAAGGCTGGCAAAGGCGTGTCAAAAGCCAGGCTGGTGCGCCTGGCGCACTTTGCTGCGTCAGCCGCAGCTTGTCTTGAGACGTGTATGCTTTTTACTGGTCATGCCGCGTCATGCGTTTGCCACGTCATCTTGCCTCGGCGCAGCCCAACGCGTGAGACGCAAAGGCCGTTTTCCCTATAAATAGGCCCGATTTCCGTACAGATTGAAGGACGGATTTTTCACATTAACACGCTTCGAACTCGACGAATATATTACGAATCTCTCTACGAACTACAAAACTTCCCTACAAAAACTCATACTTTCAAACACAAATACATTCAGATTTTCAGGCTTCACTATTGCTCGTCCCGAAGGTTGTCAATCTCGCACACCCAAGCCACGGTATAATCCTGAGGGTCCTTAAATAAATTATTTTTATATTGAAGTTACTAACAGTTTTCTTTCCTGATGTAGATCTTTAATGTAAAATCGCTACACTGTATATTCTAACCCTTTTTCCATACTTTCTTTTATTTTATTATTTTTCATGCCTTTGTATATTATATGCCTGCCCGATCATTATATGCATATTATATGATTGTCCCTGTTTTATTACTTTTATCACCCACATGTTATTTTTGCTAATCAAAGACCCAAAGAACTGTTCTAATATTAATCAGATTAATTTGGACAACCTGTTAGGTTCCCTGTAATATTGATTGCATAATAACTTGTCACTAAAAATTAGTCTTTTTATGTGTTTCCTGAACCAATTTAGACTAAATATTTTTAGGGTGTTTAAAACATTATTTGATTATTCTTTGGCATAAATTCTGCAATTAATCGATGTTTAGTAGAGGCCGACTTTGGGCGAATGTGGTTCATAATGACTATATTCGTACTCTTACCCACGAACTCAATCTTAGGTTCATTTTGACCATATATGGAGTCATGACGGGGAAATTTACATTGGATAATTTGTCCCTATGATTTTCCTATATCCAATTAGGTTTATGATTCTTCCTAAAAAGAATTGTTGGCGACTTCTTTCAAAACAATTTTCAATAAAACCTTAACAGTGTGGTAGTCAAATCTAATACGCGCTCACACCGCGTAGGCGAAATAAAAACACGCCTACACCAACGACTTTAGAGATAGGTGCCGAATTCCCAATTCTTGAACAAAAGTTCTACTAAAATATTTGCAATTTCGGTTGCAAATTTAATTAAACACCTTAGGTGCTTAAAGAATTTCGAGCAAGCAGCAGTTGCTCTAATACCAATGTTACAGGATAGAAATCCTTGTAAGAAACTAGTGAGTTTTATTGACAGAAATATAATAGAAGGGAGAATAGAAGAGAAAAAGATAGAATTAGAAATGAGAAGATAGAGAGATATTCAGATAAGAGTAGAGGAGAATAATTGTTATTTTCATGATTGGTTCTTACAAGATATTAGCTCTAGTATTTATAAACTGAGCTCTAACAAACATTTAACTAATTGTAACTAACTGCCTTGTAATAAGGAGCTAAATAACAGTTTATGTTTTCCCTGCCAAAACAACTAACTTGTCATTTACATTTCATTTACTGACTAATTACACTTCATCCTCTAACATTTTTGTTCACAATAATTTCGAAGTTCAATTACTCATTCTTTGACTTGCGAATCGCTAGATTCAGATCAATTTTAGCTTAATTTTGCTCTAGTTATTTGAAAATTATATAGTTTTTAGGCTTAATTTCTTGAATTAGTTATTCGCAAATGGCTGGAAAGAAATGAAAGATGATGTCGATTTTGAACTATAAGTTGCGGTGTTTCTTGTGATTTCTAAAATGTTGGGGATTATATTAATTAGGATTGTGTGTGCATGTGTCTGTGTTGTTCATTTATGGATCTTTTCAGTTTGTTAGGGTTTAGTTTATTTGTAATTATGTGTTGATTTTTGTGATTTTGTTGATTTTTCGTGTTTATGAAATCTTATGGTTACATTACATGGATGTTGTTGCTTTCTTTGATGTAAAACTGGTGATCGACTATAATCACTTCATATAAACCCCCCTTCTCAACATTTTCTCTCTCCTCAACATTCATACTACTGATTTTTCTGCAAATCTTAAAATTCGCTCTCCTAAAAATGTCTTCAGAATCTGCTGAAGAGATGCAATCAAGCTTCTTGCAATTTTAATTTTCAAAATCTTTCGTTTCATGTGGTATTGTCTAGTTTTATGCTTTTGGCATCCTCTTTGTTATTTTTATCTTGTTCATTATGGTGTAGCATAATATGTGTTTTATTAGTTTCCCAAGTATGGTTATTAGTTGTTGTTTTAAAGCTATTTATTACCCTCTCTCTCACACATATCTTTGGCGAATTTCATACAACCTATTAGCTCAATTGGTATGTGTAATACACAACGATGTAGGTTCGAATCCTGCATAGGTTTAACTATAATCAAAGTTACACTAAAAGAAGTTACCCTTAAAATATATAAAGTTACCCTGAAAGGGGTAAAAGTTACCCTATTTTCAGTTTTCAGATTTAGAGTTGTTTTCAGCAAATCCCACCCCTATATATACACACACACACACACACACACACAAAAAAAAACAAGATTTAAAGTATTAAGTTTTTATAATTTTATTTATATATTAAAAGTATAAGGTAAAAATCCTATGCATTAATTTATTTTTAGTTGTCCCTTTGTAAAATCCAATAAGGTTTATAAGTTTTCCTTGTACAAAATTTGTTGAAGGGTCCTATTTATATACAACCCTATAAATCACACAAAGATATGCAATTATGCAATGGCTAACCTATTCTACATTTGAATAAGTCCTAGTCAATATTTAGACTCACCATTATGCACCATATAATTATCACTTTCATCATATAGGGATAATATAGCTACATAGGTTATGATGCCAACCTTTCTTTTAAAATACTAAAGGATTTTTTTTTACATTATGGGATCCCAACAAACTTGAAATACTTTCTCACCATACCGATCATGCGTCAAACCAGATTGGAGAAATCTTTAATGAAGTGTCTATAGTAACCCACCAAATCTAGAATACCCCTTATGCGCTTATGCCTGTTGGATTTATTGGAGATGGGCATTTCCACGACTTGGATCTTTGCTGGGTCTACTAAACCTCTCTTATTGGAAATAATGTGGCCCAAAAGGGCCATTTTTCAAAGTCAAAACTCACACCAAGTGAATCTAGCATACAAATGTGAATCAGGGATTATCACTAGTGGAATAAAGTTCAACCGCTGCGGTCAAAACCGGGCTTACCGCTGCGGTTTTTGGCCGCAACGGTTGGACTAGCAGCGGTAGCCAAATTTTAGCTGCTGCGGTTCCGCCCGCATAATCATTTACCGCCGCGGTTAATCTATTAATCGGCCGACCCAAAACCGCCAGCGGTAAATGATTAACTGCTGCGGTTTTGGGTGAAAACCGCAGCGGTTAACCACCCCAAAAACCAAAAAACAATTTTTTTTTTTTGCATTTTTTCATTTTTAATCAATACAAAATCAATAATATATATCAATAATCATTTTATTAAGCATATTATGCTCAATTGAAGCATAAGTATAAATAATTAGATACATAAGAATATTAACAATTATAATCTAGCCAAGTCTACATATATTACATGGCTGTCTGCATTTTCCATCAAGAATTGGAATGATCAGTACTCACATGCTCATATGCAACCTATGCCATTTCCACAAGCTGCATCACAAGAAAGACAAATTATCTTTCATCAGCACCAATTTTAACATTACCCCAACAATACAGCAAAAAAAGCAACAAATTTCACGAAGACCGACAACATTATACTTAAAATGACTAGCAAGCTTATTAAACAAAGACCGACAACATTATACTTAAAATGACTAGCTAGCTTATTCAAAACATGGCACTAACATTAAAATTAAACAAAGACGGCTTCCCCCCACCCCCACCGCACCGCCCCCACCACCCACCGCACCGCTCCCACCCCCCGCACTCCCCGCGTAGCCCCCACCCCCCAAAGATCGCTCCCCCCCCTGCGTTGCCCCAAAGACTACCCCCCCACCCCCATCGCATTCCCCCCACCCCCCTCGCACGCCCCCACCTCCCGCACCGCCCTCACCCCCACCGCACCGCCCCTACCCCCTCCCCACCCCCCCCCCACCCTCGCACCGCCACCCACTACCCACCGCACGCCCTCACCCTCGCACGCCCTCCACCCTCGCGTTCCCCACCCCCAAAGACGCCTCTACCTCTGCGTTGCCCCCCCAACACGCCCCTACCCCCGCGTTGCCCCCACGTACTGCCCCCACCCCCTCGCATTGCCCCACCACCCCCACCGCCCCCGCCCCACCCCCCCGCACCGCCCCCACCACCTCGCGTTATTATTTAGAAGTTGATAAAATTCAATTATTCCCGAGGTGCAGCATTCTCTCGGCAACGTTTGGCGATTTTCCTCATCACATAAAGCCACTAAAATATTGTTCAGGCAAATACAAAAGGAAGATCAAGACATGACAAAACCAAGACAATCCATAAAGAGATAAATGATTTCATCAAACAAGCAATAAATGATTCTATTTACTTGGACAACAAACTGAATACAGGTTTGATTTGAGGTTCTTATATCAAAGATGCTCTTATTTTATTAAAAGCAAGGAAGTACTAATTACGAATAAGCTTACTATGAAAATATAATGCGAAGTGCCATTGTCTATGTAATCAATGGATAACATTCTACTACACTAACTAGACAATACAAGAGGCATCCATGACAAGTTAGGACCTTAGAGGTACTTTAGAGTCTTAAGAGTTCCAAATTAAGTAGGACTAAGATATACCACATTATTCTATAAAAAAGAAGAAGATATATCACATAATAGCTTTTGTAAGCAGCACAAGCAAGTCTAGGTCCTATGGCTTGGGAGTGCACACACAATTTTTACTAGAAGATTATAAAGTATCTCATTACATGGCATCTGAAATGCAATTATAGATTTGAGTATTGAGCTATTAACTAATATTCCAATTTCTGAATACGAATTCAAATTTTCATCTCAAACACCTATAATTATGAACTAGGACAATTAATCAAAGGGAAAAGCACTATCATAATACCAATATATGAACCTAATCAATAACTGAAATTGTTCTAATCACAAATGGTGATTCAAAATTGAAGCAGGATTTCTCTAGAGCTTGAATTTGTGTGCCAAATTGCAAAACTAAGTCCAATTCATTAAAGATTGACGAAGTAAATAGGTTAATCAAGATGATCCAACCACTAACCAGAATGAATTATGCAAAATCATACTTCAATTCTCCAAAAACGATCAATTGACACCCAAATCATGTCGTCAAGCTAAAAATCTACATACATTCAGCGAGAAATACAAGCATTCACCCTCACAAATCAATTTTAACTTACATTGTAAAACAAAATGTAACTTACATTGTAAAACAAAATGCCGACATGCACAAACAACAGAAACAACATCGCAATAATGCCTAAAAATGTACCTTACGAGCTGCTAATTTTGACTGAATTTCACTCTTAGCTCTAGTCCAACATCGTACCTCTGAGTGTCGCAATGGAGACTTCTTCCTATTTGTCACAGGCTTTACAGCATCGGAAGCTGATTCGGAAGCAGATCTCTCTTTCAAATACAGCTGCTCTGAAGCCCGGAGATTAGAAACATATTCTGTACATGTTGATCTCGATACTCTAATCTGCAAAGTCAAAAAGTTGCATAGCTGACTTAGGAAACTACCATCTTTTGTACAAGTCAAAAATCTTAACTATAAGATTACATCAAATAAACAAAATCGATTTTCCAGCTACATCTAAGCCACCTAAAAGCAAGCTAACACAAATGTGGTCCAACTCAGAATCATGCTAAAATTAGAAGGGGGTGTGCGGGGAGCGGGGTGTGCAGGGGGGGGGGTGTGTGGGGGGCAGCAAGAGGGGGTATGTAGGGGGTAGCAAGAGGGGGTGTGGGGGGAGCGGGGTGTGCGGGGGGAGGGGGTGTGTAGGGGGCGGCAAGAAGGGGGTGTGTAGAGGGTAGCAAGAGGGGGGGTGTGCGGGGGAGGGGGTGTGTAGGGGGCAGCAAGAGGGGGTGTGTAAGGGGGTAGCAAGAGGGGGGGTGTGTAGTGGGGCCGCAAGAGGGGGTGTGTAGGGGGGTAGCAAGAGGGGGTGTAGGGGGAGGGGGTGTGTAGGGGGGTAGCAAGAGGGGGTGTAGGGGGAGGGGGGGTGTGTAGGGGGCAGCAAGAGGGGGTGTAGGGGGAGGGGGTGTGTAGGGGGGGCAGCAAGATGGGGTGTGTAGGGGGGTAGCAATAGGGGGTGTGCAGGGGGTGTGTAGGGGGAGGGGGTGTGTAGGGGGCGAGAAAGAGGGGGTGTGTATGGGGGTAGTAAGAGGGGGTGTGCGGGGGTGTGTAGGGGGCAGCAAGAGGGGGGTGTGTAGGGGGTAGCAAGGGGGGTGCAAGGGAGATTAAATTAAGAGAGGCACTTATAGTAGCTCAACTGATTCTGGTAGCCTTTTGCTCGAAGTAATTTATTTACAGGTCGTCAATAGAACATCTTCAACGGAAGAAAAAAAACAAAGTCAGATAAAAGTACTCCACAAATACCTATACCAAGAAACGCTAACCCGCGGATCATATATGTTGTTCTGCAGAACATAACTAAAATGGGATAATACATTGTACCATACGGGACACGGGTTACGTATACCGCCTATCAATTATAACCATGGCATTTCGAACCTTTCGACTCCGTCGTCATGTCAAATATTCCAAAATTTTCACCAAAAACAGAAATCAATTGGGTTTCAATCTACGGGTTGATGTATATTCAATTTTAGATGGCCACATAGGTGAGGCTTTAATAAAAGATAGACAATCACATAGCGGCCGTCATAAAATCAAATATACGTCAAAGGCAAAAGAATCAAAGAAATAAGATGAGAAAAAATGTAGCTACAACCTCTAACTAGGAAGATACTGGATCAAACCTATGTAACATACAAGATAATTTACATGTATTTCTTTGAAAAAAAAGGAAACTACAATTCATAGAGGAACCTCCAATGCATACGACAGTAGGTACTCGACACCGGATAACAATCGTAATCTGTCCATAATCTCTCAGCTCTCCTCTATCATGTCAACCGATGGCATACACAAAATCATTTGGTGTTATGCAATTAAACAACAAGACAAAAATGTGAGAGGAGAAGAAATAGCAAGTAATGAATGAACAGGTCCCAATTAAGCTACAAGTATGATTCCAGAAAGGAATAAATAAGGCATCACTTATCCACTTCGATTCACGATACATGTATTCCCTAACAAGGCCAAAACTCACAATAAATAAAGTGTGTTTTAGGACATCAAAGTTATTTATTTCAACACTTTTTTAGCTACCTAAATCATACACACACCTCGTAAAAGTCTGTTAAAAAATTTACAGATCACTTCCTGCTTAAAATACTACCCAGTATTAAAAGCACAATAACCATTGTCCACATTGTTGTAGTCACTCATAACAAAACACTCTTAAAGGACGATAAGCTTTTCTGGACCAGTGTCAAAGACACACAACCATTAAAGAAAACAGACAAGCAAAACAACATATCTTTCCCCCACCAGGCCACCAAAAGTCGCACTGTGGCACGCTCCAAGAAGGTTAAAAAAGAAGGGCAAAACCGTTCCTTGACCACCATCACCCCTGCATCAGAATCCTAGACTTCAATACCAGTATATGCAGAACATAACTAAAATCGGATAGCACATTGTACCATACAGGACAATTGTTTCAAGTGCCAGAGTATCATGGTATGTATACCTCTATAATGTTTTTCAAGGTTGGAAACTATAGAGAAAAGGGAATTAGGGGGTATTTTAGGACTCATGATTCGTCAATGTAAATATATTGATTCCTATATACATAATTAAAACTCAGCATAGAATAAAACCATCCAAAACACATCATTAACAATACAAATTGCAACAAAGCAAGAAAAAAGACCCTTAATTTTAAAAATCAGTGAATATTAGTTAAACTACAACAATCTTCATACAACCCAACAAAAATGGAATTAATATGCTCAAATTCAACAACCCAACATACCCAAATTCTCAATTATCAATCTTTTTAACTCACAATTAACAGAATTTGAACTTAATTCCAAAAATTCCAAAGAACCCTAATTTTCCATTCTACAATTTAGCAATTGCAATTACAAATGAAGAAAAAAACACAAAAAGAAAAGAAAGAATGAGAGACTAACAGAGAAACAACCATATGGGTGGAGGTGAAATTGGTTTTGATGGTGAGCGACGTTTGTCCTTTCTAGATGAACATCGATGACTCACAAAGAGAAGGCGAGGCGAAGAGATTGCGTGGCTGCAGTGGCTTGAGAGGGTGGAGTTTTCGTGGTTCGTTGTGGAGATGGTGTTCGCAGTTGAGAGAGGGATTACGAGTGAGAGTGGTTGGTGTCGTGGGTTTGAGAGGGTGGTTGGTGTCGTGGGTCTCGACTTGGTGTCGTGGGTTTGACTTGGTGACTTGGTGTCGTGGGTTTGAGAGGGAGGAGGGAGGAGGGAGGAGCGGATCCGAAGAGGGAGAGAGAGGAGGGATTGAGAGTTGAGTGAGGGGAGAGAGAAAGGAGTGAGGAGTGAAAAGGAAAGGCGGGTTCACTAAAGGGATTTTGGGGGCTGATTAACCGCTGCGGTTTTCTACGAACCGCAGCGGTTTATGTTCCCAATTTTCCCACCCAAAATTTCAAGGATTTACCGCTACTGTTCTCATAAGGACCGCAGCAGTTGTGTTGTGACATATAGCGTTTTTTCCACTAGTATATGCTTAAGTGTATTATGCTTGTGCGTTAAAATGGATGATTCAAAGGTGTATACATTTCTTTTAAAGGAAGGTGTATATATTTCTATCTCTATTTTTGGAGTAGATCAAGATATCATCTATGAGCCCAACTCCAACTAATCTATTATAAGGTTTGAAAATACAATAAAAATGAATGACACAAACTTGAAAGAAGATATAGTAAAAATTATATCTTTCTTATCAAATTATTATAGAATACTATCTCCATCCGTTAATAGGTTTTCATTTGTTGTTTGCATAGTTTCCAATACATCTTTGATAGTTCTTATCTTTAATTATATATGGACAAAAGCCATAAAAAATTTGTACGTTGAATGTATACATTAAGATGAATCTAACAAGATTCATATATGATCCTTCTATATATGTATATATATATATATATTAATCTTATATGCACGCGATCCGTGCTTTAATTTAAAAACTTATTATTCATTAATATACTCCGATCCATCCGTACTATAGTTATGATTAAACTTAAAATGAGAAAGATCAATAGTTAGATGAATTTAGATATATTATTTCACTAATGTAAAAACGAACAAAGGTTGTGAGTAATTTTTAATATTAAGTTTTTGCGAATGAATTTTGAACAAAAAGAATAGACATAATGAATTGATTTGACTGAATTAAAGAGTATCAAAGGTAGTGAGTGTTTGAGACTTTTCAGGTGGTCATCATGTATACTATCTTCTCTTATAAAAAAAAGGTCAAGATATTTTGTCCATTTAATTTTTTGATTGAAATATTTTATGCATATACCATTTTTAACTTGTTTAGAATGGCAAGTTGAAATGAGAAAGGGTTCTTAAATTATTTTCTTTTGGAATTTTTTTTATTCCATTAGATCATTAAGGGTAATTCCGTATTTTTAGAGGGGGACATCATCTTCTTCCTCTCTTTCTGGCTACACCTATTCTGGTATCAGAGCCATGGGGTTGTAGTTTGTTTGTTCCTTATAAACCTTTAGCATTTTGAATCTAGTACTCATCCGTCTTAATATTTTTACTCTGCTGTTTATAAAGTTTGTAGAGGCAGTAAGTCCTGAAAGCGGCAGTCAGACCATAGGGCTACACCTTTTCAGTGGCATGTAGGAATTAGGGTTTGATCCAAGTATTAAAACTGGATTAAGACTTATTTCAAAATCATGAGTTCTATATGGAGCAAAGGAGCTCCATCCTCTTCTCGTGATAGTAGTAGTAAAGCTGATAAGCTGGTAAAAAATGAAACCTTTACTATAGAAAACTTTGAACAAATTATTGACAATTGGGAGATACCCAAAGTCACTATAGATCAGATTTACAAAATGAGTAGATATAATAATTTAAAACAGATTATGTTATCAAAACCCAAGAACGAGATATCCATTTAACAAAACCTATTGATACTATCAAATTATTTTCAGCAAAAACCTTGCAAAAGCATGTTGAAAAAGGGTATTGATACATCCATATAGGATTAGTTCAAGTAGGCTTAAAACCTCTTACAAAAGAAGGATTAAATTCCCCAGTCTTTGTGGCCCTTAGAGATGGACGATTCAAAGACTTTCATGATTCTTTATTAGGAACTATAGAGTCAAGTTTATGCATGGGTCCAGTCTCTTTCGATTGTTATCCAAATTTCAGTGTCTCGTTAAGTGATAAGAATATCTTATCCTCCTTACTTTACAAATTAAAACTCATAATTACAAAATGTTTGATGGTTTAATACCAGTAGCTTTGATCTATAAAGTCCATTACAAAGCTATGATGTCTGCTTTTAATACTAAAAATATACAACATAGTAAGAAAGGAGAAACTCTCCTCCTCCAAACCGACCTTTCTAGATCAAACATACGAATTCCTAGGCCAATACAATGGAATGATGCTAGTCTTCCCCGAAGACTAGTTCCTTGAGGGAGCCGTTGAACCCGAAGCGCGATCCCCAGCTCTTCCAGAACCTAATACCGACTTACAATAAGTTATACAATACTCTGATAAGTTTTACACACTAGAAAATTTCGTTTCTAGCCTTTGCATTGTAGCAAATGCCTTTATCTTCTTGATTGTCATACTTCATTTTGTATAGATTTGCAATATTCATGGCTATTCAATCAGGAAACCATTAAAAACCAAATGGGTTGGTGGAGTAAATTGAAGCAGCGTAGTGTAAAACTTAGCTTTAACAGCAGCACTAGCTCCAGATATTCAGACCATTCCTCTGTTTAAAGCTTAGGACGGTCTTCTCATCTTCCTTTTATGAACAACATGCATTATAAACGACAAGTCAGTTGTCCTAGAAACAATTACCCGAAAAGGCCAAGGTATTCTACCTCAGATATACCTTCACCATCCATCCAAAATGTAGAATATAGAACCTAAGTTCCACACTCCGGTCTATGCTTGAACGACAGTCTCCTCCGAGACTCACCCTCGGCCTCATTTATAGCCGAAAATATTGGTAATGAGCTAAACGTCCTTGAAAAGGATTTTGAGATCAATAAAAATTAGTTCATGAAGACTTTTATGCCCCACATAGCCTCTCGAAGAAAACATGGTTTTTTAAGCACTTTCTACATATTCGAGAAAAGATCCAAGAAAGCTATTACAACTTTGTAATACAACAAAAAGCTCATATTATATTTTTTTGATTGGTTTGAACTCCATAGTTTTGACCATAACATTGATTACCCTTTTAAAACCATAGAACCTTTCAACACCAACGAAGGACGCCCGTCCGGGGAGACTCCGAGATGGCATTGTTCAAGTTGACCATCCTCCTTTACGACAAATTACTTTCTCCATAGGTGAGTACAGGGGTAGGCTTCTCCCCTCAAGAAACCTCGGGAAGAAGCCACCACAAACCTCAAAATTATTGTCCTACAAAACAATTTTACAAACATTAGCCTTAACACTTTAGGAAAGCAGCTTTCTAGGATTGAGAAACAAAACCTCAAAGCGAGACGAGCTTAGTCTTTACTCCTATGGAAAAGATCCTCTGAAATCCGATTTTTAAACCATTTCGGATTTCGCAAAAGGCACAAAAGGGAGTCCCGACTTCAAAACCGAATTTCTTCAAGCTATCAAAGACCAAATTAGCGGGGTTGAACCTTCTACCTCGAGAATAGTTGAGGAAGAAACAAATTCCGGAATAATATTGTCAATGTCCTAGATTTAAGTGATGACACCGATACCGAGACTAGCCCCAACCATGACAAAACACTTGAATTAGCTAAACTATCTTGGCAAAATACTTTGGACCTCTTGATATTATCCCTATAAGGTCTAGTGAATTCCATGTTGGAAGTCGCCTAACACAATTGTTCAACCAAAATATAATGCATCTTCCATCTATGAATGGAATATAGATGGCATGAGTGAACATCAAATTTTAAACCTCTTGCAACAAATGACAATGGCTTCAAATGCTTACAAAACCCAATCCGGTACGTCGGATAAAACGGTTGCGAGAACTCTTAAATGCAGCCTTGCGAGCTTCTGCGCCAAAAAAGGATGGTGGGATTTCTATCTCACCAAACAACAAAGATTGGATATCTTAAATGCGATCCAAACAATGAGAAGATGGGGTTCCCATTCTCAACCGTAATGGAGAACCAATCCAAGATTTCTGTCTCGACCCTTATTTTTACCTTATCGCTACATTTCATTGGAGATTCCTCCCATCTAAGAGACAAAAACGCAGCATCTTTTGTCTAATCTTAGATGCAAGAAACTTAGTGATTTTCAATGGTATGAAAATACTTTCCTAACAAGAGTAATGCTTAGGGAAGATTCCAACCAACCCTTTTGGAAAGAAAAATTCCTAGCGTGTCTTCCAACCATCTTAGGAGAAAAGGTCGAAACATAATCCGTGAAGATTTTGGAGAGCATATTATCCCTTACGAAAGGCTAACCTATGGTGAGTTAGTAACCCTAACCTCTAAACAAGGCCTTCAAATATGTCAAGATGTGAAGCTTCAAAAACACTTAAAAAAGGAGTTAAAAGAAACTAAAAAGGAGTTAGGTTCCTTCTGCCAACAATTTGATAACTCCTCCCCCCAAACAAACACTTGTAAAGAGAGCTGTAATAAACCGACCCCTTGCCAAAAAACCCTATAAAGCCCGAAGGTTCTATAAGAAGGTTGAGAAAGCCTTCCATAGAAAACCTTTTGAGCAACGAAAATGGAAGATCCATAAAAAACACCAGCAGACCGCCACAAAACCTGACTCTAAAAGCATAACTTGTTTCAAATGTGGTAAAAAGGGTCATACGGCTAGATATTGTGGGGTGTCTAGCAAAATCCAAAACCTTGACCTAGATGATGAGACTCTAGGAAGAATTTCAGCTCTTCTAATAGAGTCTTCTGATGAGGAAACTGAATCTTATAACTCTGCTGAGAGTCATGGCCCTCATGTTGATGAAATAGATTCATTAGCTTCAGCAGAAGATGAACCATATACCCTAAACGTTCTCACCAAAGAACAAAGCCTCATCTTAGATGTTATCCAGAATATTAACAATCCAAATCTACAAAAATAGTACCTTGAGCGCCTTCATAATCCCTTGAAGGAAGACCTAAAGAAAAGGACCCTAACCCCCCTTCCTCAAGAACTGAACCGTACAACCTCACCTCTATTTTAGAAAAGAGAAGTTCTAGAAAGAAGCTAGAAAGGACCATACAAGATCTTCAAGCTGAAGTAAAAACCATTAAAGCCGACATAAAAGATCTTAAAACAAACAGCGGCATGACTATGCCATAATTCAACTTCTAACTTCTCATGTGGCTCTGCGACATCCCTAGCGAGAGTGATCCCGACGCCGTCCCGGATGAAGAAAATAGCCCAAAAGTCCCGGGATGATTTCCTTTTTGTTTTGAAGGAAATCGCCTCTTGAAAATACTATATAAAGGTCACACTTCGAGTTTTCTAGTGATTTTAAAATTAATACTATAGCTTTGTTCGATACCAGAGCAAATTTAAATTGCATTAAATCTAGTCTCGTCCCGAAACGCTTTCATAAAAAAACTTCTGGAAGACTTAGCTCTGCTAATAACACCAAAATGCAGATAGAAGGGAAACAGATGCAAGCATATTAAATCAAGGCCTTTCACTAAAAAGCCATTTTGTCCTTGTTACCAATATACACCATTCTGTAATCTTGGGAACACCTTTCATAAATATAATAACCCCTTACAATGTCAGTTATGATGGGATATCCTTCAAAACCAAAAATAAAAGGCTTGAATTCCTTTTCTTAGAAAAACCAAAGACCAGAAATCTCAATATTATAAAGGCAAGATCCATTTATAATACTGAGATAAATTCTCTTATCAATGGAAAACAAAGTGATGTGCACGATCTAAAACAAAAAATCCATTTACAAAAGATTGATGACTAGTTGCAAAGTAGTGTTCTAAAAACCCAGATAGCTAACTTCCAAAAGCTCCTTGAACGGGAAGTTTGCTCTGATCTTCCAAATGCCTTTTGGAATAGAAAGCAACACATGATCGACTTACCTTATGAGCCTGATTATGATGAAAAGAATATCCCTGCCAAAGCCCGGCCAACTCAGATGAATGCCGAATTAGAACGTCATTGTCGAGAAGAGATTAGATTCCTCGAAAGCAAAGGCTTAATTTCCAAGTCCCACTCCCCTTGGAGTTGTGCAGCGTTTTACGTTAACAATGCTTCGCAAATTGAACGTGGCACACCCAGATTAGTTATAAATTACAAACCTCTTAACGACGCCCTAAGATGGATCTGTTATCCTATACCCAATAAGAAAGATCTGATACAAAAATTACACCATGCCTTTATCTTTTCAAATTTTGATATGAAATCTGGATTTTGGCAAATACAGATAAAGCCACAACACCGTTATAAAACCGCATTTACTGTTCCTTTTGGCCAGTATGAATGGAACGTAATGCCTTTCGGTCTTAAAAATGCTCCCTCTGAATATCAAAGGATAATGAACGATATCTTCAACCCTTATTCAGATTATTGCATAGTTTACATTGATGATGTGCTAGTCTACTCAAGTACGATTGACCAGCATTTCAAAAACCTAAAGAATTTTTTCTATCTCATTTTGATAAATGGTCTCGTCGTTTCTGCAAAGAAGATTTCTTTATTTCAAACGAAAATTAGATTCCTCGGTCATTTTGTGTCTTGTGGGACTATTACCCCTATTGATAGATCTCTCCAATTCACTAGCAAATTTCCTGATAAAATCTTAGACAAAACTCAACTATAGAGATTTCTTGGTAGTTTATATTATGTTTTAGACTTTTATCCAAATCTTTGTAGAATTGCAAAACCTCTCCATGATAGACTAAAGAAAAACCCACCGCCTTGGTCTCGATATCCATACCCAGTGTCGTTAAAACAATAAAAACCCGAGTCTTAGAAATCCCATGCCTTAGTTTAGCAAACCCTAATCTCGCCTAAAATTGTTGAAATAGATGCCAGTGACAAGGGTTACGAAGGTATCTTAAGCATGTCGACAATGGTAAAGAGTACATTATCAGGTTCACCTCTGGAATGATACCCAGATCAAATACTCTACTATAAAACAGGAAATATTGTCAATTGTTCTATGTATTACCAAATTCCAGTTTGATTTGTTAAAAAAAAAAAAATTCCTATTACGAGTTGATTGTCAAGCTGCTAAAGCAGTTTTAAAAAAGGATGTCCATAACATTGCTGTAAAACATATTTTTGCCCAATGACAGTCTATCTTAAGCATTTTTTAATTTGAGATTGAGCATATAAAAGGAGAAGAGAATTCTATCCATAACTTCTTAACCCGTAAATTTCTTACAGAAATGCCTAAAAAGACAAAAGATAAGGAGAAGTCTCGGCCTCCTCCTGAGAAAACCATATGCACCACACAAAAACCCATCAAAACCTGGTACGAAGCAGTTCATAATATGGAGAGTGAAACCTCCTCCATCGATAGAACACAGGAAGTTCAAGAATGGCTCCTTTCCATCTCTGAGCATCCTTCGTCTATCCTAAAACACCCCCAACTCCTCCCCGACCCTTCCGTAACTCTATGCAAAACCGTAATAGCTCAAGCAAAGCGGCTATATAAGGTAAAACTCAAGCTGGAAAAATATTATTGTCATTTCAAAACCAGAGGAAGGAGAATCTTCTCAAAAAACCCCTCCTCAAAAACAATTTCTAAAACCAGGTAGTTCTCTCAAGTTGTGGTTGCACAACCTAAGAAAAATGAGACTTCCGAATATTTTGTGAAAAATGCTTCTCGAAATATTATAACAATTGAACATGGATATCATGATGAAGATCCCTATATTTCAATACAAAAAATCTTTGGAAAAAAACTAGTTCTATAAACCATGGGATTGTACTAAAACATCATATTATTACCAGGCAATCCTTGAGGTCACTGGCTCCACTAGATTGAAACACTTCTTTTACAAGAATGAGCAAGCATAGCCCTCTTATTCAACCATTAAAATCCTAAAGGTTCTCAGTCCTCACGACTGGAGTCAAGACCTGTCAAAACACAAAGCCTTCCCCATTAACTTCAATAACACTTTTCCACACTGTAAAACCTTTAATTATTGGGATTACCAATGAGACATGGTTCTCCACTTTCCTAATACAAAATAATAGATTATCCCATTCATGGCTAATCTACTTCAATACTAAAACCATACAGCCAGAAAAGTTGCCATCTTGGTTTACACAATGGTGGAAATTCTATGGCTCTTCTAGTGAATCCTTCACCCTGAAGTTGCAAAAAGCTATAATACTTTTCGAATCCAATACAAACCTTCAAATATCGAAAGGCGTTTTCCCGCCTTATGTTTATTTTCAATGAAGTTCTACCTCCCTTGGGTTTGTTAATGGTTCCTCGAAATAAACCAAGATCAAGGGGGGCATGGTTCTCTAAAGAAAGTTTAAAACTAGATGGTGGTCAAACTTCAATGCACCACAATCTATTCTCGAACCAGCCATTAGAGAATGGTTGAAGAAAAATTATAATACAAGTATCAACACATTAGGGCCAAAACAATCTTAGTTCCTAGCCCGAAAATCACAAAGAAATTCCTTGCTTGCATCGAAAAAAACCCCCGAAGATTACGCACGGATCCTACGACAACTAGCTAATAGTATGTCCGAATCCTCTATAACTTCGGACAATGAAACAACAGACTCCTCTATCCACCTCGGTGACGATGAAGAAGATGCTTTGGTTTCCGGACTTTAAAAAAAAAAGAAGGTTAATTTCACTATCTTCAAGCAAAGAACGGGGTAAACGCCGCAACGGACAAAATTCTTCGAAACAACGAAATTCCTTTTAGTTTTGAATAGCAACAGACACAAAGTCGTCAACAAGTGTAAAGCTGCAAAACTATTCATCAATTGTATAAAGCTTCAACAAGATAAAATTTTGAACAGGTTGAAAGCAGAAGACAAATTGTTCATGCACAGTTTAACAACGAGTCAGATTTGTTCTTCCCTGCATATAAATTGAGGCCTCTTCTTCAGTTCTAGGCAGAGCAAAATACACGGCTACATAAGCTCCTCTAAAATTCTCTCTATCTCTCTCTTCACTCACAAAAAATTGTAACTCTCTTTAGTATCAGTTTCATTTCAAGACAATTTGTAAGTCTTATCTGTAAAACCATGGCCGGTTAAACCGCCTTACTTTACTTTGTTTATGCATATGTTTTTAATTTCCTAGTTTATCCGTTAAAACCCCGCATCCTATATATATATATTCACCCATATATGATCCTTCTATATACATATGTGTATAGATTCACCCAGATTTTGACACTTGACACCTCTTCCAAATGTCAAGCGTTCTTGTGCTTTTTAGGAAACTAAATATAGTGTATGAAATGAAAATAGTTGATCAATCTCGACCATTTATGATCCTTCTATAGTTTATATGTATTTGTAGTAAATAAAATCCTTTAAAACATATGAAACATAATTGAAGCTATTATTCATATTCATCTTTCATTGTAGGAAGAATTGCTTGGGAATAAGTCAACTTTTAGGCCATCTTTCTAAAATAAGGCAACCTTTTGATTATTTCAAAATAAGTATAACTTTTAGCCATTGATACCCATCTATTTCGAACAAGTTATGACCTAATACTAAATGTTATTAACCTTTTAACATGTTAAAGTGACACTTGTCACTATATCATTAGTTGGTTTTTTAATTTTAATTTTTATACAAAAAAATTATCTCCTCTTCCTTCCCTCCATAACACACAATCACCACCACCGTAAATCACATTTGGAGGGTAGTTGGGCAAAGGCGAGGGGGGGCGTTGGTGGGAGTGGTTGGGGGTTTTCAATGGGTGATGGTTTTTTGTGGGTTTTCCCGTTCGGTGGTAGCCGGCGGATCGGGTGGGGGTGGTCGCACTAGGGTCGGACCGGGCCAGGCAAAGATTGATGATGGGGAGGTGAGGGGATGGTTTACGGTGACGGGGGAGGAGGGGGTGGTTTTCGGGCCGGGGAGGGTGGTGGTTTTCGGTGGACGGGGGTGAGGGAGGAGGGAGAAAGAGGCTGGGTGGCGGTAATGGTGGCGAAGATCTAGTGGTGATTAAAATATTCAAAATACAAAAATACAGTAAAATAAAAACAAGAACTTTACTTAAAAAAGTACTCCCTCCGTTTTTTAATAGATGTAACATTCGACTTTTCACACTTGTCGAGACACAACTTTGACTCACAATATCTCTACTTTTATAAATGTAAAAATTATAAGAAATACATATTTGAAAAGTGTATATCAAGACGAATTCAACAAGATCCCCCATGATTATATTTTTTTTTCTTATATATAAATTACTATTGATGGCGAAGGGAGGTGGATGAATAGTACCCAAAGTCAACGTGTTACATCCGAAAAAAGAACGGCCAAAAATACAAAAAATAATATAAAAAGAATTAGATCTTTACCTTTACAACTGACCACCAGTCATTTTCCTTGTTTGAAATAGATAGGCATAAAAGTTAGATTTATTTTTGAAATAATCAAAAGAACAACTCATTTTGGAAATATGGTCAGTTGACTTATTCCCATAATTTTTGTTTGTTGTATGACTTCTTAAGTTATTTTATTTAAATTTTAACCAGTGTTATACACAAGCCACAAGCCTAATATTGGTGAGAATTTGAGAATTTATCGTTAAAATTGCAAAGTTTAACTTTGAAAAAAAGGGCAAATCTATTCAGGGACGAAGAGATTACATTTTAATATCACCTATATTCGTTCAATTAACAATTTTATATTGCATGACTTTTTTTTCTTGAAAAGATACAACTATGTTTGTGACTTTCTTTCTCTTCCTTTTCATGTTTTTTTTGAAGTTCTTTCAGAAATTAAAAATTGGTACAAATATTCAAGTTGTAAAGATGCCACATGTACTCTCCCTCCCCCACACAATTAAATGAAACATATCATAATGTGTGTTTTAAGATTCGAACCCATGACATCTTATTTGAGATACAAATGCACTAACCAACTACTCTACAATCTCATGTTAGTCTTCGTGGGAAAAAATATATTTAAAGACAAGATAATATTTTTATTTATAAAACAACTAAATAAAAATGTATATATTAATAATTTAATACTCATTAAGCTAATGCTAATAATATCATGTCCTACCTTTCAATAATCTTATTTTAAAATAAAGCTCTTCAAATTTTTATAACGTCCGTAATTAACACTGTTGCACCATTTAATTACATCGGTTATATCATTACATACTTCCTCTGTTTCAAAATACTTAATACACTTCTCCGGGCACGCTTGACAATACACAACTTTTACTATTAATATCTCTAATTCCCTACATGTATTATTTTGATGAATAATTCGATTATAATTTACTATGTAGAAAATTTAAAAGGAATCAGAAGATCATTTCCTGAGCACAATCCAATGCATATAACTCCTTTTTTCCACTTCTCTTAAGTGTTTGATTTAAGACTTTAAATTCACATTGGTATATGATATGAGGCATCGCCCGGGCCAACAACTAGTTATGTTTCTATAAAATGTGTCCTACACATATCCTTAAAATGTCCATAAACACAAAATATACGATAAATTATTTGGAGGGCCCCCCGACTTAGAGTGTGTTGTTTGACCAGGAATTCTCTTGAAATTATCTGAATTTAGTAAAACTTATTTGAATTTAATTAAGCTTATCTAAACTTATTGGAATTTATAGAAATTTGTTTTATAAATTGTTAAAAAAAATTTGGACTTAATTGAAGTTAATCGAACTTAGTAAACCCCGGAACTTATTTTTTTAAGGTAAAGAGAACACATCCTTATTTAGACATTTTAGATGTATTAGCTAGGGTGCGTTTTCTTCACCTTAGAAAATTAAGTTTCAGTTCAGTTCAAATAAGTTTCAATCAGGTCCAATAAGTTCCAATCAGGTTCAATCAAGTCCAATCAGTTCTGATAAGTTCAATTAAGTTCAGAATTTTTCAGGTGAAGAGAACGCACCCTTAGTGACTAATATATCTAGGCACCGCATTTACAAGGAGCTGTCCATGCAACCTTGCTCTTGGGTGCATCATAAACAAAGATGACAATGCACCGAGCCTAGGCACCGTAGCTTGGTTTGGCGAGCCTATGGCAAGTCGATCCAACCAAGTCAACATCACGGCTTGGGCCCTCCAAGAGTCTGTGGTCCAAACGAGTCAGGTGGTGCTACTTTGTGCTTTGAGTTGATCTAAAATGACATTACGTGTATTTTCTACATATTCTCCCAACCCAATATCTAGGTATTACAAAATTCACATACAAGCAAAATCACTCCACAAAAATAACAAAACTTAGATGGTGCACACGCTAGTATATAGAGCATTGATGCGCACATGTATATGGATAACAAGTTAAATGTATATGGATAATGCTCAAATGAACACACGTATATTTAACAAACAGCCAAATGAACATATGTACATCTCTCGTTGGTACATGTTCATTGGTATTGGTCTTTGTGCTCATAATCTAGTCCTTCATATTTATCGTGCAGATATGGTTCTCATCCGACTGGATGTGTGTAGACTTAATTTAATTGGCAAAAATAGACGGCACGAGCCCGACACAAAAATAGTGGGCAGCCCCGACCCGGTGCTGTGTTCATGGGTCCAAACCAATGTCATTGGCTCCACTTTCTTCCATGCCTGCAATATAAAAAGGACCTACTACTCAAACCCTAGCTTTTCTCTACTGTCTCTCTCTCTCTCCTCCATCTTTGTCTCTCACAACTGCGGCTAGGGTTCTTTCAGGTCAGCTTTCTCTTCACCTATCTCAATTCTTTCTTTACTTCGTTGATTATTACATTTCAATTCTTCCAGCTTAAGTATGTTACATTTTCCTCTTGATTGTTTTTTTCTTAATTTTTGATCAGATTTGACCTCTATTTCTGATCTCTTCTTCAATTCTACTTAATTTTTACATTTTTGTTTACTCTTGCATGTTTTATGATTAGTTGTAGTAGTAGACTAGTAGTAGTTCAATCAATCATTTTTCTCCATTGTTGTAATTTTTCACATTTTGGATTATTTCAGTTTCTAAATTTTTAGACTTAACCTGATTTTGCGGTTTAGATTTCCTTGAATTCTGATGCTTGCTGTTAATTATCTCTGAGCTTAATCATTTGAAATGTTGTTTTAAATTATAGAAAATAGGTCTGGTTATTCTACAGATGCTGTTTTAATTTCAAGCAGCTGCTACTTTATGTTATTTTTATGTTATATGATTTTAGGGTTATATGTGAATGTGAACTTTTCTTCATGATATGCTTGGGTTATATATATCGCTTGGCATTTGGATTTAGTATATGTGAGTGTGTGGAAGTGGGTTCTTAATTTTAAGCTCTGTTTGCAGATTTGGTTTTAAGATATCAATATGGGTAAGGAAAAGATTCATATCAGTTTGGTGGTCATTGGCCACGTCGACTCCGGAAAGTCGACCACCACTGGTCATTTGATCTACAAGCTTGGTGGTATTGACAAGCGTGTGATTGAGAGATTCGAGAAGGAAGCCGCTGAGATGAACAAGAGGTCCTTCAAGTATGCCTGGGTGCTTGACAAACTTAAGGCAGAGCGTGAGCGTGGTATTACTATTGATATTGCCTTGTGGAAGTTTGAGACCAACAAGTACTACTGCACTGTCATTGATGCCCCCGGACATCGTGACTTTATCAAGAACATGATTACTGGTACCTCCCAGGCTGATTGTGCTATCCTCATTATCGACTCCACCACTGGAGGTTTTGAGGCTGGTATCTCCAAGGACGGTCAGACCCGTGAGCACGCACTTCTTGCCTTTACTCTTGGTGTGAAGCAAATGATTTGCTGCTGTAACAAGGTATAGATTACCACTGTTATTATTTTATATATGTAATTGATCATGTCCTTTGTGATTGCTTTTTGTGTAATTTAAAAATTTCCTTCATTGCATTCTGATTCTTGGTCTGTTTCGTGGAATAGATGGATGCCACCACCCCCAAGTACTCGAAGGCTAGGTACGAGGAAATCGTGAAGGAAGTCTCATCATACCTCAAGAAGGTTGGTTACAACCCAGACAAAATCCCATTCGTTCCCATTTCTGGGTTTGAGGGTGACAACATGATTGAGAGGTCCACCAACCTCGACTGGTACAAGGGACCAACCCTTCTTGAGGCCCTTGACTTGATCAACGAACCAAAGAGGCCCTCAGACAAGCCCCTTCGTCTCCCACTCCAGGATGTGTACAAGATTGGAGGTATTGGAACGGTGCCTGTTGGACGTGTTGAGACCGGTGTCTTGAAGCCTGGTATGCTTGTTACTTTTGGTCCTACTGGACTGACCACTGAAGTTAAGTCAGTAGAGATGCACCACGAGTCTCTTCCAGAGGCTCTCCCTGGTGACAATGTCGGCTTCAACGTCAAGAATGTTGCTGTCAAGGATCTCAAGCGTGGTTTCGTGGCTTCTGACTCCAAGAATGACCCCGCCAAGGAAGCAGCCAACTTCATTGCTCAGGTCATCATCATGAACCACCCTGGACAGATTGGAAATGGTTACGCCCCAGTTCTCGATTGCCACACCTCCCACATTGCTGTCAAGTTTGCTGAGCTCGTGACAAAGATCGACAGGCGTTCAGGTAAGGAGATTGAGAAGGAGCCCAAGTTCTTGAAGAATGGTGATGCTGGTATGGTTAAGATGATTCCGACCAAGCCTATGGTGGTGGAGACTTTCTCAGAGTACCCACCCCTTGGTCGTTTCGCTGTCAGAGACATGAGGCAGACTGTCGCTGTTGGTGTCATCAAGAATGTCGAGAAGAAGGATCCAACCGGTGCCAAGGTTACCAAGGCTGCCCTCAAGAAGAAATAAGGTTTATCTGCATCTATCACTGCTTCAGAGCATTGGTATTATGAAGACTCGGTGACAACATTTTGGAACAATCTGATTTTCAGCGGTCTTAGTTGGGTGTTTGTGTTATGTTTTGTGTATGGTCTTAGTTTTGGTTATAGGTTAGTGTCTTCCTTGATGTTCAGCTCTAGTTGTCAGAATTGGATGCTGGATAGACGGTGGCATGGCCCTGTTTCTTGTTTCCTTGTTTGAATTTCTGAACACTCTCCCTATGCAGCTCAGGAGTTTTATCTTTGTTTTTCCTGGGCTGGTTGTGTATGTGTAAAACGGTCGCAATTACACAAGTCTTGAATTGCTGAGGCCTAAACTGCTTGTATTACAAAGGATAGGAGTTAGCTCAAATGGATAGAGCATTCCCCCTTGGCCCCTGAGGTCAGGGATCCTTACCCCCAGCATTATGTTGGGGTGTTTCTTTAGCATGCTATGCATGCCTTACCAGCCAATGTGTTGGTGTTTCCTACAAGCTAGTAGCCTTGTAGGGGTTAGCCCTTGGGCTGACTTAATCTTCTAATCAAAAAAAAAAAAAAAAAAAAAAAAAAAAAATGCTTGTATTACATTATTATTAGCATAATGACTCCGTGGTTCCTGAATCCTGCATGCATCTGGTGGGCTACTTCTAAGAGGAGTGATAAACTTCTATTAGTTAGGAGGCACCTTGTCCACTATCAGGGATAAGGTTGTAATTTTGGCATATTAACAAACACAAACAGGGGTTGAATTGTAAATAACAAGTGTATAAGATACACAAACATGTGTTGATATATCGATAACAAGTGTTTTAAACACACAAACATGTGTTTTCATAAAAATAAAGTTGCATTTTTTCGAGGAAAAATCTGGCAAAAATGCGCAAATTGAGACAACTTTTACTTTTTGTCAGAAGCCACAGTCTGACTTTTTGACAAAAGTTACACTGAAATTCACACCAACAAGGGTGGTTTTGTAAGTAACAAGTGTCTCAAACACATAAACATGGGTTGGTTAAACACAAACAAGTGTTTTTGATACACAAACATGGGTTTATAAATTACAATATTGTCCCTGATAGTGGGCAAGGTGCCCTCTAGCTGATAGTGTTTTATCCCTCCTACTTCTAATGCCGCGAGTTCGACCAGCATTATTGCACTGAATATTTTTAAGAATATATTTGCATGCACCGTAGTTCATTTATGTGATTATGTTCTGTGTCTTTTATAGTTTTATTACCTCATTTCTTTTTAACTAGCTGATTTTGACACCTATCAATGTTTTTTTGCTGTAATTTAATAGATTGGGCCAATTGATTTTCGCACCAACTGCTAAGAAATTCTGAAGATCTCTATGGAGCTAATGATATCATTTTCTATTCTCATATTTTACTGTTCTTGGCATTGGAACAGTAATAACAATGAATATACGACTACTTTTGTGAGGAACGTCCCTTTTGATTGTTCATGTTAAAGAAGTTGGTTTTTTTTTTTTTTAATTTTATTTTAAAAATGCTATTGAATGGTTAATAGAAAGGATTCTTTTTTCTTTTTCTCTTCACATGAGGAATCCATCTATTTTTCTTTATAAAAAAATTAGACTAGCTACTTTTATTTTATTATTATTATTTTTTTTTTTTTACATAGGCTGCATCATACCTAAAACAAATAAATTAATAAATTAAACAACAATAGAATTTTGCAAGGTCATGGGCTTGCTGCACTTGAGCACGGGGAACTTTACGAATGGTACACTGAGAAGGAAGAACCCAAATCAACAATATGCTGTGCTGTCCATCTTAAACTGTAGTTGTTCTTCCCTTGCATCTGAATAGTTTGGATATTGATAAGAGAATCAGACAGTAATTCAATAGC
The DNA here is from genome assembly GCA_947646795.1 of Beta lomatogona. Taxonomy (NCBI): domain Eukaryota; kingdom Viridiplantae; phylum Streptophyta; class Magnoliopsida; order Caryophyllales; family Amaranthaceae; genus Beta; species Beta lomatogona. The sequence continues at coordinate 571,335 of CANSNZ010000477.1, forward strand.
AGGTAGATCATGGTGTTGTGCCCATTGGAAACAGTACAAGGTAGCAAGAAGTTCAGCTTGCAAAGCAGATTTAGCTTTGAAATGAGTACCACCCCAAGCAGGTGAAAAGTGAAGCTGAATATTTGAAAACCAGCCTGCACCTCCCCTTAAAGTAATGTCAGTATTCAAATCGATGGATCCTGTAGCTACTTTTAGGTACATGTGTCATGTGTGAAGAAAATTGGAAAGAAAATGATAGGTAGAAGGAATTACTAGATCGGTCAAGCCAATACTAACAATTTAACAACATCAATTACATTTGATATTCACTGAAAATGTGGAATACATAATGAATAGTAGTACACATTTAACATATGAACCCACTTATATTTTCTTTTCCTCAAATACATTTCTAATATTTATGAAAATACTTTAAATTAATTTTTGAAAATCCCAAAAAATACCAAATATAATAAAAAAAATTACCAAAAAAATTTCAGAAATAAAAAATAATTCTGAAAAATTATTTTTCTGGAATTTTTTTAAAACTTTTGGGGGGTATTTTCTCTCTCTTCTTCCTTCGACTTCCTGCGGTTCCTCTTTCACAATTGTGAATTCTCCTATCCCCCATGGAAATAATCTCTTAGCTTTGTGCCGGCGTCGATGAATGATACTAGGCCGGCGACGATGACTGATGCTCGGCCGGCAACGATGACTGATATTCGTGGAAGTAGATTTCTCTGCTTCGTTTTGTAGTCTGCCATTCCCTTCCCATATCCCTATATGACCGGAATCAAACCTTTGCGCTTGCAACGCTGACCTCCACCTCGATTAGGATTTTTGCACCAGAAATTTTAGATTGTAGCTCGAAATATGTTATCGGCGACAAACTGATATCAGATTTCTCCTACAGAATAAGAAAAAAAAATCAAGACATGACCCCAAACTTTATGTCCTGCCATATATTTTAGGTGAAGACCCAACCTTTAGCACTTGGTCGATTTCTAAGACATACCCATAATTTTAGTAATTAGAGAATGCCCCAACCTTCATGTCATGCCATATATTTTAGGTCACGACCCAAATATTTTGCGTTGGTCGATTTACTCAATTTTCTAGGATAGCCATTTAGGAAACGACCCACCTTTAGCCATTTAGGACCCGATCCAGCTTTAGCCATTTAGGACCCGACCCAACTTTAGCAGCCATTTAGGACACGACCCAACTTTAGCCATTTAAGACAAGCATCGGTGATTCGAGCACACAACCTATCTCGACACCAAATGGTCCCTGCGAGACGCCCTGTCATATACTCTAATACAATATCGTGGTACTACATCATGAACTGGTTACTCTTGTTGTAACCATTGAATAATCATCCAAACGCTTCTTAGTAATGTGGAAATCAAATAATAGGTAAATTTCCTTATGGTCATGTTTTTAAATACTAGCGACCAACACAATGACTATTGATTCATATATAGGAGACAAGACATTCTACACAATACAATGGCTCTTCCGTCTCGGTATGGATGAAACCCCCGGACCATAGTGGCTCACCATGGGATAATAAGCCGATAAGGTACGAGGGATGACGTTATTGTATTTCTTGGAATGATCTATTCGGAGAGAACAATTGAGACAAACGATCGATCAATAAACCCTCCGACGCTCTGTATCTTGGGCATATTTGGTTGGATGAAACCCTTTAACCACTACTTTGAATGAGATAACGTCCAATCATCACCATTAGTGTCTTTTAATTAGGAAAGAATACACGGCATTATTGCATTGGTCGATTTAAGCACATGACCCAACACTTTAGACTTAGAATATCGTATGACTTAATGTGGAAATCAAATAATAGGTAGATTTCCTTAGGGTCATGTCTTTAAATACTAGCGACCAATTCAATGACTATTGATTCATATATAGGAGACAAGACATTCTACACAACACAATGACTCTTGCGTCTAGGTATGGATGAAACCCCTGGACCATAGTGGCTCACCATGGGATAATAAGCCGATAAGGTACGAGGGATGACGTTATTGTATTTCTTGGAATGATTTATTCGGAGAGAGCAATTGAGACAAACGATCGATCAATAAACCCTCCGACACTCTGTATCTTGGGCATATTTGGTTGGATGAAACCCTCTAACCACTACTTTGAATGAGATAACGTCCAATCATCACCATTGGTGTCTTTTAATTAGGAATGAATACACGGCATTATTGCATTGGTCGATTTAAGCACATGACCCAACACTTTAGGCTTAGAATATCGTACGACTTAATGTGGAAATCAAATAATAGGTAGATTTCCTTAGGGTCATGTCTTTAAATATTAGCGACCAACTCAATGACTATTGATTCATATATAGGAGACAAGACATTCTACACGACACAATGACTCTTGCGTCTCGGTATGGATGAAACCCCCGGACCATAGTGGCTCACCATGGGATAATAAACCGATAAGGTACGAGGGATGACGTTATTGTATTTCTTGGAATGATTTATTCGGAGAGAGCAATTGAGACAAACGATCGATCAATAAACCCTCCGACACTCTGTATCTTGGGCATATTTGGTTGGATGAAACCCTCTAACCACTACTTTGAATGAGATAACGTCCAATCATCACCATTGGTGTCTTTTAATTAGGAATGAATACACGGCATTATTGCATTGGTCGATTTAAGCACATGACCCAACACTTTAGGCTTAGAATATCGTACGACTTAATGTGGAAATCAAATAATAGGTAGATTTCCTTAGGGTCATGTCTTTAAATATTAGCGACCAACTCAATGACTATTGATTCATATATAGGAGACAAGACATTCTACACGACACAATGACTCTTGCGTCTCGGTATGGATGAAACCCCCGGACCATAGTGGCTCACCATGGGATAATAAACCGATAAGGTACGAGGGATGACGTTATTGTATTTCTTGGAATGATTTATTCGGAGAGAACAATTGAGACAAACGATCGATCAATAAACCCTCCAACGCTCTGTATCTTGGGCATATTTGGTTGGATGAAACCCTCTAACCACTACTTTGAATGAGATAATGTCCAATCATCACCATTGGTGTCTTTTAATTAGGAATGAATACACGACATTATTGCATTGGTCGATTTAAGCACATGACCCAACACTTTAGGCTTAGAATATCGTACGACTTAATGTGGAAATCAAATAATAGGTAGATTTCCTTAGGGTCATGTCTTTAAATACTAGCGACCAACTCAATGACTATTGATTCATATATAGGAGACAAGACATTCTACACAACACAATGACTCTTGTGTCTCGGTATGGATGAAACCCCCGAACCATAGTGGCTCACCATGGGATAATAAGCCGATAAGGTACGAGGGATGACGTTATTGTATTTCTTGGAATGATTTATTCGGAGAGAACAATTGAGACAAACGATCGATCAATAAACTCTCCGACGCTCTGTATCTTGGGCATATTTGGTTGGATGAAACCCTCTAACCACTACTTTGAATGAGATAACGTGGAAATCAAATAATAGGTTTAGTGGAGATAATAACAAATATAATAAGGTTATCATGTGTAAAATAGGGTCATTTACTAGCGTTTTATATTTAATAAACACTAATCTTTATTTCATTATAGAATTTAGAAAGCGTATTTTAGCTACCCTACATTCTAAGTTAAACATTTATTCTGTGTCAAAACAGTTTTCCTATCAGCAAATATAAACACACGCGTATCTTATTTTTGTCTTTCTTTTACGAACCATAATACATAAACAATTGGGGAGAAACAATTGACGTGCTGATACCCCCGTCTCCGTGGTCACTAGTCCTGATATGAAACTCACTTGCATCTCTGCGGCGCAGGATTGAATCCTTTGAAGACCAGTAGAGTATTTCCCTTTTTGTAATTTTGTTCTGGGCTGACACTTTTAGGGCACGTTTGGGCCAAGGCCCATATGCTTTCTAGGCCCAAACGTCCTTAGGCCCAAACGTCTTTTCTAGATGTTTGGTTTTTTTAATTAAGTTGCCTTTGATTGTATTTCTTGTCCTTTTGAATAACGTGATTTTGAATAATTCTTAATCACAAATTGTTAGAAATAAATATCTAGGCCCATTGCTTAGGACATTTATCTAGGCCACGTCCTAAGCATGTCAGGCTTAGGACATGACCAAACACAAGATTGCTCGAAACACCCAACCAATGTATTAGACCCCCCCTCCCCTCCCCTACCTCTCCCATGTACCTATGATCACCTCTCTTACTCTTGTCGTTGCCTTTCATTAGACATCCTAAGCCTAGAGTCGCCATCGGTGTTCCTTCCCATGAACGAACTCCCATTGCTTAGGATACTTATCTAGGCCACGTCCTAAGCATGTCAGGCTTAGGACATGACTAAACACAAGATTGCTCGAAACACCCAACCAATGTATTAGACCCCCTCCCCTCCCCTCACCTACCTCGCCCGTGTACCTATGATCACCTCTCTTACTCTTGTAGTAGCCTTTCATTAGACATCCTAAGCCGTGAATAAACCAATTACCCCCTCGCACCAAAACCGAGGATGAAGATACACTTGCATCAAAACATAGCAGTCTCTCGAACCAATATCGTACTAGTATATATACATATATATATTCATAAAGCGGCGTCAATAGTTGATAACATGTAAAAGTTTTAGGTACATATATAGTAGCATTGATAATATATATACTGGGGCTATCGTTCTAGCTTCTATGTGTACATGAACCTCAGTGGCTTGCTCGGGATGGGACAACTTGGGAGAGAGGTAGCCACAACAAGTAACCACTACTACTGAGTCAAATAATGTCAACGAGTCGCCATCCGTGTTCCCTCCCATGAACGAACGCCCATTGCTTAGGACACTTATCTAGGCCACGTCCTAAGCATGTCAGGCTTAGGACATGACCAAACACAAAATTGCATGAAGCACCCAAACAATGTATTAGCCCCCCATCCCCTCCCCTACCTCGCCCGTGTACCTATGATCACCTCTCTTACTCTTGTCGTAGCCTTTCCTTAGACATCCTAAGCCGTGAAGAAACCAATTACCCCGTCGCACCAATGTCGAGGATGCAGATACACTTGCATCAGAATATAGCCGTCTCTCGAACCAATATCGTACTAGTATATATATATATAGCTTTAGGAATATATATATATATAGCTTTAGGAATATATATATATAGCTTTAGGAATATATATATTCCTAAAGCGGCGTCAATAGTTGATAACATGGAAAAGTTTTATGTATATATATAGTAACATTGCTAATATATATAGTGGGGCTACCGTTCTAGCTTCTATGTGTACATGAACCTCGGTGGCTTGCTCGGGATGGGACAACTTGGGGGAGAGGTAGCCACAATAATTAACCACTACTACTGGGTGAAATAATGTCAATGAGTCGCCATCGGTGTTCCCCCCATGAACGAACGCCCATTGTTTAGGACACTTATCTAGGCCACGTCCTAAGCATGTCAGGCTTAGGACATGACCAAACACAAGATTGCTCGAAACACCCAACCAATGTATTAGACCCCCCCTCCCCTCCCCTACCTCGCCCATATACCTATATGATCACCTCTCTTATCTTGTCATAGCCTTTCATTAGACATCCTAAATCTGGAGTTGCCATCGGTGTTCCTTCCCATGAACGAACTTCCATTGCTTAGGACACTTATCTAGGCCATGTCCTAAGCGTGTCAGGCTTAGGACATGACCAAACACAAGATTGCTCGAAACATCCAACCAATGTATTAGACCCTCCTCCCCTCCCCTTACCTACCTCGCCCGTGTACCTATGATCACCTCTCTTACTATTGTCGTAGCCTTTCATTAGACATCCTAAGCCGTGAAGAAACCAATTACCCCGTCGCACCAATACCGAGGATGCATATACACTTGCATCAGAACATAGCAGTCTCTCGAACTAATATCGTACTAGTATATATATATTCTTAAAGCGGCGTCAATAGTTGATAACATGGAAAAAATTTATGTATATATATAGTAGCATTGAGAATATATATAGTGGGGCAACCGTTCTAGCTTCTATGTGTACATGAACCTCGGTGGCTGGCTCAGGATAGGACAACTTGGGGGAGAGGTAGCCACAACAATTAACCATTACTACTGAGTGAAATAATGTCAACGAGTCGCCATCGGTGTTCCCTCCCATGAACAAAAGCCCATTGCTTTGGACACTTATCTTGGCCACGTCCTAAGCATGTCAGGCTTAGGACATGACCAAACACAAGATTGCTCGAAGCACCCAAGCAATGTATTAGACCCCCCTCCCATCCCCTCCCCTCCCCTACCTCGCCCGTGTACCTATGATCAGCTCTCTTACTCTTGTCGTAGCCTTTCTTTAAACATCCAAAGCCGTGAATAAACCAATTACCGTCTCGCACCAATACCGAGGATGCAGATAAACCAATTAGCCATCCTAAGCCGTGAAGATTGCTCGAAACACCCAACCTATGTATTAGACCCCCATCCCATCCCCTCCCCTACCTCACCCGTGTACCTATGATCACCTCTCTTACTCTTGTCGTAGCCTTTCATTAGACATCCTAAGCCGTGAATAAACCAATTACCCTCTCGCACCAATACCGAGGATGCAGATACACTTGCATCATAACATAGCAGTCTCTCGAACCAATATCGTACTAGTATATATGTATATATGTATATGTATATGTATATGTATATGTATATATATGTATATGTATATGTATATATATATCATAGAGCTGCGTCAATAGTTGATAACATGGAAAAGTTTTATGTATATATGTAGTGGCATTGATAATATATATACTGGGGCTACCGTTCTAGCTTCTATGTGTACATGAACCTCGGTGGCTTGCTCGGGGACGGGACAACTTGGGGGGAGAGGTAGCCACAACAAGTAACCAATACTACCGAGTGAAATAATGTCAACGAGTCCCATCGGTGTTTCTTCCCCTAACCGAACGCCCATTGCTTAGGACACTTATCTAGGCCATGTCCTAAGCATTTCAGGCTTAAGACATGACCAAACACAAGATTGCTCGAAACACCCAACCAATGTATTAGACCCCCCCCCCTTCCCTACCTTGCCCGTGTACCTATGATTACCTCTCTTACTCTTGTCGTAGCCTTTCATTAGACATCCTAAGCCGTGAAGAAACCAATTACCCCTCGCACCAATATCGAGGATGAAGATACCCTTGCATCGGAACATAGCCGTCTCTCGAACCAATATCGCACTAGTTTATATATATATATATATATATATATATATATATATATATATATATATATATATATATATATATATATATATATATATTCTTAAAGCGGCCTCGATAGTTGATAGCATGGAAAAGTTTTATGTATATATATATTGTAGCATTGATAATATATATAGTGGGGCTACCGTTCTAGCTTCTATGTGTACATGAACCTCGGTGGCTTGCCAGTGATGGGACAACTTGGGGGGAGAGGTAGCCACAACAATTAACCACTACTACCGAGTGAAATAATGTCAACTAGTCGCCATCGGTGTTCTCTCCCATGAACGAACGCCCATTGCTTAGGACACTTATCAAGGCCACGTCCTAAGCATATCGAGCTTAGGACATGACCAAACACAAGATTGCTCGAAACACCCAACCAATGTATTAGACCCCCCTCGCCACCCCTCCCCTACCTCGCCCGTGTACCTATGATCACATCTCTTACTCTTGTCGTAGCCTTTCATTAGACATCCTAAGCCTAGAATCGCCATCGGTGTTCCGTCAGATGAACGAACCGATTGATTAGGACACTTATCTAGACCGCGTCCTAAGCATGTCAGGCTAAGGACATGACCAAACACAAGATTGCTCGAAACACCCAACCAATGTATTAGACCCCCTCCCCTCCCCTAACCTACCTCTCCCGTGTACCTATGATCACCTCTCTTACTCTTGTCGTATCCTTTCATTAGACATCCTAAGCCGTGAAGAAACCAATTACCCCGTCGCACTAATACCGAGGATGCAGATTCACTTGCATCATAACATAGCAGTCTCTCGAACCAATATCGTACTATATATATATATATATATATATATATATATATATATATATATATTCTTAAAGCAGCGTCAATAGTTGATAACATGGAAAAGTTCTATGTATATATATAATAGCATCAATAATATATATAGTGGGGCTACCGTTCTAGCTTCTATGTGTACATTAACCTCAGGGGCTTGCTCGGGATGGAACAACTTGGGGGAGAGGTAGCCACAACAATTAACCACTACTACTGAGTGAAATAATGTCAACGAGTCGCCATCGGTGTTCCCTTCCATGATCGAATGCCCATTGCTTAGGACACTTATCTTGGCCACGTCCTAAGCATGTAAGGCTTTGGACATGACCACACACAAGATTGTTCGAAACACCCAACCAATGTATTAGACCCCCCTCCTCTCTCCTCACCTACCTCGCCCGTGTGCCTATGATCACCTCTATTACTCTTGTCGTAGCCTTTCATTAGACATTCTAAGCCGTGAAGAAACCAATTACCCCCTCGCACCAATACCGAGGATGCAGATACACTTGCATCATAACATAACAGTCTCTCGAACCAAAATCGTACGAGTATATATATATATATGTATATGTATATATATATATGTATATGTATATATATATATGTATATATATATATATTCATAAAGCGGCGTCAATAGTTGATAAAATGGAAAAGTTTTATGTATATATATAGTAGCATTGATAATATATATACTGGGGCTACCGTTCTAGCTTCTATGTGTACATGAACCTCGGTGGGTTGCTCGGGATGGGAAAACTTGGGGGAAAGGTAGCCACCACAAGTATCCACTACTAATGAGTGAAATAATGTCAACGAGTCGCCATCGGTGTTCGCTCCTATGAACGAACACCCATTGCTTAGGACACTTATCTAGGCCACGTCCTAAGCATGTCAGGGTTAGGACATGACCAAACACAAGATTGCTCGAAACACCCAACCAATGTATTAAACCCCCTATCCCCTCCCCTTCCTCGCCCGTGTATCAATGATCACCTCTCTTACTCTTGTCGTAGCATTTCATTAGACATCCTAAGCCGTGAAGAAACTAATTACCCCATCGCACCAATAGCGAGGATGCAGATTCACTTGCATCAGAACATAGCAGTCTCTCGAACCAATACTGTACTAGTGTGTGTGTATATATATATATATATATATATATATGTATACATGTATACGTATGTATGTATACATGTATACGTATGTATGTATATATATATATATATATATATATATATATATATATATATATATATATATATATATATATATATATATATATATATATATATATGTGTGAGTTCATGTGAGAATGCATACTTACATGAGAAATGAGAATGGATTTTACACGCTATAATTCTAATGAACAAGTGATGTAACTCTAATGAAAAAGTGATGTAACTCCAATTTTTTTTTTTTTTGGCTCAAAATATTTTCGGAGGTATAACTCTATCGAACAAGTGTTGTAACTCTAATCTAATCGTGTGGTTGAGATTCATTCTCATTTCTCATGTAAGGGGCATTCTTATGTGATCTTGCCCTTATATATATATATATTCTCTTAAAGCGACGTCAATAGTTGATAACATGGAAAAGTTTTATGTATATATATAGAGGCATTGATAATATATATATAGTGGGGCTACCGTTCTAGATTCTATGTGTACATGAACCTCGGTGGCTTACTCGGGATGGGACAACTTGGAGGAGAGGTAGCCACAACAATTAACCACTACTACTGAGTGAAATAATGTCATAGAGTCGCCATCGGTGTTCCCTCCCATGAACGAACGCCCATTGCTTAGGACACTTATCTAGGCTACGTCCTAAGCATGTCAGGCTTAGGACATGACCAAACACAAGATTGCTCGAAACACCCAAATGTAATTAGTATGAAAATTTATGGCCATTGATTTGATAAAGAAAGAAAATATGTCAACCATTGATATAAAAAATCAATATGTAGCAATCCGTGTACTTCAATCCTAATTGGTCCAAAATTTAATGTCATGGATCCCCTTGATTGAGCAAATCTGAGCCATTCAATGGGGAAAAGGAAAATCTCTATCGTTGCCCTTCATTAACTCTCTTCCCTACACCGGAAATAAAGGAAAGTCAAGGGGAGAGCAAATCTCAGCCCTTGACACTTTCCATCCATCCAAGTCATTCAATGGTCCTTAACCCTTAAATCTAACCCTAGTATAGAAACCCCCCCTTTTCTAGCCCCCCCCTCATTTCGCCACTTTATGAAACAAACCCTCTCTCTTTCGAAAACCCTCATAACCTAATTTCTCGGCCTTCCTCTCGCTATAAAAACCCTATATGGATTATGGATAATATATGAAGAAAGTAGCGTTCATTAGGAGATTCAAGATCCGTGGTGAAGGCGCAATTTTTCGCAAGGAGATTTGAGATTTAAAGGAAATAGCGAGGTAAAGGTTTTAATTTATCAAAATAAAATGTCGCAACCAGATTAGTTTCTCAATTGCTTGAATTTTTTTTTTGTTAGATCTGCTTTATGTGTGAATGGAGATTGGAGATTGAAGGAAAAAACGAGGTAAATGTTTTAATTTATCAAAATAAAATATCGCAACCAGGTTAGTTTCTCAATTGTTCTAATTTTTTAGATGCGCTTTATGTGTAAATGTGGGCTAATGTGTTGCTCCGGTTTGTAGATCTACTTGGAATATCATGCTTTTCTGTCTTTGTCATGTTGTAATTGATTGAATATTTATCGGTTTTTTTTCTTGATTTAGTGCCCTTTTTCATGATTTATAGTTTTTGTCATGATTCCCGATATTTATGTTATTTACCAATGATTTTATGCATTTGTATTTATGGTTTGTGTTAGGGTTTGAGTTTATCGATTAGGGTTTATGTTATTTGCGTTAAATTCATTAGGTTTGTGTTAGGGTTTGTATTTATGTATTTCGTATGCGTTTGTGTTTTTGGGTTTTTGTTTATGTTTTGGGTTTATGTTAGGGTTTTGGTTCGGGGTTTTCGGTTTAGTTTCTAAGTTTGTTTCTGGGTTTGTGTTTCTGGGGTTTGTTTGTGTTGGTCGTTTGTTTGTGCTCTGGGTTTGTGTTATGGGTTTGTTGTGTTTTGGGTATGTTGAGTTCTGTGTTTGTTGTGTTTTCGGGGGTTTGTTTGTGTTTGGGTTTGTTGTGTTATGTGTTTGTTGAGTTATATGTTTGTTGTGTTATGAGTTTTGTTTATTGTGTTACGGGTTTGTGCTTTGGGTTTTTTGATTTAGGGACACAAACCCTAACCCTAAACCCTAAACCCTAAACCCTAAACCCTAAACCCAAACCCAAACCCTAACACTGACCTTAACATTTTGTATTTGGGTTTGTTGTGTTCTGTGTTTGTTGAGTTCTGTGTTTGTTGTGTTCTGGGTTTTGTTTATCGTGTTTTGGGTTTGTGTTTTGGGTTTTTTAGTTTATGAACCCTAACCCTAACTGTAATCCCCCATAATTTTAAAGGATTTTATAAATATATTTTATCATTTATATATTTATATTTTAGTTCAAATGATTTTTATTATTTAAGTAGGTTGACTATTTTTGAAAGTCAAATGAAATTATTTTAAGGATTTAAGGAAGTTGAAAATATTTTAATTAATCATGCTTTGAAAAAGGTTTGAAATATGAATTTGATTTAGAAAAGAAGTCTAATGGACTTGAGGAACCCAAATTCTAAGTAGATTAGGAAAGAGGAGTTATATTGATACTAGGAGTCCTCATTCATCAATCCTAGTTATCATCGAATCCTATTTAAACTTAAATTCCTTTTTCCTAAGCCCAAAAGGAAACCCTAACTATAAATACCCTAAGCCCAATTATTTTACCCTACACAAATTATTTTTCTTCACTCCTTCTCTCAAATTTCGGCATTCTCTCTCTCTCCTCTTCCACGTAATTTTCTTTTCTTCTTCCTCTCAAACTTTTGTTTCTTCTTCTTCAAGTAACGCTTTCTTCCTTGCTAAGAAACGTCACCGCCGCCGTCGTTGACCGCCGTTGACCGCCGTTGACCGTCGCTGCTGCCACCAAGACTCCTCCTTGGCCGGCGCCTCCTCCCTTTCATCTTGAGTTGGTTTAATTCTTTCCTTTTCCTCAAGTTTTCCATTAAAGACTATGTTTTTATGCTTTATTTTAATGTTAATCATGATTATAAATGTTAATTTACTGTTTTAATGAATAATCTTGATTCATATATATATTATATTATAAGAATAAAAATTCAGATTTGTTTATTATTGTTAGATTTAAGTTTTAATAATTAAAGCATGGATTTTTAGGGTGTTAATTATTAGAAAACCATAGTAGCATATTATATACTATGAGATTGATTTAATTTATGATTCTAAGCATGTTTAAGTGGGTTTATAGAAGGTTTTATGATTTTATAAGTTGCTGGAATTTCAGAAAGTATTTTATTTAGGGAGTTTTAAGAATTTTAATTACTAGTATGGTAGTACTATGCTAGGAATTAAAAGTAATGGAAGTTTTGATAGTAAAATCAACTTTTGAATATGTTTAAAGGCGGTTTTAAATATTTTTTAAGTTGCTGTCTTTTTATTTAAGAGTATTGATTTTAGTTATATTTGAATTCTTGGCGGAGAGTATTCCGTAGGAGATTTCTAAAGGGGCTAAAGTGGCCAGTCAACTAGTTTACACAAGGTACGTACATGCCTATGTGATGATTGAGATAGTATCATGATTTTATGAAGGAGAATTATGTAGTATCATGTATAGGAACTTGGTTGAGTTCATGAATGATATTTATTATGTTGGATTTTGCATGTTTTATGCCTGCGTGCAAACATGTTAATTATAATATTTGATTTTGAGTAGAATATCATGTTTGTATGGAATATTGATGCAAGCATGTTAATTGGATTGGGAACCTTATTTATTAATTCACATGGGGGAATTAATGTATTTATTAGTATTGGATCATGTTTGATCATTGTTCCCTTTTTGTATTTCACTACTTTATGAGGACTGTGGGCCTTATTTGGTAAGTTGACAAGTTGTGCCTTTGAAAGGTAAGATTGATTGTTGGCTAGGTTCAACAAAGTAAGAAAGGTTGGAATTAAGTAAAGTAATCTTGGATTGTAAGTTGTGTGATCACTTATTTAATCCTAAGATAAAAGAAGTTTAGTTGTGAATGTTGAATTATATTATGTGTTGCTTGTATGTGTGTCATAACAAGTAATAAATTGTAAATCACGTAAAGTGTAACTTGAATAGTAATAAGCTTTAGACTGGTGCACGTCTGAAGTTGGACAATCAGGAGTTGGGGTACATGGTGAGCGAGCCATGGCTTTTTTCGGGAATTGGATTGATCACCATTCCTCTTTTTATTTAAAAGGTTCCTCGATATCGCAGGTCATTATGGAATACGGAGTCGCGCCCGTATTTCGTCTTCCTAGGTGAAGGCTGGTTTTTAGTTAGACAACTCGGTCCAATAACTATTCCATTTAATATAATAAAAGTTGATTAAAGTTTAGTTCAGTAGAAGTCATCTGCAGAATGTTATATGGTTGTATTACTTATTTATCTCTGTTTACTATTTCTTAGTATCATGATTAGGATTGGTTATGTATTGTTATGCAGTACTCAGCTTTGCTGATTACGTGCTTTGTTTGTGATTGTTGATCATGGCTTTGCCTTATTGATCCTGTGATGACCCAATTTTGGTGAGCAGTATTTCTAGAGCATTGACATTTACAGGTTCGCAAAGATAGCATCATTGGGAATTTGGGAATGGAGAGCTTGTGTAACTTAGTTTGTTATTTTGTTCTGCATTAGTCGGATAATGTTATTATCAGTTGGTTTGATAGACTTTCATCAAGTGGGTTGTTTTTGAAATACTTAATTTATTATTTATAAAGTTTAGTTTGATGTTTTTCCGCTGCAAAATTCTGAATAAGCCGATACGTTATCACACGGGCGATAATACTTGGGTAATTCTCTAAGTTTTGTATTATAAAGGTATTTCTGGGAAAAAGAGAATTATCGGGGTGTTACACTAACCCAAACCCCAACCCTAAACCCTAAACCCAAACCCTAACACTGAACCTAACATTTTGTGTTTGGGTTTGTTGTGTTATGGGTTTCTTGTGTTCTGTGTTTGTTGAGTTCTGTGTTTGTTGTGTTCTGGGTTTTGTTTATTGTGTTCTGGGTTTATGTTTTGGTTTTTTTTTTTGTTTAGGAACCCTAACCCAAACCCAAACCCTAAACCCTAAACCCTAAACCCAAACCCTAACACTTACCCTAACATAATAAACCGTAAACAGAAATATTAGTAGTGTTTTTTTTGTTCTATATCCTTTTGCTTATTGTGCAAAGATCATTGGTTGTATGGACTCTTTTTGATTGACATTTAACTTTACACACATGTTTTGGCCTAAGTGTCACGATGCATAGTGTCCCTCTCTATAGGCGTGTTTTTATTTCGCCTACGCGGTGTGAGCGCATATTTGTATTTGACTACACCACTGTTAAGGTTTATTGAAAATTGTTTTGAAAGAAGTCGCCAACAATTCTTTTTAGGAAGAATCATAAGCCTAATTGGATATGGGAAAATCGTAGGGACAAATTATCCAATGTAGATTTCCCCGTCCTGACTCCATAGATGGTCAAAATGAACCAAAGATTGAGTTCGGGGGTGAGGGTACGAATATAATCATAATGAACCACATTCGCCCAAAGTTGGCCTCTACTAAATATCGATTCATTACAGATTTTATGCCAAAGAATAATCATATAATATTTTAAGCACCCTAAAAATAATTAGTCTAAATTGGTTCAGGAAAACACATAAAAAGACTATATTTAGTGACATGTTATTAGGCAATCAATATTACAGGGAACGTAGTAGATTGTCCAAATTAATCTGATTAATGTTAGAACAGTTCTTTAGGTCTTTGATTAGCAAAAATAACATGTGGGTGAAAAAAGCAATAATGCAGGGATAATCATATAATATGACAATCAGGCAAACATATAATATACAAAGGCATGAATAATATATAATATGAAATATAGAAAGTATAGAAAAGAGGTTAGAATATACAGTAGAGGGATTTTACATTAAAGATCTACATCACGAAAGAAACAGTTAGTAACTTCAATAATACAATAATTTATTTAAGGACCCTCGGTATTATACCGTGGCTTGGGTCTGAGAGATTGACAACCTTCGGGACGAGCAATCGTGAAGCCTGAAAATCTGAATGTATGAAAGTATGTAGATTCAATGTATTTGTGTTTGAAAGTATGAGTTTTTGTAGGGAAGATTTGTAGTTCGTAGAGAGATTCGTAAAGTATTCATCGAGTGTTATGGAAATCAGGCCTATTTATAGGGAAAACGGCACTGCGCCTCACGCGCTGGCTGCGCCAGGCGCAGCTGACGTGGCAAGCGCAGGACGCGGCATGACAAGTAAAAAGCATACATGTGGTACGCGCTTTGAAAAAGATAAAAAAGAAACCTGCGTTGCACGCAGATCTGTGTGGCACAGTGTGTGACACAGTGTGTGGCACAGTGCCACGTGTCAGGAAAAGCTGCGCCTAACGCAGCAAGGTGCGCCAGGCGCAAGGCTGTGCGCCAAGCGCTCGGTGTTGCGCCAGGCGCACCAGCTTGGCTTTTGACACGCCTTTGCCAGCCCTTTTTAAAATGCGTTTTAAAATATTTTCTTTTATCTTTTAACTTCGAATATCTGATTTTACGGGTTAAAATCTTATAAAAAATATCTTTTGAAAATATTTATTTTTTAAAATAAATCAATTAATTATCAATTAATTGGGCTTTTCAAAGAATTGGGCTCAAATACAATTAATTATCATGAATAATTAATTGGGCTTTAAAATAGGACATTAACACGTTTCGAAATGGTTTTGAATGGCTTTTGAGACTGCTCTGCCTTTGGGTCGGACCAATTAAGACCACGATATGTTTCATCATCGGATCCTTAAATGGGGAGACACGATTATGTGTCTACACCCTCTAATGTTGTGGATTTATGAATTTGGGTCCATCTACTTGTCCTTAACAAGTTTTGTCCGAAATGGGGTGATATGGACAGATTGTCAATTTTTTGTCAATCTACATTCCACCCCATTTGGGAGCAAAATTTGTCTTGGGTTTGGGAGATGGATTTGAAATTTAGTTCAGAGTAGAGGCTGGAAGATAAGGGTGGGATGGCTCTTTTGTGAATTTAGGTGTCTGTTTTGGCTAAATTTTCAGGTTGACGTAGATGCAGTGGTGCAATGACGCTGACGTTCCCATATCAGTCGTTGACGCTATGACTGGGTCAATGTTCCAGTTGTTATCCGAAGAATAAGGAACGTGTAACTGATGTCATTCATCAAGTAGCCGTCGTAGACCAGAGTCAAGAGGAAGTGGCATGAAGATAGCAAATCGGTTGAGATCATGTGGAGAATATACGGAGCTACCTCGGTGATTTTTGGGAGGACACTACGTTGAGAGGGCAGCTATTTAAGAAGCATCTCAGGGACGAAAAAAGGCAGTTCACTCGTACGAAGCATACACATAGCTATCATCAATCTGAAATTAATCATATACTTAGCTATCTCTGCATTCAATTCAGATGCTATATTTTTGTACTTAGATAAAATAATTTAGGTTGTATTGATTGTCATTCACCTTGGGTGACGATTGCATATAGTGGATTGGTGGACTCATATCCATCCGCGGTTTTTTACCCACCTTCATTGGGGTTTTTCCGCGTCAACACTCCTTGGTGTCTTTCCATTTCCCTTTTGTTTCTCTTATATTTGCATAGCGTACATAGCATAAATCTGGTTGTTGTCGTCCCCTAGCAAATCTTGTCTCTTAAGCAAAAATCAGCATAAACAATTTGGCGCCCACCTTGGGGCCACAGCCAGATCAATCACTTCTTTCCAAATTCTCTCTAAATGGTCGTACCATTGGACGTTGACGAAATGCATAAGCTCTATGATCAAATGAAGGCAGAAATGGCCGAAATGAAGAAGGCTAATGAGCAATCGTCCTCGATTGTTCGTCGTCGCAGGAAAAGATTCAAAAGCTATAAGAAGAGTTGGCCTCGTCGAAAGCATCTAAATTCCGACGTCGTTTCAATGCAGAAGATGTTCCCGTCATGCAATCCTTCACCGATTCCGAAAGCGCCGAATCAGAGGATGACGAAGGTTTCCTTAATGGAGCCCCCCCTTAACGATCAAGATGGAAGTCCCTTCGAAAAGACTCCCATGAATGAAGACGAAGATCCCATGTCGAAGCGGATGATCCTATTCGAGAAGCAAAACCGGCGCTTGATGAAGCTCATGTCTCAACTCATTGGAGCGCCCACGCCCGGCGTCGTCGAGCACTCGGGACGGATATGCGGTGTCTCCGTTCGTCGAGAAGATCTCTCCAAGGCGTCGCCGAAGAAGCTCAATCTGCTTTGCCTTGAATGCTACGCATGATGGATCAACCGACCCTATCGAGCACGTCGCTCGCATAAGCGCAGAATGTGGCAAGCATCTATCCCGTGGCATCTCGTTGAAGCATGCATGTGCAAATCCTTCGGGGCCACCCCCGACCGGGCCGACCCTCAAATGGCTCGGATCCCTCAAGCCTGGCAAGCATCGCCAATTTCTCTACTTTAGTCAATAAATTTTATGATAAATTTAAAAGCCAGTCGTAGTCTCGACAAGCAGACCAATGACCTCTATGGCATTGTCCAGGGGCCAAACGAATCTGTCCGCGATTACTATAATCGCTTTAGTAAAGAAATGATTAGCATTAAAGATCTTGACACTAAGACTACTATTGAATGTTTCAGGAAAGGTCTCATCCTTCGGTCCAAACTGTACAATCGCATGACGAAGTATCCTTGCTCTATGTTCGAAGAGGTGAAATCAAGAGCGCCGGCCCAAATGTGCCCCGGAGGAAGACGATGCCATCCTCAACACTATCTCTACTCGCCGTGTGTCGGAGAGCGTAAGCGATCGCAGAGCCTTTGTCCCTAAAAAGAACAATTGGCGAAGTCATCCCTATAGTCGCCCTAACCAGGTACAGAGTGTTAACGATCTAATTGATAATGCAGGTACTGAGATCAAAGCGGAACAGCCGTCATACCCCGACATAGGATCCTATGGATTCTCCGTCGATGTCGGAGGTGTCGTCAACGCATTGACAAAGATCGGAGCCCCTGTCCGTTGGCCAAGAAGAGTGATCGCCCAGACGCTCAAAAGGATCAAACCCGATGGTGTCAGTTCCACCACGACCACGGTCACAAGACGGAAGAGTGTATTGCGCTCCACTGAGAAGTCGCGTTTATGTTGAACAAAGGGCACCTCCAGGATCTCCTCAGCGACAAGGGGAAGGCGTCCTTCGATAAAAATCCTTCCAAATTTAATCCGCCTGCATCCCCTACTCACGTCAAGGTAATCAATGTAATCTCTGGTGGTTCAGACGTTTGTGGACGAACATATTCAGCAGCCAAAAGGCTAGCTAGAGAGGGATCCCCCTCGTCCACTGTTCTCAAGTCTTACTGGTCAGATGAGGAGCGCAAGTTAGAGGCGATGTCAATTACTTTTGACGACGACGACATATGTGAATAGGAGCACCACGACGGATTGGTCATCTCGTTGACCGTCAGCAACTGCCTACTGCGACGAGTATTAATCGACGGCGGAAGTTCAGCCAACATCATCTTTAAGAACGCCCTCGAAGGTATGGGTCTTTGTGATAGAGATATCACTAAAAAATCTACTGTCTTAGTTGGTTTCAGCTGAGAAGCGCCGCAGACCATCAGTGAGATCACACTGCCAACCCTCGCCAAAGGAGTAAACCTACCAACAAGGTTCAACGTCGTGGATCGCCCTCCGCTTACAACGTCGTGGATCGCCCCCTCCGCTTACAACGTCATTCCGGGAATGCCTTGGATCCATAAAATGAAAGCAGTCCCTTCAACATATCATCAAACGCTCAAATTCCCTACCAAATGGGGCGTTCAAGAGTTCAAGGGCAAACAGAAAGCTGCCCTAGAATGTTACAATTCGTCGCTAAAACCCGCTAAGATATCCATCTAGCAATTAACGACCTGACCGTGTCTTCCGTATTGGAGCGACCTTGTCACCAGAACTCCGAAGCCAGGTAATCGATTTCCTAAAGACTAACCAGGATTGTTTTGCTTGGTTGCATGAAGATATGACAGGTATAAGTCCATACGTCATTACCCATAAATTGAACGTCGATCCGGAATATAAGCCAGTCAAGCAGAAACGACGCAAATTCGTTCCTGAGCGCAATCAAATTATAAACGACGAAGTGCAAAAATTGGTTGACACAGGTAAGGTACGTGAAGTTAAATATCCCGACCGGTTGGCTAATGTTGTCATTGTCGGCAAAAAGAACGGCAAGTGGAGACTCGCATTGACTTTACCGACCTTAACAAAGCCTGTCCCAAAGATTCGTTCCCACTCCCCCATATAGACGCAATGGTCAACGCGACGGCGGGGCACGAGCTCTTGACGTTTGTGGATTATGGTTATAACCAAATCCTTATGCACCATGACGATCAGGAAAAAACAGCATTCGTCACCGACAAAGGTATTTATTGTTATAAGGTTATGCCTTTTGGACTAAAAAATGCAGGTGCAACATATCAACGCTTAGTCAACCACATGTTCAAAGACCAACTAGGCGACACCATGGAAGTTTACATCGACGATATGTTGGTAAAATCCAAGCAAGCAAGCGATCACATTCAACATCTCTCCGAGGCATTCGACGTCCTACGCAAATATGGTATGAAACTGAATCCCACTAAATGTACGTTTGGAGTCGCTGCAGGTAAATTTTTGGGCTACGTCGTGACACAACGAGGCATTGAAGCAAGTCCCGATCAGATCATGGCATTGATCAACATCCAATCTCCCAGAAACGTCAAAGAGGTACAAAAATTAACTGGATGTGTCGCTGCCCTTAATCGTTTCATATCCAGGTCATCGGAAAAATGACATCTGTTCTATGACGTGTTGCGCAAAAACAAAGGATTCGACTGGACGCCACGACACGAAGATGCTCTACAAGCACTGAAGCAGTACTTAGCTTCCCCTCCGCTCCTATCCAAGCCCAACGAGGGAGAAACGCTCCAATTGTACCTAGCTGTCAGCAACATCTCAGTCAGCGCCGTTTTGACGCGAGAGGCGGAAAGCCAACAACTTCCCATCTACTACGTCAGTAAGTCTCTCTTAGATGCAGAAACCAGGTATTCCTCTCTAGAAAAACTTGTCCTAGCCTTAGTCACTGCCGTTAAAAAACTCCGACATTACTTCGAAACTCATACTGTCGTTGTCATGACTAACTATCCTATCAAAAGTGTTTTGCGTAGACCCGAATTGACAGGTCGTATGCGAAAATGGGCCATTGCGATCAGCGGTTACGACATCAAATACCTACCAAGAACGGCAATCAAGTCGCAAGCTCTGGCTGATTTTGTGGCCGACTTTGCTAGAGGAGATTACAGCAGACGAAGTTGCTCGAGTCAATCATGTCAATTACGAGGCATGGACTTTATTTGTTGATGGATCTTCTAAATTTCGTGGTGCAGGTCTTGGCGTTGTCCTAAAGTCGCCACAAGGGGACAAGATTGTGCAAGCCATATGTTGCGAATTCAAAGCGACCAATAACGAAGCTGAATACGAGGCGTTAATCGCGAGAATGACTCTAGCAAGCGACCGGGGGCAAAAGCGTTAAAGATCTACAGTGATTCGCTATTGATAGTCAGTCAGATCAAAGGCAAATTCGCCGCTAAGGATTCTAAAATGGCGCTATACTTAGAAGTTGCGCAAGGTAAAAGTAAAATGTTTGACCCTTTTGACATTATGCAGGTACCAAGAGACCAGAACACGCAAGCAGACGCGTTGGCCAACCTAGGATCGTCCCTGAGAGACGTATCATTCACTTCCGTCCCTATCATCCATTTCACAACACTAGCGATAACCAAATGCAAAGACGTTGCAGACGTCGTTACAACAATTAGAAGAAACAGCGAAACAAGCGGCGATGCCGCCCCATCAGAAGATGACGTCGAACCAGTAAACGACAATGTCGATGCAACCAATAATGACAACCTTCCAAACGACGAGGTAAATGTTAGTTGGACGAAACCTCTTTATGATTATTTAACAAACGATATACTCCCAGAAGACAAAGCAGAAGCACGACAACTTCGCTTTAAGGCGTCCAGGTATGTCATCATTCAAGGAGTGCTATTTAAAAAGTCCGTCGCTGGACTGTATCTACGGTGCCTGGAAAAAGACCAGTGGGGGCAATTGTTGCAAGACCTACACGAGGGGACGTGTGGAAACCATTCTGGAGGACGCAGCCTATCCAATAGAGCCTTGAGAATGGGCTACAACTAGTCAACAATGAAACAAGACGCAATCAGGTATGTCACCAGATGTGATAGTTGCCAGCGACATGCAGGTATGACGCACAAACCTTGTGAAATTCTGCACCCAACTTTAACTCCTTGGCCTTTTATGAAATGGGGAATGGACATAGTTGGTAAACTACCTCCAGCCCCAGGACATAAGGTATTTATGTTATCACTAACAGATTATTTTTCTAAGTGGATAGAAGCAGATTCCTTCCAGCAGGTACACAACAAGGAGGTAATCTCTTTTATACATACTAACATTATTTGCAGGTTTGGTGTTCCGTCAGAAATTAGATGTGACAATGGACGGATCGCAATTTATTAGTGATAAAACAAAGCACTTCTGCGACGAATGGAACATTACGTTACTGACATCAACGCCTAGGTATCCCCAGGCCAATGGACAAGCCGAGTCCAAGAACAAGACCGTCATAGATACGTTGAAGAAGCGTCTCACCGCTAAGAAAGGTAAATGGGCGGAAGCACGCCATCAATTTTATGGGCAAATCGTACGACGCCACACGCAAAGGCGACTCGGGTAAACACCCTTTTTCACTGGTTTACGGCTGCGAGGCAGTCTTACCAGCTGAGGTAAGCATTCCAACTGCCAGGTACGGGCTAACGAAGGAGAAGCAGAACCATGACGAATTGGTCAACGACCTGGATACCATAGAAGAGCTACGTGACGCAGCGTTGATACGCATGGCAGCTCAACAGCAGATCGTTGCAAGAAGTTTCAATAAGACCTTACAAGCCAAGTCATTTGTTGAAGGCGACTGGGTGTTAAGGAAGGTGTTCCAAAACACACAGGAGCCCAACGCATGTAAGCTAGGTCCAAAATAGGAAGGTCCCTACCAAATCAGCAAGGTCGTCGGCAATGGCGCTTACCAATTAATCAGACGAGACGGTAGCATGGTCCCACGTAGTTGGAACGCTGTCCATCTCAAAAGACATTTTTTTCTAGCTAAACGCTAAGTAGTACTTCACTTTACATTGTTTTATTTTTCATCTTTTGTTTTTGTTCAATAAATGGCAAACATGTCATTGCAAGGTCGTTGAAACGCCAACGACAAAACATTACTGTGTGCTTCATTTTTCAGGATTTTCCCTAGTTTTCAATAAGATTGCGACGTTTATACGAAGCAACTAGCAATTATTGTTTGAGCAATAAGCCTGTGGAACGACAAGGCATTTCAAACGACACCAATAACGACAAGACTTTAACGTCAGTTACAAAGAGTCAGGAACGTTGTAAACATTTGATCTATTTGCAACAAGTAAGTAAATGTGTTTTGCGCATATTCAATTTTTTATTTTAACAAAGTTTAAACGCTTTTAAAGCGCCTGATCATTGAACTTAGACGCCAGAAAAACGGCAGCACATCGTAGTAAACATAGTTCATACGAGTAAAACAAACGTTATAACCACTCCCATGAGTGGTCCAAAAGTACATCGATGGTCACCCCCATGAGTGACCCAAAACGACAAATTGTTTTCTCAAAACGACCATAAAAATTATTGTTCTAAAGAGCATATGTAAGAAAGCATAAATGGCTAGACGCCAGGAGCATCGCTGACGTCGACATTTGTAGGCCCCTCGGACGCCTGGACCTCATGTGTAGCCCCTTTCTCGGAAAAGTCTCCCTGGGGAAGGTCAGACGTCATCAGTGTAGCGGTAGCGGCAAAGACATCTTCATCTTGAGGACCAACGTTGGCAGATGACTCCGCTGTCGCTTTGAGAAGGTCTTCTGGTTCCATCAAATCCTTCATGCTGCCCAGACACTCGAGGAACAAGCTGATTTCCTTCTGAGGTTCCCAAGACGACGTCCGCTTCATCATAAATTCGTACATCAACTTCGCCCTCACTCTCGTGGTCACTTCAGCTTATAGCAGATCAAGCTCATTCTTTTGAGCCGCGACCTGTGCTCCAAGAGTCTCAATCTCCAGACGTGACGACTACTCTAATTCTTCCGCCTGCTTCTTCAACCCTTCCAATTCTTTACCATTCTTCTTCAACGTCTCCCCCATCTTGATCATCTCCAGTTGAACTTTTTTCAACTATGTCTCTTTTCCCTTCAGCGTCAATTCACTCTTGTCAGCCCTGGATTTCATCAGTTGGTGGCCTTTGAACAAAGAGGACATCTCCTTCTTGGCCATAAGAAAGTGTTGCGACGCCTGCAAATAACATGTCAAGGTTAGCATTTGAAAGTTGCTTCGATTAGCAGCGTTTATACTTACAGTTAATACCTGGAAGATGCATTCCAAACTGTCCGACATCAGCCCAGGCAAGGTACGTTATCGCAGACGATCCTCAGCGTTAGGAAAAAGAAACCATTCTGCTTCCGGCCAGATTGACTTGTCAGACGACATGAAATCAGCAGGGACTGTCACAGTATATGAAGGACCCCCTTTGTTAGGAGGAGCTGTAAACTCGGTTTTTCTAGTCTTTAGGGCAACGTCAGTATCGTCGTCCTCGACATGAATCACGTCCAGCGACCCCTTCTTGTTCGACGCAGTGGGCGACGACGCAGCTGAGCGTTCCTGCTCTCTCTTCCTTTTTCGGAGAGTTTCTGCTTTAGAGCGACTGTCCATAGACCCTCTTGGTCGCGATTGAGAAAATTCTGTCGCAGAAGATCCGTCAGAGTCACGGTAGAGATAGTGTTACGGACGACAAAGCAAAACATTAACCTGAAGCCATGGAAGAACAACTGTCTTGGCTAGCGACCGTTACCCTTCTGAAGTATCGATCTTCTTCTTTCACCCTTAGGAATGTCTCGCACAACCGTTCCTACTCCTCGCGATGCGTCAGCAGGTTTGGGTCTAGATCTGCAAAAGAAACGATGTAAGAATAACGTTAACGTCATGGCATAAAAACCCATTTGTAAAGAATTTTACGAACGTCCTATATTCCAGCCTCCGATTAATTGTTTTCCTACTTCTCCCAAAGATGATTTCTTGACAAAGACATAACTTCTTCCAACCTCTGTCGTTCGATTGAATTCCACCAACCAAAGTGTCCTGTTTCGCCCTGGTATGTAGGGCTAACCTGTTTTTTACCTTGACCCTAATTTCGTAGCAAAGCAATAGGTCGTGGAGAGTAAAAGACTCTTCCCAAGACATTGTCACCCTATCAACAACACTCAGAACTCTCCAGACTTGGTGCATAATTTGCCCAGGGCTAATTTGGTAAATTTGCATCAACTCCCTGGCTATGGGGGGAAAAGGTAACCTAAGGCCTATTTTGAAGGGGTATTCATACAATACCACCCAACCATGAGGACACATCTCTGGTCACTCATGAGGCTCAGCGTTTCTCAATACTGTATCAACGGGCAAATTTCCTAAGTCTAGGAATTTCATTAGGTCATCTTGCGACATGTTAGATTGTTCTTCATCAAATTCGCTTTTTTCTTCTACGGTTTTTTCCATTGCCTTGGTTTTTAACAAAATTTCTAATACTACGTCTGTTGGGAGCCATAGATTCAAGTATCGATTTTTGAAATTAACTAAAAATCGAAACTAAAGGCGGCAGAAGTTACCTGACGAGGCAGAATTTTTCCAGAACTTTTCGGATGCTTCTAGAGAAATTCTAACGATCAAGTGGTTTTTAGAGAGAGAATGCTGGGGATGGTTTTTTAAATCAGTGGGCACTGTTTTTATAGTCCAGCTGTAATCCTTACTAAGCAACGTATATATTTTGCGGGTTAAATGTTATCTTTGGCATAAAAATCTATCTTTTTTGAATAACCCTTGAGTTACCTTTGATAAAATCATCTGGTATTTGAACTTTATTATCTTCATGACAAATGTTCTAACAGATAATAATTAGTTGTGACAAGTGTTTTAATTGTACAGGGTATCTAGTGCAAACTAGTACAATTGTTTCATGACTTTTGGTATATCCCCATTTCAACAATTGGGGGCAAACTGTTTTGGCTAAATTTTCAGGTTGACGTAGACGCAGTGGTGCAATGACGCTGACGCTCCCATATCAGTCGTTGACGCTATGACTGGGTCAATGTTCCAGTTGTTATCCGAAGAATAAGGAACGTGTAACTAATGTCATTCATCAAGTAGCCGTTGTCGACCAGAGTCAAGAAGAAGTGGCATGAAGATAGCAAATCGGTTGAGATCATGTGGAGAATATACGGAGCTACCTCCGCGATTTTTGGGAGGACACTACGTTGAGAGGGCAGCTATTTAAGAAGCATCTCAGGGACGAAAAAAGGCAGTTCACTCGTACGAAGCATACACATAGCTATCATCAATCTGAAATTAATCACATACTTAGCTCTCTCTGCATTCAATTCAGATACTATATTTTTGTACCTAGATAAAATAATATAGGTTGTATTGATTGTCATTCACCTTGGGTGACGATTGCATATAGTGGATTGGTGGACTCATATCCACCCGCGGTTTTTTACCCACCTTCGTCGGGGTTTTTCCGCGTCAACACTCCATGGTGTCTTTCCATTTCCCTTTTGTTTCTCTTATATTTGCATAGCGTACATCGCATAAATCTGGTTGTTGTCATCCCTTAACAAATCTTGTCGCTTAAGCAAAAATCAGCATAAACAGTGTCCTTCACAGGTACTTTCCCAGATGGGGTGAGATTGACAGATTGATAATGGTTGTCAATCTATATTCCACCCCATTAGGGAGAAGTATTTGTCTTTGGTTTGGGAGATGGGCTTCAATTTTTTAATTTATTGGTACACTTTGGGGAATTAATCAATGAAAGAAAAATCCAAGGTGTAGAGGTCCAGCAAGAAATCTTGACAATAATGAGTCAAGAAGTAAATGCAGAGGAAATAGTTTATACAGGTCTTTTCAAGGCAGATATTAGACTATACAGCACCAACTTAAGCAGAGCAGAGATAATTGATCTGTTAGACCATGGGATGATCAATCTTCTCTACTACAAAAATAACAGTGATATTCCAGCAGGACTAGGTGAACGACTCACCTATTGTCTACAATACTGCAACATAGGTGAACCTAAGATGACAATCGGATCAAGTGTAGTCTAAGTCCTCAGCACTATACCCAAAAGGTAGAAGGTCTACACCAACGACCAGCATATCAACAGTATCATATTGATCCATTGTTTATAGTCTACAACAGCACTCCTCAAAATTTCCAGTATATTAATAAGCCAGAATTATACAAATGGCTTATGCAGCAAAAGCCATCAAAAAATTCCAACTGGCGTCACAGTAATCTCTTAGCAGAAGGACCATATTTTAAGATATGGGGGCCATTAACTATCAAGCTCAACATAGCTCCATATGGAGAACCATTAGAGGATGTTGAAATGTCTAAACAATATCCTAGTGATGAAGATGGAGATACAGATATAGATCTACAGGGACGAGATCCGTACGATTAGTCTCTTATTAGTTTACACTGTATTAATGGATGATGAGTCATCATCCATTATTTCACTAGTGGAAAAAACGCCTTGTGCTAATTGTCAAGTGCTCCGGTTGATTAATCAACCCGAGCACTTGTGAATAAGTGCTCCGGTTGACTAACCAACCCGAGCACTTGAAGACTCTCTCATATCCATTAATTAAACTCTCGCGCGCACTAAACTGATGTACGCTTACTAATTTTTTTTCGACCCACTCCCTCACAGTCACCCCTTATCCGAGAATGTTAACTCTCTCCATCTTCTCTAATTCTCTCCCCTCAAAAAAAAAATTTATCCTTTCACTCTGCTGAAATTCGAAACCCTAGAAGTTAGAGAACTTCAGTTTTACTGTGAGCTCGAGATAGCGAGTGTGCGGCAACTACGGGAAAGAGAAAATTCAGACCAATCTTCAGGGATATTCGTGGTATTTGCAAATCAAAAACTCCTAGATGGTCGGATTATTGGTTCTTCAGCGCTGTACTTTAGCAACGACGGTAGGAGGTGGCGGCGATGGTGGTACAGAAGCAGCAGCAACAGCAATAGCGCGGAAACCGATGATTGTTCAAGTTAGGGTTTCAATCCTTAAATAAAGAAAAATATGATGGGTATCTCTTTCTCTCTCTCTCCCCTCTTTTAGATCTGCGCCCACTTTTTTCACATCATCGTTTTTTCATACCATTTTGTTTCTGGAATTCTCATCATAACTTTCACATCTTGGATTTGTTGGTCGTTGATTTTGTAATTGTATGAATTTTGGAATGTTTGTATATAATAAATGGGTTTAGTAGCTGGTTTTATATATAGTTACAATCTGATCCAATTATTGTTTGCTATCAATTTTTTTTATGATAAAAATCAAGCAGACATTCGCTGAATTATATCTGGCATTGTCATTTAGTAAGAGTAATTATTTTGTGGAAATTGTTTGTAGTGATGTTTTAGAGTAATAATTGAAGTGGTTTTGTCAATAATTGGCAGCAGCTGGGATTGGCTAGAAGGCCCATATGTGTATTACCTTTACACTACCTATGGTTTTAGCAAGGGAGAAATTGGGCAGCTGTTTATTGCCGGGTTCGGATCCTCCATGTTGTTCGGGACTATTGTCGGATCCCTTATTGATAAACAATATATTTCTCTTACCCCCTTGACGATGCTGTGTTATACTATTTGTTAAGCATTGTTGATGCTTTGGCTGATTCATCTCGAGTTTCGTTTCAGGGGTCGTAAGAGGGCATGTGTCACTTATAGTCTTACCTATATCATGATCTGCATCACCAAGCACTCCCCACAAGACAAAATTTTGATGGTGGGGAGTATTTTGGGTGGCATTGCCACGTCTCTTCTATTTTCGGCCTTTGAGTCGTGGCTTGTGGCAGAGCACAATAAGGTGAAACTTTCGTCTAATGGACTGTCATTTACACTCAATTATAACTTATAAGTAGTGCAAAGTTATATTTTCTAGGGGGAGATCACTAGTAAATATCAAATTATAATATTGTTAACTTTTCACATTAAAAGACGTACTCAGATGTGATGGCCGGTGGGAAGTGGTTATTCAATTGTATTTGGCAAGTACAATCAAGAAATAGAGTGATACTATAATTTTCAATGACACTGCAGAAGATCAATGAACTAGCTTCTATGCCTTTATAACATAGTTTAATATCTTCTATTGTTCTGGTCTGGTTTATGCAGAAAGGA